>OY744608.1:2957189-3462189 GCA_963556255.1 Allolobophora icterica | reverse complement strand
GAAATGATATTTTCTAGAGCATATTCCATAAGAACATCAATTACTGTTTCTTTGACTATCAAAGGATTCACTCCTGAAGCCTCGTTTTCTGTCAATGCATCTGTTCTCTGATAAACCATCTGTCTGGTAGCATTCAAATAAGAACCTGACTTCATGAAAACAATGCATTTCGTTTTTATTAAAACCTTCAAATATTCGTCCATAGGAAATGCTGAGTCCGGCCAATCACTATAAAAATATGAATGTTTGGATGTGCCTTTTTCGACCAATAATACAGTTAAATAATGAGCAAAGATCTTGGGTGAAAGACGCAGATCAAGATAAAGCCATCTGCCAATGTAATGCAGGTTATTGTCAGTAATTTTCTTCTGAAGCACACACAATCCAACGATTCTTGCGACATCGTCAACAAACAACAAACAACCTGCATTCAGTGTGTCCTTATCCTCTTGGGAAGGCTGATCCACGAGAACTGACAAGCAGAAGCGTATTGCTAGTTGGTGTTCTGATGTGGCAAAGTGAATAGCAGCCAGGTAGGCCAAAGCTGCTGGACCAATGCCGTTGCATTTAGAACCTTCGTGTTCTAAGGCTCTTCTTAGAAACTCTTTTGATATTAGAGACAGCAGTTGAAATTCCGGACGACTATTTGATCCAGTTAAATGTTGCATGAGACCCTGAGCAGTCAGAAATTGAAACCGACAACTATGTGCTGTGTTCGCCTTCGGAAAGTTATGATACTGCGACCTTAAATTTTTTGTTTGTATCGGAACTGCATTGACAAATTCAACAAAGAGACTACTATCCCACGAAATCTCTTCGAAACATAAACCATATGCTGTATGCAAAATAAGCAGTAGACTGTCATAGTACGTGAAACATAAGGCGCTCTGTATTGTTGAAGGCTCTCTTAGTGGACAGTGTGTTTTCGAGAAGAAACGGCATGTTAAAGTATATACCTCTAGGAAGCTAGGGCGGAGTCCTGCACTTATTCCGCGTTTCAGTATCCAACGACTAACCTCATGTGATTTTATGAGTCTGAGATAAAAATATATATCCAATGATTTTGGTTCAGTCACTTTCCAAAACTTAAACAGAGACAGCATGAAATCCACTAAATGTGGCATTACCTCCATTTTGCTCTCAACATTGAAATATCTCCGAATGAATGGCAGTATGTAATTTTCCACGAACCAATGATACAGAATTCCAGAATTTCTGAATTCATTTAGTCGTTTTACAGTCTTGTCATGGATTGTGGAGCTCGATGGTTCATGAAATAAATTTGCTTCAGGAATAAAATAGTTCGGGCAGTGTCTCTTCTGTAGCCAGTCTGAAAGTTTCTTCAATAACACACAGCAGATCGTAATAGCAGAAGAGGAATTCCACCATTCCGGCGATTTCACTTCACAAGTCCATAACATTAGCGTCTTTAAATGATACGAAGAGAGAACCTCATCCTCCTTTGGACAATCCTTTTGTATTAATTCTCTCTTGCAGAAGAATCGCAACAAATGGTAGACAATCTGTTGAATTTGAGTCCAACTCTGAAGTAAAATTACCTCCGCTAATGAAAATGAAAATCTCCACTGTAGTTTATCGTCTCTGCAAGAACGATGCTTAACGAAGACAACATGACAACCATTTTGTGTAACCTCGGCGATTGTATCAATGGTCGGCCATCCATTACTCCTAGGTCGTTTAGGCCAACGTTGGGCTTCTTCAGGCCATTGTGGGCACCACTTGCTGTGGACGTAATCATTTGCGGACGAACCATCTTGCGCATCGTCTCTATGCTTAATTGCTGGACCACTAACGATATCTGGCCAGGCGTTTCTTTGGAGTGCAGAATTGTAAAACGTATTTGCAATGCAATCCAAATCTAGAATCGCGTATCTGTTTGAAAGAACTGTTTGCTTAAATTCGTACTTATTACATTTCCAATTATAGTTCATTTCCCCAAAATATCGTAATCGAAGAAAACCTGGAAACCCTTGGTATGACTCAATCTTGTAGCACTCGATTGTATCTGCTAGGCCACTCATATCCCTTGGCAACACTGGAAAGTCGCCACTGAAGACCAGCTGATGAGCTTTGGCGATCAGGACATCTACGTCATCAATACATGAATTCGGCGGTCGGATATAGAACTCAGCTTGGCTGCCACAGAAGATTAAATACTCATTTGGTTCAGTGCTCGAGGACGGTTTTAAGTTATGCATATGATCAGGAACAAGAGAAAATGACTTTGGAAGTAAATGGCACGTGCTAGCGATGAACCCAGATGCCATTTCTTCATTGGATTTACCCACATGTTCCGTCATCCTAAACGAAGAACATCTACAATTCTACATCCTTTAAACTTATCATCATTTTCAATAGCATTGTCATCGTCATCATCATAAGCAGCAGCAGCTGAAGGAAGAACTGAATTCTAGTTTATTACACATTAGGGTGCATCGATTATAATGGGAGAAAACATTTTTGTCTCATTTTTATTTCTAATAGTGCAAAGTAGTTGCCAATTGATGTCAGCAATATTCTGGTGCAATTTCACCAATTTAGCACATGACCTTGAGGTGCCCCAATTACCTTGAACTTTTGATATTAGACGCACAGTATTTACCCATGTTACGCAAAGAGCAATGTCCAGAAACACAAGCTTCTACAGTATGGATCTGATGAAAAGCAGAATACAATACTGGTTAAACATTATTAGGTATATTATTCCATCATAATGTCCATGACACCACTGGCGGCGATCTTGTTTGACAGGTGGGGGGACACTTTAGAACTCACCTGGTCAAAAAAGAGTTTTCAACTGATCTGCTCAAAAATAGGTAAAAAAATTGTTGACCTTTTTGGTGTTTCTTCAAAATGTGGGGGTACAAATGTACGGTGTATCACCCCACTCTTAAAGGTGGAGGTCTTGTCCCTCTCGACCTCCCCCCCCCCGGATCGCCGCCCGTGCATGACACCAATGATGAAACAGTGAGTCGAGTCTAAACTACAGTACCGGTCCAGTCTTATCCCATTAATGCAATAAGTCAAGCTATGCGATGTTCTTTCTTAGTGTTAAAAGTCAGCATTCAATCTTGTTCTTATGAAACCGTCCATAATAGCTTTGATGCAGCAGACTGCAGCTTAACACACTGAACGCGAGGTACGAGTTAACTCGTATGTCATTTCACGGGTCTAGGCGCGACGTACGAGATAACTCGTACCTCAGTATACATCATTTCCACAGCGTCTATAGGCATATCCAGCGTGCTGGCAATCCTTTCTGCCGCGTCTCTGTTACTACTATGGTGAGTACTGCCATCTGATGAATAGCGGAGAAAATTTTTAAATTTTAATTGTAATTTTTATTGTAACTGCAGCCATTAGACTACGCATATGTGCACTGTCAGACATCCGCGTTGTGGTAGTTATGTCGTCGCGTATTATATATGTTCTAAACAGTCAGGTTACTGTGGAGTAGAATAAAGTAGAGTAGAGCAATGAACAGTTTGAAACAACTAGATTTGAATATTTTGATGATGTTTGCAACACGCGTGAACAGCGCAACGATACACGTTATATTTGCGGCGCGTGTCGCCGCGTGTGCTTCTATAGCCTTCACGCTTCAATGATTATCATTCAAATGCAGACTTTTAGTCAGTTTACTGTAGAGTAGAGTAGAGTAATAAGCAGTTTATTTGCATTTTCATTCATTTTATGTAGATTTTCAGAGTTACTGTCGATAATAAGTGACAATGGCCGTTGATATCCGATATCCTTACATTACCAATAATTGATTACAGGGCTGTACGCGTATTGGTAATAATTTGGCCCGCTGCCAAAGTGTTAAACCTCAGTCACTACTTTAAACAACGCTCCTCTGCCTATGTGTGGCATGGGAATCAAGGTGAGTCAAACTTTTCTGCCGTGTGCGTTGCTACAAATTGCATCATGTCTTCATCAAATACTTCCAAAGTTAGTGATGGTTCTGCAACGCATGTTTGCCAGTCAATGAGTTCAGTGTAGTCAGAAGCATCAAACTTTAGCACAGGAACAACGAATTTCGGATTCCATACCGTACAGTTTCCGGGCTTTCAGGATATGAAAGCCAGGAATTCCCAATTTTCAAATTTTCTTATGATTATCAGTTAACATGGAGCAACAAGCTAGCCCGTGCTTTCTCTGGACCAATTGGTAACGGGTTATTAACGTGTAAACAGTAACTGTAATCAGTAGTGTGCTTTGATAAAATTGATTTGGATTTTTCACTGCAACTTTAACTGGCCTAAGTAGTGACCGTCAATATTTGTGGAACATTAGTCTAACCAGACCAGTGCTCGTTGTATTTATCTAAGAAAGACCCTGGGAACATTGAATCACTTGCAGTGGTTGACAATTGCGAATAGAATATTACGATTGTACACTGGCAGTTACAAACAGTCAGTAGAGCTTCAAATGCTGGCGATGTATTCAGTGAAAGTATAAGCTCCGATGTGGTTAACAATTTTGCAAGGCTGGTCCAGTCGTGGGTGATACATGTCCGACGCAAGTTGAACCTGGTTCCTTCACCAACGATAAATATTCCTCGGTAACACTTGTCGACAGTACTTATTTCCTTCCTGGAAATCTGTACTTGGTTTTTATCTTTTCGACCATAAAAAATAAACCGTGTAAATCAACTACGTTGTTCAAGTCTTTTCCTGCTCGTTACGCTTATTTTATATAACAGTTCACATCTAATTTTATTTTGGTTAATAACATTTGACAAATTAATTGCACATATACAGAAATCCTGCAGCACTGCGGGTGTTATCTCAGCAGCTGCTGTCTGAAACACCATAACGATGATAGGCTTAAGCTAACTTTGGTAGTCTACTACGAAAGTCTCTTGATTATAACGTTCGATTCAGGTTCATCACAAGTTGATTTCTACCAAACTGAATCATTTGATTAGTTTCATCAGCTGGTTGATTACAAGTGTTTGACCGGCTGGTATCGAAAGTAGATTCAGAATCGTCTACTGAGTCATCATTAACATCCACGACCTTCTCTCCACATAATGACTTGCGAAATATTTCGACTCGTCGACCTTGTTTTGCTTTTGTTTCTGCTTGTTAACAAGCCTATATGTTGTAAGTTTGTCGACATTGATGATGCACGTCAACCTTACTCCTGTTCATCTTTAGGAACTCAAATGCATTGCCACCTACTCAAGAGAACTCCTTAAAGCTATACATAAATTGGTTTGCCTTGTAACAAATTACGTTAAATGCAGTGCTCCAAAGCCTTCAAATCATGAACACTTTAGGGTCCTTGGGGCACCTCAAGGACTTATCCAAAAAATTCAAAAATTTACATGATAACTAAGCAGTATAAAAGGCACCTATCGGCAACTATTAGAATATTCTTTTCAAAGAAAATTTTTTCGATGCACCCTAATGTGTAATAGGGTGCATCGAAAAAATTTTCTTTATTTATTTATTTATTCCGGATATTTTTTCCCGGATATTTCTATAGCGCCTCTCGAAGTCCACTACTACTCAGAGCCGCTCCCGACTACAGCATTGATACTGTGACGGAATTTTCACGCCGAAGCGCCACGAGCAATTGCGAGTGAAGGACTTGCCCAAGGTCCGTACGCAGCGGCTAGAGTGGGATTCGAACCTGCAACCTTCCGGTCACAAGGCGCCGAACTTACCACTGAGCCACCACGCCCCACAATACAAAGATGGGATATGGTAAGGCAGCTAGGCGATGTATAAAAGTCCGCCACTGCTCGTACTCTGGCAGTGCCAGTCCCAAGCCTGTGTAAGAGAGGAGGGAGGCGCTGATGATCTTCGTTATTACACACTATCGTTAAACTGAAATTGCTACTACTTCTGGGGAATAAAATCTTGGCGCCCTCGTCTTCGTTTTAGTTATAGCGACCTAAGTTCTTCTTTTCGTTGTTCTCTAGTTTACAGAGTCAATCTATTTATAGTTTCCGGATGACAGCTTTAAAAGGTGTTTAAAGAAATCAGATCAGATTTACACAACTAAAGGAGGTGTAATTATTTTTTTATTTTTAGAGAGTAAAATAAGATCTAGGTGGGAAATTGCTGTTCATAACCAAAAGGAGAAGGAAAAGCGGAGTCACTGAGGACAGATGAAGACTTTAATGGACAATGTGATGGAGGATCTCGTGATGTGAGGAGTGACCATGAGAACTGCAGTCAAGACGGTCGGAGACAGAGAGAAGGGGCATCATCGTAAGTACATATTAAGTCATTATAATTTCTGTCGACGACAACGGCCTTTGTTGTCATAATATGTCGTTTGATGATCCTACCTACGTCAAGTACGTATCACGCTGTATTGAGCCAAACGATCGTTGAGAACTGTTGAAATAATTCCACACCTCTTTTAAGAGTAATATTCGCCCTTGAAGAGAAAGCAGAAGCTCGGCCCTAAGAAATGTTTTCCAAAAAATATTTGCTGCCTCTGTTGCTGATAGATATCGTTAGAATGCTGGATCCCTTACTCTAGTATTGCCAATCCGAAGCTTGGTTAAAGGTGAAGGGCAATAATCACATCTCTTGTAACACTGTCTAGGTCCCTTTGGGTACCTGCCCCATTTGGCATGCCACAGAGGTCTGTCCTTCGCCCCTTGCTTTATCTTCTTTACACGGCTGATATCAGTTTTCCGTTGTCGTTTCAGTGGCTCCTGCAACAACTCTATGCGGAGGATGTGCAGGCCTACAGCCTACAGCCATTTAAGCCCTTTTCTTATAATATATTGCCTTTAATCAGCTTCTCTTAAAACCATACCAAGACCCAACTTATATGGCTGGGCAGCCGTAGGTACCTATTGGGCTTTGAGAAAGGGCTATAAGAAAGAGTCGTTAAACAGCAAGTAACCAACCAGTCAAATGCTAAAATTTAGCTGTATTATGTCATATGAAAAATCTAGAACTGGTCAGAATATCTAAAAACTTCTGTTAAGTCATTTTTCAAACAGCGCAACATATAATGACGGTAGTTGAATATTGGACAATTCATCAACACATGGTTAGTAAAGGGTCAATGTCAATAACCCCGGCAGCCATAAGATGTCGTTAAACGCTGGACGCTATTACCCAAGCTAACTATTAATATGCGATGTCTTTTAGACACCTTTAAAACGGTATCAGGAATGTTATAACAAGTTTGGATAAATGAGGAGCGCCACTCTGATGATACTTGCTGATGAAACTACTACCTATACGACGCAACTAATTCACAGTACATAACTTAAAAGAGCCAACCAAGGCAGACTGTCGTGCCTAGATTTATAATAGACAGTGTTGATTGTACATAAAAATGCGGTTAGCAATTGGTTTATTAAAGAATATTCTCACTGACCTACTTACTCACAATTCGTAATCTCTTATATTGTGGGTAAGGTAATGTCGACGTCAACGGCCGAAAGCTATTAAACGCTGCCATCTGCGTCACTGTTCGTACTCTCGCAGTGCCAGTCCCAAGTCTGGATGTAGGAGGAGAGCGACGTTAGTGATCTTTGTTATCACACAGTGTCGTTAAACTGAAACTACTTTATCAATGTTTAAATACAATACAAAAAATACAATACTTCTACTACTGAGCTGCAATAGAATTGATCCATACTCTGAAAGTGCCAGTGCCAAGCCTGAAGTAAGGAGGAGGGCGACGCTAATCATCTTTGTTATGACATAGTATCGTTAAGCACCAACTAGCCAACCAATCATTAATTGGCGTAAATAAGTTAGCGATATAATTAGATCCAAAGAATTTATCTTGCATTTCTCAGTTCTCACCAACTAAAGTCGCAAACCATCTACTTTTGGTAATAGCGTTTTTTTTCCCCACAGTTTAACGTCGTCTTATGACACCAAAGGCCGTTGACGACAATTTAGAAATACAGTTTACAGAAAACGATAAACTTATACTGTCCGAAAGACACCATTTAAAGGTGTCAAACATAAGCTTACAATATCAATAATGTCACATCATTTAAAGCAATAATCTAATGCTATCCATAAAACACATAGCTCTAAACTGTTTTGATACACATTAAACAGTACTTCCCAACTATTGTCACTCGCAAGAAATATTTAAACAACTTCAGATGCACAGTACATATAATTATAATTATTACATTATATTCTTATTTTATCTTTGAAATGTTTAATTGATTATTTCTTATTCCTCAGTTCAATATCTGCCACTACAATCATATCATGTATGAAATAGTAATAAATTTCACATACATCATGCAATCTGATCACATTATTATTATTATTGAGCAGTTTAACGACAGCGTTTGACAACATAGGTCCTTGCCGTCTTTTTCATTTCTGTGTGTATTCTCTTTGGATTGTATTCTTCTTTATTCTCGTTTATCTTTTTCATTTCTGTGTGTATTCTCTTTGGATTGTATTCTTCTTTATTCTCGTTCATCATTTTCATTTCTGTGTGTATTCTCTTTGGATTGTATTCTTCTTTATTCTCGTTCATCTTTTTTATTTCTGTGTGTATTCTCTTTGGATTGTATTCTTCTTTATTCTCGTTCATCTTTTTCATTTCTGTGTGTATTCTCTTTGGATTGTATTCTTCTTTATTCTCGTTCATCTTTTTCATTTCTGTGTGTATTCTCTTTGGATTGTATTCTTCTTTATTCTCGTTCATCTTTTTCATTTCTGTGTGTATTCTCTTTGGATTGTATTCTTCTTTATTCTCGTTCATCATTTTCATTTCTGTGTGTATTCTCTTTGGATTGTATTCTTCTTTATTCTCGTTCATCTTTTTCATTTCTGTGTGTATTCTCTTTGGATTGTATTCTTCTTTGTTCTCGTTCATCATTTTCATTTCTGTGTGTATTCTCTTTGGATTGTATTCTTCTTTATTCTCGTTCATCTTTTTCATTTCTGTGTGCATTCTCTTTGGGTTGTATTCTTCTTTATTTTTGTTCATGTTTTTCATTTATGTGTGAATTGTCTTTGGATTGTATTCTTCGTTATTTTCGTTCGTCTTTGTTTCTTTTCTGTTTTCATGATTGTTTTTATTTATTTTCCCTTTTTGTTCTTGTTTAATCTTGTTTTCAATATATTTTTCCGCTTTCATCAGAGCTTTCTCTCCTGAACAGAAGTCGCCAGTTGTAGAGGAGTTACACTGAGTTCCCAGAAGATGGATCAGTTCTTCCTTCGCCACAGAACCCACTGCCAACTTGTTCTTTCTGTCGATCAAGCTGCACTCCGATTTCAGCTTTATTTTCTGTATTTTTTTCTATCTTTCTCTCTTTATCTTCTGTTCTGTTGTTTTCAATTTCTTCTGTGTATTCTCATTGGTTTCAATAAAGAAACGTGCTTTCACCAGAGCTGTCCCTCCCGAACTGACTTCTTCGATTGGAGTGGATCATTACACTGTGTTCCCAGAAGATTGGCAAGGTCTTCCTTCGCGACAGAAACCTCAACCAACCGTTTCCATCCGTCGATCGAGTTTCACTCCAATTTCAGCTTCGTTTTCTGTATTATTGTTTTCAATTTCTTCTGTGTATTCTCATTGGTTTCAATAAAGAAACGTTCTTTCACCAGAGCTGTCCCTCCCGAACAGATTTCTTCGATTGGAGAGGATCATTACACTGTGTTCCCAGAAGATTGGCAAGGTCTTCCTTCGCGACAGAAACCTCAACCAACCGTTTCCATCTGTCGTTCGAGCTTCACTCCAATTTCAGCTCGTTTTCTGTATTGTTGTTTTCAATTTCTTCTGTGTATTCTCATTGGTTTCAATAAAGAAACGTTCTTTCACCAGAGCTGTCCCTCCCGAACAGACTTCTTCGATTGGAGAGGATCATTACACTGTGTTCCCAGAAGATTGGCAAGGTCTTCCTTCGCGACAGAAACCTCAACCAACCGTTTCCATCTGTCGTTCGAGCTTCACTCCAATTTCAGCTTCGTTTTCTGTATTGTTGTTTTCAATTTCTTCTGTGTATTCTCATTGGTTTCAATAAAGAAACGTTCTTTCACCAGAGCCGTCCCTCCCGAACAGACTTCTTCGATTGGAGAGGATCATTACACTGTGTTCCCAGAAGATTGGCAAGGTCTTCCTTCGCGACAGAAACCTCAACCAACATTTTCCATCCATCGGTCGAGTTTAACTCCGATTTCAGCATTATTTTCCGTATTGATATCTTCTGTATTGTTGTTTTAAATTTCATCTTTACATTAATAGCGTTTGAACGGAAATTATGAAAATATAGTATCTGATCGAAACGATTTAAAGGTGTCTAAGGTAATGTACAAAACGCCCTAGTCAATTGTAGATTACAGACGAGCTTTTGATGTTTCTTTGTAATTGTTAATAACATAATCAGCATTTCAATCACTAATAATTAAACGGGTTAAGGGAGTTCTGTATCTAGGCTGCAACTGTTCGGTTGTCGTCCTCGTAAACGTATAAACGCCAAGGTGTAAAGGTTGAGCATTCATCAAAAACAAACGACAATAAAACAAAGGGTGCTGAGAATGACGCGAAGGTGGCACTCAGAAGCGCCCTCTATCGTGGAAGAGTCGATCGTTTGCAAACTTCAGAAGATAACGAAAAGATCCAAAATAAAGGTCACTAGCGTGAAAGAGTCAATCAATGGTGCAGCATTTTCAGCCAACAGTGCATTGGAAATTTATCTATGGCGTCTAAAAAAGACACAATGTCAAGGTGTCAAAACAGAAATTTATTGTGTAAAATAAGATCGAGGACACTGTACAACTAGGTGGAGGGAAAGCGTCGTAGTGGAGGACAGACGAAGACTTTAATGGGGAATGTGAGGGAGGCGATGTTTACCTGAGGACTGGCCATGAGAACTGCCATCAAGACGATCTGAGACAGAGAGAAGTGGTGATATCTTGTTCAGTCATCATCGTCCGTACATACCTGACGCAGGAGATATAAAGTAAAGATGAAGAAGCTGTTTAACGACGCTGTGTGACGAGGATTATGCAGCTATAAAGATAAAACAAACATAAAACCCGTTATAAAGATCTTTTCGTAAATGGCGTGAAACAAGGAATACTATGTCACGACACCTATTTTAATATTCCTATACGTTGTGCTCAATATTAGTCTCATGGAATAAAAATCCAACTCCAATAAGCATATGTTGTATTGCATTGCATCTCGAAATTTATAAAATTTCTCTTGCAGAATAACTATTCAGTGACGCTATCAGCACAGAAGCCCTGGGAAACAGAAATGCCTTTAGAAAACGCGAGATCGATGAGGAAAAGCCAGTCATTAGTTTGACTATTATATTAGTTTTATTATATAAACACATTTTAACTGCTTTCACACGCGCTATTATAATTTCGCCCAATGACTTAGTCTTTTGATGATATACCTACGTCAATTACGTATTAGGTTATATTCTGCCACACGACCATTGAGAACTGTTCGAAATAACAACACACCTCTTTTAAGGTTGTTCTTCGCCCTATAAGATGAAGCAGTCGGCAAGCGCGAAATGATTCAATGATTCTCTGGTGAAATATTGTTGATAGACGACAGGAACGAACGAAAACTGATGACGAAAGTTATATGAAGATAAACTGAAAACATCAAAAACTCTATCGGCGTCAATGGCCTTTTTCATTCATTCATTCATTCATTCATTCATTCATTCATTCATTCATTCATTGAATCTGGAAATTTATATAGCGCCTCTTTAAGAGACCTACTCAGAGGTGCTCCCAGCCCAGCCACGGCTATAGAGAGAGGACTTGAGGAGTCAGTAGAAAGCAGACGAGTTATTCAGAGGGAGCAGCGTAAGCCGATCTGAAGCCCATTCCAGGTAGACCGTACAAAATCCAGAAGGCTCGGCGTTGTCTGACTATGGAGAGTGCCAGAGGGATCCAGAGCTTCCGGTTAGTCACACAGCACAAGGCTCTGCGAAAGGCTAAGTCAGAAATCGAGCGACAGAGTACAGACAGATAGGACGGGGCATTTGCAGGAGAGACACCGCCCAACCAGTGCTGTCATCCTATAGAAGATGCGCTCTGATCCAGGAAGCCAGTGCAGGACGTCATGCATGTAGCCGGAGACTGGGGCGTATTTTGAAATACGACCAATAAGTCGAGCAGCAGAACGACGGGCCCGGTCAGGTCGCCCTATTAGGCTCTTGGAGTGACCAAGTTGATCGATAATCATTCCTGTGCAGAATTAGGTATGGAGAAGGGTACTTCTGTTACCTCTACCAAACCACTTGTTGTCTCTGCTACCTTTAGCGACCGATCAAACATTCTTGACATTTTAGATTATTATTTAATGCAGCAAACAATTCAAGTGAACAAACACGAACAGAATTCAACCAAAACGTCTCTGAGTCAACTCGGAGGCATCAATAGGAACAAAGGAATCTTCAGTACTAATCCCCACTGCGTTATCAACATTGTTGGCATGAAAACCGGTGTGGACTTATCAACTGAATTCGAAATTTGCCATTGGGCAATTATTAAACCTATGGAAGGGTTTAAAAGATGTCTAAAGGTCGATTTCAACTTAAACCCAATGTCACTCATTGTAATTGTAATTAGTCGCTTCTATTGTACCGGTGTCTAATGCACAAGGCATCAACCGATGGCACACGAAAACCAAGCCGTAATCAGGTCAATATCCAGTAGATCAGTTCGTAAGACAGAGAGGCAGCCTATGGTGAATTAGCAATTTGAAAGAGGTAAGCAAAATCGATAGGCAAGTAAGGTAAACATCCCGTTCCATGTCAAGATCGAAAGGTTCAGGCATTCAGACAGATGCGGGAAGTGAATGCGTTGACGAATTTTTGGAAAGAGAAATGTTTTAAGAATAGGAATGATTTAAAGTCTACTTTGCTCTGGTGAAAGTTAGCCAATTTATTTAAATAACAGAAAGTGCCAGAAACGATTGTCCAGCTATAAAGTTACCGCTCATATTATATGAAACTGGCCTGAATGCCATTTCTACAGCGCATCAAAACGAGTATATACAACATCGGAACACTCTTTTGATGATCCTACCTACGTATACGCTGTATTCTGTCATACGATCGTTGAGAACGGGTTCGAAATAATTCCACACCTCTTTTAAGTTTGATCCTCGCCCTATAAGGAAGAGCAGTAGCGCATTCAAACATTGAATGTCACGTTTAAAGACGACGGAAAAGGACGAAAACTCATGACGAAATTTATATGAAAATGAACTGAAATACATTAAAAACTCTAACGACGTCAACGGCCTTTGTCGTTCATTAATTCATTCTGGAAATTTATATAGCGCCTCTCCAATAGAACTACTAAGAGACGCTCCCAGCCCAGCCACGGCTAAAGAGAGAGGACTTGAGGAGTCAGTAGAAAGCAGACGATTTATTCAGAGCGGAGCAGCGTAAGCCGATTGGAAATCCATTCCAGGTAGACGGACCAGCAATCGAGAAGGTTCGGCGTTTTCTGACTACGGAGAGGGCCCGAGGGACCAAGAGTTCCCTCTAAGTCAGAAATCTGCTGACAGAGTTTAGACAGGTAGGACGGGGCGCTGCCGGAGAGACACTGCCAAACTAGAGCTGCAATCCTATAGGAGATGCGCTCTGAGGTAGGAAGCCAGTGCAGGACGTCACACATGTAGGCGGAGACTGGGGCGTATTTTGGAATACAGCCAATAAGTCGAGCAGCAGAACGAACGAGCCGGTGATGTCGCTCTATTAGGCCTTTGGAGTGCAGCAAACAATTCAAGTGGACAAACATGAACAGAATTCAGCGTAAGCAATGCTAATTATCTAGCGCTATCTCTACAACTACTAGCAATCACCTGACAATTTGGAGTAAGAGTTGGACGGAAATGTGGTTCCCCTCATTGCTCATCTGACATATATATTTTCCCCAACAACTTCCGAGTGAACCTTTTCGAAGCGCAGTCGATTGTCGTAGAAAGCGACCGGTTTCTGGTTTCTCCGTATTTTAGCTTCGTTCACACAGAACACCTCGCGCCGATATACTATTTCACAGAAATATTCGTATGTCCGATTCGCTATATTAATATTAAAAGCTAAGAACGAACTTCGACAATCGAGTTATTGGGCTGACGTCTACCCCGGTCAGAAGTTGTTGGGGAAACTAAATGTAAGATGAGCAATGAGGGAAACCACATATCCGTCCAACTCTTACTCCAACTTCCATGTCTCAGAGAAGACGGATCAAAAGTGGCGTAATCGCCGGAAACTGTCTTCTTCCGGTTGACGAAAGGGTCAAAGGTTGGGAAACGACCTATCAAGAAGTCGTCTTTCTCACGCATCGACGACCGTCAAATGTCGATCGGAAATTGTCAACTGCTTTACCGGATATTATGGGCTGCGTTGGTGTCTGTGTCCGTATCTGTCGCTGTACCTGTCGATGTCCGTCTGCATATCTGTCAGTGTCTGTGAGCGTATCCCTCTCTCAACAGTCAGCGTCCATCGTTCACGATTAAACCCCCTCTCTCGGCCGATTTCAGGTAACTAAACCCGCGACGATCGTCTATAATTAGGCCTACCCATCGGGCGACAAGCACTGCTTATTGCCATTTTTTAAACCGTCAGCACCAGAGGTCGCTTCTTACAAAAAGAAATAAAATGGTCGAACGGAAGTGTCGCTCGCCATACAAAAAATGGTGACGAGGGCCGGAAGTGCGTCGTTAAACAACAACTAACCAATTAATTGTTAATTGTCGTGGATGAGTTAGCGATTGGATGGATGGATCCAGAGTTTAGTGACATCTTAGGCAACAAAGGCCGTTGACGTCGACAGAAATTATTCAGACTTAATACATCTATTAAAATGTCTTTTTTTATTAAGGTTTTCTGTAATCTGAATTGCAGACGAGTTTTCCGATACGATGCAAAGGGATTTTCGATATCGAATGATTGAACGAAAATTATAGATATATAGCGCCTGAAAGAAACTATTTAAAGGTGTCTATATAAAGAAAGATAAAGGAGAAGGGCGGCGCAGATCATCTTTATTATGACACAGTGTCGGTAAACAACAACTAACAAACCAAAACGCCAAATGCTGTCAACAGCCTTTGAAGTCATAAAACGACGTTAAACTCTGTAATAATTAGAGTTGCCACATACATGGGTAGGCAAAGGAGGACACAGAAAGCCGGAAAGGAGGACAAAGGGAGACGCATTGAATGTTTCACATTGGAGTCAGAGGGTCTCCTAAGTAGGAAAAAAGGGGAC
Organism: Allolobophora icterica; assembly: GCA_963556255.1. NCBI lineage: Eukaryota > Metazoa > Annelida > Clitellata > Crassiclitellata > Lumbricidae > Allolobophora > Allolobophora icterica. Next base: position 3,446,957 of record OY744608.1, on the reverse strand, counting down.
ATATTGAAAATTACTGATTAAAGCTACAGACGCTACCGAAAATAAAATTATAATTTGACCATAGAAACATTGTAACCATACTCAGATCGTGGACTAGAAACATCTGGAAAATAGAACTGCAATAAAAAAAATAATTAAGTAGATAATTAGGGTAACTTATATTAGGACAACATGCGCGTGTAAAGTCGATAAAAACGGCCATTAGATAACAGCCAATGGCCCAATACAACAAACATACAAAAAGCCGGATATTTTCCAGCTTTTTACCTTTGCCTACGGACAGAGGACAAGAGGCCAAAAAGGAGGACATGTCCTCCTTTTGCCATAACAGGCTTTGATTTAGGCATAACAAGACAAAGATGATCAGATGACCATGTTGAATAATGCTAAGTCTGAGGAAAAAGAACTGATTTAAGTATTGCGGCTGGCTACAGTTCAAAATGTTATAATCAATGAGCTCGAATTTGAAATTTATTCTTTGCTGAACAAGAAGCCAATGCAAAGTACAGGGGATATAAGTTCAAATTTGGATGCATTGATTATGGCTCTAGCCAAAGAGTTGTGAACTCTCTGTAGCTTCAGTATGTATGATTTATGGATACCAGTAGGAACGAGTTACAGTAATCTAGGCGACTGGAAACTGGTTGTGAAGCTAAACACATAATTTTAATAAGATATGTGAGAAGCTCCGCTCTTTTTGTGTAAATAGGTCAAAAAGCGCCACCTAGCTGTAAGCTTCGATGCTCTGTGTTCTTTTTGTCATCAGCAAAGCGCAGATTGTTAAGTAACTGTCTATTTAGTGTCACTCCAGCTTCACCAGATTTCAGTCAGCAACTGATCATGGCCTCCAGAAGTAGGTTAAACAGGTCTGGTGACAGGCCGCATCCTTGCTTTATACCTACTGTGATCTTGAACCACTCTGTTAGTTCTCCATCCACTACGACTCATTGACTTGCTGTATACGTATATCTTCTAGTAGCAATACCAACTCCTCTGGAATTCCATACAGTCTTGTTGTCAAGACCTTAAGCCTCAAGACCAAGACTTTGAACCTCAAGACCAAGACCAAGACCTTGAACCTCAAGGCCAAGACCAAGACTTTGAAACTCAAGACCAAAACCGAGAACAGGACCACAAGAAATCACAACCACAGGCCCGGTTCAAGACATTTGGCGGCCCTAGGCAAAGCTACAATTGAGCGCCCTGTCGACCGATAATATAATATTAATCGCTTTAAGTTCCTTTTATAGCTGACATGATTTACTGACATTTACGTCATTTATTTTCAAACATTCATTTAAATAAAAATTTTAAAATAATGAAAATGGTATAACCGTCTAGACTAGAGTAAACTGAACTGCTGATTCAATACTTCCGAATAAACTTAAGACTTATGCTTTTTAAACTTAACGGTGAACCCTATCTTAATAGAACATAATTTATTACACCAACACTATAATACTTCCATCTAGCGAATAATAATTAAAAATAATCCAACGTTGTTTCATTTATGAATTTCCAGAAATTATTTTATAACGTTTATTTCGGAAAAGTGGAAAATTGGCGGCCTCTAAAAATCGGCGGCCCTAGGCGGCTGTCTAGTTTGCCTAACGGACGAACCGGGCCTGCACAACCATATCCAGACTTCTATCCTTACTAAAAAAATTGTCAAGTCGGACTACTCGCTATTTTAATTAAAACATGAGTCTGTTATTTTATTCAAACAAAACAACTCCAGATGCAGACTGCAGAGAATTCCGAATTCGTATTTACAAAAGTCCTTCGTGCGAAAATGTTATTTGAAATGCCTGTTGCATTTTATAAAAAAAAACAATTCACTCAGAATTTTCTGACAAAGACGTGACCGGTGGGGCCTCATAAAAATTCGGCCATGTAAAAAATACGTTCTACAGGTGCTGAAATCACTGGCACATAGAGCAGCTTTCAAGCACTTGATGTAAATGTACACCTCGTGAGTCTGTTTTGAAATCATTCCATGGTAAATAACCAGAAATCAAAACAATTGTTCAAAACAGCAGTAAAGCCTCATTCAAACCGCATAAATACTAAAGCAATTGTAGACCTATTAGTAGTTACTGGAATTTTTAAAATACTTATGTTTTGTTAAATGACTGTTCATATTGTCAAAAGTCTTGGTCTTGGTATTGGTCTTACAAAACCAAGACCAAGACTTTGAACGTCAAGACCAAGACCAAGACCTTGAACCTCAAGACAAAGACCAAGACTTTTGGTCTCAAGACCGAGACCAAGATCAAGACTTTTAAAAACGAACTCGAGTGCATTACATCATCGGCGGTAAAATGTATTGAACTATGGATTATGGAATCTACGGAATGTAGGCCTATATATATATATATATATATATATATATATATATATATGGAGGACCAAAGACGTGTTGGTTGTCTCTTTATATATATATATATATATATATATATATATATATATATATATATATATATATATATATATATATATATATATATATATATATATATATATATATATATATATATATATATATATATACATATATATATATATAAAGAGACAACCAACATATATATATATATATATATATATATATATATATATATATATATATATATATATATATATATATATATATATAAAGAAACAACCAACACGTCTTTGGTCCTCGATCTCCGGCGTACTGGGACAACGTGGAATCTTGATTGTCGAGTTTAAAAAATATTGGCAACTGTTTCACACAAAATCTTGTTGGTTTGTTTAGTTTTAACTAAGTTAACCTTCAAAACATTGTTTCGACGCATGCTGAGTAGTGAGGTAGTGCCATAAGCATGCGATGAGGTAAGCCAAAACATCATAACTCTTCTGGTTATTAGCATATGTTAGGAAAAACCACTGAGTATTGTAGATGACAGCCATTAACAAAATAACAGGAAATATAATCAATCATAGTTGAAGTAAACGACGTCATTGATATGGTTTAAAGTAAAAACTAAATTTAAGCGGAATAAAAATTATATTGCATGTTTGACATTTAAATTTTATTACATAAATAATATTTACAATATAAATATTATGCCCAGTGCACACAATATGGATACATTGCATTATAAAGGTCAATAGTCAAAAATACTCAGATTTTGCACACACACACACACACACACACACACACACACACACACACACACACACACACACACACACACACACACACACACACACACACACACACACACACACACACACACACACACACACACACACACACACACACACACACACACACACACACACACACACACACACACACACACACACACACACACACACACACACACACACACACACACACACACACACACACACACACACACACACACAACAGGAAGCCAGACGAGAAAACCCAGATCTCGTGAAAAATATCCAGCTGTGGCAACAGTGAGAAGACAGATACAGGTGATGCTTAATTGAATAATAATGAAAGAGGGAAACAGTAAACGTGAAGAAGGTGGATATTAACAACCAACCGTGTCAAATCGTTATATAGAATCGGTAAAACCCGTTTAAAAGGTGTCGAAGGTGAGCGCTCTAACTAATGGGAAACTTTGTCTCGTGTCTACATAGGCATTTTGGCAGACCTTGCCAGGGAGTACTATGTGATATTTGCGAGACGTGTGAATTGCGCTACAGTAATGTTCGCGTACAGGAGATTACAAAGTATTCACACCCAATGAACTCACGTAATAGCTTTAATTTATTCACAAAAAGGCTCACAGTGCGCATTCACCCTTTACTCTTTGTGTTCCTTGCTGTCACAAAATCTGTCTCAACCTGCCTGACATGATTTGCAATCTACCTACACTCTTTGTGAAGGTGTGTCAAAAATCCGTATGTAGACACGAGACAAGGTTTCCGATTAGTAAGACACCTTTTAAACGGTTTAAGCCGATGCTATATAAAGATGGGACACGTTGGGCGAATAATCCTTTTATTCCTTCAGCTCAGTGTGTTCTCTAGCAGTGTTATTTTCGTTCCTAAAATCATTTTAGTTTTAGTTTCTATTTCTGTCAGGTGTAAATCATTTCTATTTAGTTTTAGTTTTAGTTTTTTAGTTTTCAATCATTTTCGTTTCTATTTCGTTTCTATTCCTGAAATCATTTTAGTTTTAGTTTAGTTTCAGTTTCTCAAAACCAAATCATTTTAGTTTTCGTTTTTCAAATCATTTTAGTTTTAGTTTTCGTTTTTCACATAATTTTACTTTAAATGTAAGTTCTGAAAAAGTAGGTTAGCTTACCTTTGATGAAGAAAAAATTACTTGAGACCCTTATTAGCGGGACTTAGGTCCCTTCAGGTGCCCCAGTTGTGCCCATCCGAGCATTCATAGTGTAAGACGATTTAAATTTTATGTATAACGTGTACTGTAAACGTGTTGATGGACCAATAAACTGGTGGTTATGGTTATGGTTATGATAAAGTTGGTTATAGACTCTAATCGCTTTATATATTCTGTAGAATCAGTCGTGTATGAGGTTCTTTTCTTGAAATGCAAGCATCCAGAGTCTGTATTGACGGGCTCTCCCTATCCTCCACTCTACGCTTAGACTGTGTTCTCTTGTTTCTACCTTCCTTTGAATTTAAGAGTGTGTGAACCTCGGCATGGTAATGACCTATGTGCGTTTTAAGATTTGTTGGATTTTTACCTGCAATAAAAAATTACAAAATATGTTTCTTATTGTGATTACTATATTTTCACGTACTAAAGTAAGGGTGTGTAGCCAAAAGACGGATGCGGAAAAAGTAACGAGTATGATGCGTAAATTGCGTAGGTATAGGCCTACGTACCAGCTATGCGAACACCACACGGCTCTCCTTTGTCATTCAGAACTGTACATCGGCTTTTGTCGTTATCTTCTTCATATATAAAGTAATCCCATACAATACTTTCGCGTATCCTACCGGATAAAAGCTTTACTAGACTCATTATTAATAACAAATTTCGTAAACATGCACCCACAGTTTGACAGAAATTGTAGACCGCAAACAGGAATAATTTTAGATATGACATTGTAGACATGCGCCGTTCAACTGCCGCGCCGATAATTTAATAAAAGAGATGGGCCGCCTTGGTTGGATTTTCATTTTCGAATCTTGTTTTTAATAAAATACATGGTTGGATTTTCAATACTTTTCGTTCCAAAAATCATTTTCGTTTTAGTTTTTATTAGTTTTACATCCATTCTTTTTCGTTTTTATTTAGTTTTCGTTTCCAAAATCTTTTTCGTTTTCGTTTTTATTTCGTTTCCATTTCTAAAATCTTTTTCGTTTTAATTTTCGTTTTCGTTAACGATTGACTTTTCTTTTTCGTTTCTATTTCGTTTTCGTTAACGATAACATCACTGTTCTCTAGTTTATCTCCATATGAATCAATAAACATGAATTGAATCGTTTTTTCCGCCCTCTGCGTACTACGATTCCCTTGTCCTTGATGCCATGTAAGAGCGATGCTTAGCAACATTCCCTGGACAAACACTTAACCCAGAACATTCTATATCACAAAGGGTTCGAAGGTTGTAAAGCTAAGGAAATATATTTAATAAGACATATGCGAAGCTCCGTCTGTCTCTCTTGTGGTGCTTTTTACCTAGTAACAAAAAAAACGGTGGCAGAGACAGAGACAGAGAGGCAGACAGACAGACAGATAGACAGAAAGAGAGCCAAAAGGGTCAGGCAGACGGATGCGTGAAGTGAATGCGTTGGGATTTTGACCAGCAAAGTGTTATAAGAATTATTAGGATTGATATAATACGATTAGTTATTATTTTATCGGTCATCCATTGACAATTGTGACTCAATGATATTGTATCATTTACGGCAGTGAACGTTAAGGAGCTGGTTGCTCTGATTAAAGTTAGACAATTTATTTAAATATATAAAGTGGCAATAGCGATTGTGTAGCTCTGAAGATAATGCAGGTATATTACTCGCCTGTATGCCATTTCTACAGCGCATTGAAATTAACTTCACAACACCTTCTTTAAACTGAATCAAAGATGCACTTATGAAAGGTGGGATTTATTTGAAACACATGTATATTTTCTTGGGTTTTGGTTACGTCGTTAGACAGCGTTTGGCATGTCATGTCGCCGTCGTTGTTTTGCGATGGTAGGCTGCAGGGTTGGATCAACATTGCCCCGCGCTTTCTAATCCCGTAATGTTGTCTATCCAGGATCTTCTTGGTCTACCCGTCATCAAGCTTCATTCGATGTTGTCCCTCGGTTGCCTTATGATGTGTCCGATGTGTGCGGGTTCGGATGTGGTTCAGCAGTTCGCATTTGGTCCTCGCCAAGTTTGTATACTTGTTCGGTGGTCATCCCTTTTGTCCAGGGAATTCTTAACAATTTTCTGACGCACTTGTTCTCGATAGCTTGGATGCGTTTCTCTTCTTCTTTCCTTAGCGTCCAGTTTAGCATTCTTTCTAAGATTACGCGTAGTAGTACCTTGCTAGCAGGCGAGACCAGAGTGATCGTTCTGTAGTTGCTGCATTGGAGCGGATCTCCTTTCTTCGGGAGTTGGATAAATGTTGATTGCGTCCATTCTTCTGGCCAGACTCCGGTCTTTCTTATTGCCACACAAATCTCGTGGAGTTTGGTAATTGTCATTTCCCCCGAACCTGAACGGTTCTACTTCTACATCATCCTGGTCTGGTGCTTTACGTGATGCCGACTTCAACACTGCTCGTCTGATCTCTTGGTTGTCAATTTCGATTTTTATTTTTCATCTTCGTCATCGTATAGTTCTTCGCAGAATTTTTTCCATCTCTGGTTTACTTTCTCCGGTTCAACTAATTTCTTGCCGATACAGTCTTCAGTAGCCGTGGTGCATGGGCGAATTGATCCAGTGAATAATTGTCATCGTCTGTAAAACAATTCTGCTGTTTCCTATTCTTGCGTGTTCCTCGACTTCGTTGCCAAATGTCTCAAACTCCTCTTGTTTGTCCCTTGGCAATCGTGTTTTTACCTCGTTTCGTGGCTTCTTGTATTCTGAACATGATTTCGTCTTGACCTCTTGCTTCTTTCTTATTAACTCTATAGTCCAGGATTACGCACCAACAGCTGATAAACCAGTCGAAGAGAATGAGCAGTTCTTCCGTTATGTATAGAGCGCGCGTTCACTGGTTGCAGGTTCCAAGACGAAATTTACACCTAATCACAGGCGATATCAATGCCGGAGTAGGAGAAAACGTAATAGAGTATGACGTACTTGAGAAGCATGGACACGAGCAGATAAATGATAGAGGGCAGATACTGGTGGATTTCTGCGCGGAAGACAAACTGATTATTGCCAACGCTCTCTCCCGACTGCACAACAGGCACAGATATACCTGGAAGAGCCCGAGTGGAACTATCAGAACCAAAATTGAATACATACTGATGAGTAGACACTGGAGACAATCGATTAATAACGCACGCACATACCTCGGCGCAGACTGTGATTCTGATCACAATCTTAGTGGTACTGACAGCTAAGGTTCCAACAGAAACGAGGCGGCAGACTACTGCTCCTAGATCTGCACAAACTGAGAAACGAGCAAGGCGTACAACAATACCACTTGAAGTGTCAAACAGATTCCAGGAACTAGAAGGAATCGACGAACCATGCACACCAGACGAACAATGGCGTTTAATTGTAATTGTAATTACGACAATTTATATAGATAGCATCGTTACTACTTCTAGGACGCTTCACACAAACAAACGCACACTGTCTACAGTCAGCGCAAAGACTTATGCTATGAATTTTTACCTAGCACGTAAAGTTGTAACTGTTTTAGTAGTAGTAGTGGTGGTGGTGGTGGTGGTGGTGGTGGTGGTGGTGGTGGTGGTGGTGGTGGTGGTGGTGGTGGTGGTGGTGGTGGTGGTGGTGGTGGTGGTGGTGGTGGTGGTGGTGGTGGTGGTGGTGGTGGTGGTGGTGGTGGTGGTGGTGGTGGTGGTAGTAGTAGTACTACTACCACGACTGCAGCTACTGCTACATTTTCTTACATTCTCTGTGGGAAGCACTCTAAACATTATTGTAAGGTTATGTGAAATGTCCACTTAGACACCTTTAGAACGTCGCTTTTCGAAACTATAGTAATCACAGGCCATCGTCCACTTTTGTTCATCTCTTCAACTAGTATGTTCCAAAAATGGCAAACTAAGGAATATCGCCCATTATCGAATGGCGCCAGTCCTAGGCTCAGTAAAGAAGGAGGGCAACGCCAAATATCTTAATTTAGACAAACAACATGTAATTAATCAATAACTACAGAACTTCCTAATCACTATCTGGAAATGAAAAACCTATAAAAATGGGGCAAAATATCTAACCTACACGGCTCTTTAAATCGCGACTTTCTGTAATCATAAAGAGCTGTAATACGCTACAATGTTTCCTGTCGCAGTCAACGGTCTCTGTAGCCATAAGATGTCGTTAAACTCTGGGTCCTGGTCCTCCTCAGTTTGATTCTCATTAACGTTAACAATAACGGAAATGTTCGTTAACGAATAAAAAATGATTTCGTTAACGACAACTATAACTGTAACTAAAAAATATCACTAACTATTACTGTAACTATAGCGAAAACAACACTAACGAAAATTCATCGCTATTTGCGTTAACCTTTTTTGACCCAACGTTCCCAAAGTGGAACAGATTATGAAAACTCCTGGGGAGACAGTTAAGCAGACTATAAGTCATCTCATAAATTTTCATTGGCTTGGCCAACGATGGAGGAGTGTTTATTTACTTTGATTTCGAGTCTGTTTTGGTAAATATTAATTATAATTGTTGTGCAAATCGGACAAAAATTGACATTTATGCTTCTAAATATTGAAAATAACTGTATATTATAAGCACGTGACAATTAATTGTTTTTATTGTACATTTTGAATGAACTGCGTTTATTTTGCCTGTGTGTGGTCAAATTTTTCAGTGGTAGCGCTTTATGCCTGAGCAACGTAGCTGATTTCGAATGTGTTCCACTTTGGGAACGTTGGGTCACTGTCCTTACACGTACCACTATTTTGCGTTGCTACTGAAAATTGCCTGTTGTAACTCCACAATTACATTGATTGTAGTTCTGATTGTTGTTGTTGTTGTTGTTGTTGTTGTTGTTGTTGTTGTTGTTGTTGTTGTTGTTGTTATTATTATTATTATTATTATTATTATTATTATTATTATTATTATTATTATTATTATTATTATTATTATTATAAAATCTGTGTTATGGTATCATCACGAGGTATAGTTAGGTCCAGCTTGGATGGGTCCGCGGGTCCTCAATCCCGGGCAACTCCGACATGGTGCCCTGGTATGCGACTGCATTGAAACAATGAAATGTTATCGACATGCTCTTGAAGAGGAAGTCTGTCTTGCGGGCGTCGCCATTGGTTCTTGTCAACCGGCGGCCTATTTCGGAAACGGTGGGGTCCAGTATTTCCACGGCGATCGGCACGAAGTTGTATCTCTTCTGGAGTTTTGAATATTTCGTGTGCTTCCTTGTGGACGCCCTTTCCGCATCGCGCCCCCGGCCGCGACCGCAGTCTCGGGGAGATATGATGCGGCCATCATATCCAACACTGTCGCGTCCCATGTCAGAGGGCGTCCGTCACTCCAAAGGATTAGAGTCTGGTCGTCCGGTCTTCCCGTCGGACCTGGTCAGGCCGATGGCTCCTTGATCGCCAGGGTACCCGCTGCTCCATTTAGACTGTGGTGGATAAGATCATTGATGGCACCGTGTCTGGCCTGTCAACAGAAGCCCAGCGAATATGAGAGGCCGTACGAGCGCTCTGTTTCCACGCGTGGGTGGTTAGCGGCTTGCTGAAAGATGTGCCGCGTCAACGACTGGACGGTCAGACAGCTCCAATATGATGGCTAAACCATTTCATTGAGTCCACAACACAAGGTAGATGCGCCTACTGCCGCAGCAACACTAGGAAGAAGTGCAAAAATGCGACAAGCGGCTCCACGAACTGTGCTTTGAAACGTACCATACCACGGAACACAATCAACTTTGCAGTGTCTAATCCTACTGAAACCGTTCTAGCTAAATGAAACATTAACATTTTGTAAATCACAACTTTTGGACATTGCAAAACTGCATTATTTTTGAAGAAGTTACATTTTTACTGATGCATGGTGCTTACGATAGGCAAAGTGACCCAACGTTCCACTTTGGGAACATATGCAAAATTCTTATATGAACTAAAAATAAATTACTTTTACTTATGATTGCCTCTATGTAGGTTGTAAACTGCATCATAACTAAATTCAGAAGTGATTGCATAACAATTTCAGTATCTGGGATGATAAAGGTTAATGAAATGGAAAGTGCAATACCGTATCGATAAACATGAGAACGTGAAAATGCGTTACAACAGAATATGTTCGCCCCAGATTTTGGATTTGTGAATTAACCCAGTAGTAGTAGTAGTACACATCTATTAGTAAATATAAGATGTCATCGATTTTTATAGTCTAAATATAGATATCGTTGGGCTCAACTTATTACAAGTAATTATTGTGTAAACGTTTCTATAGCGATTGCGACCCAAGATGACTAGCACAAATTCGCAAAATTAGAGGTCATATTAATCTTGTAGTCAAAATGTCTCTAAAGATCTTGAGCGGCCGCAGGCATGGGAATGCTGTCCGGAGTAATTTCAAGTAGACCCTACGAATTTTTTTCTGTTGATTGTTAATATTAAAAAGTGAGAGACTTGCTTTGATTTTAATTTTCTATATTAAAAGGAATGTTATAAAAAAGTTATCATGTTCATGTTCAAATTAGAAATGTTAATAATAAAAATCAAAGTGAATACTTTTTTAAAAGAAAACGAGATTGTATTATTTAATGGAAAATATCCATGAAATATCTGTCACAGACAGTGATTCCACATGTACTGTAGCCATTCAGTATCAAATTCAATCTGAATAGAAACATTTTGTTTTTTCGGCAGTTTCATTTTTTTTTCCATTTGTTAGAGTCGTAGACATTTTCTGGAGGTGGGATAATTTTCTTTGACATAATTTTGTTAGAGGAACCCTTCAATGTTTGACAGTTATTGACAAGGGGAGAAGATGAAAAACTGCCTAAAATTTGTTGACATAATTAATCGATGACCCCATAGGGAGGAGGTAGAGCGCCATTGGTGCCAGTTGTAACTATGTACTAACTAAAATTAACTAAAATACAAGTCCAGTAACTATAACTATAACTAAAAATAATACTAACTATAACTGTAACTATTACTAAAATGAAAAACCATTAACTATAACTGTAACTATAGCTAAAATAAAAATATGTAAGGAGAATCACACTGCTCCTCCTCCTCCTCCTCCACTGCTCGTACTCTGGCAATGCCAGTCCCAAGCCTGGAGGAAAGAGGAGGGCGCCGATAACCATTTCTGTTTTGACACAGCGTCGTTAAACAGTAACTAACTAACTCGTGGAAGTTGAATTTCAAACAGTATTATACCATACGAACGCTTAGAACTGTTGCAACAGTTTCGTTAACCTCTCGATCACAGTCTCTATCAGCTTTAAATTACGGTCGACGTTAAGAACCCTGGCAGCCGTAAGACTTTGTTAACACAGAACAAGACGATGTGTTAATGGCAAAAGAAAAGAAACCCTTACGTGATATGTCGCTAAAAACTGAAAACTACATTTTCTGTTTAGACAGCTTAAATAGTTTTTTGCATATCCAATATATGATTGTAACTTTTCTTCAAAACTCCGCCATTTCCCGTTCTCTAGTAGTGCCAGTCCCATGCCTGTATAAAAGAGACTGGAGGATTTAGTATTAAGTATTATATTAGTATTAAGATTCAAACACATTTGTTATTGTAGCTTTAGCATCTACGGAATCACCGTTGACTAATATCATGATTTACGCTCATATAGGAAAGAAATCATTCGCTTAGAGGCAGTTACACAGCGTAAACTTCCATCCTGGAACTCGGTTCATATAAAGCAGTGCGTACTGTTCAGAATTATTCCCCATCGACGTCAAAGGCCTTTGATTCCAAATGATTCCTTTTAACAGTTGAAACCAATCCTTATTGAATAAGGGGAAGAAAGACAAAAAGTACCCAGAATTTCAGAAATAACTCAACTCTACGGTTCTCGTAAGACACCTTTAAAACGTTTGTATCCAATGTTATGTATTTATAATATTCGTTCGATCAAGACACTTAGCTGTAATATGCCAAAACTAATTTCTGTCGACGTCAACAGCCTATGTTGCTATAAGATGTCGTTAAACCCCGGATCCATCCATCCGATCAAGAAACTTGCGAACCATTAAAAACAGGAGGGCGAAACTAGTCATCTCTGTTATACACAGCTTCGTTAAATAGTAAAAGCCATTAAATTCTGCCATTGCCCTTGCCTGGTAGTATCAGTCCCAAGCCCAGATAAAGTAGGAGGGTGACGCTAATCATCTCTGTTGCGACACAGATATGTCAAACTGCAGCTAAAACTAATCGAAATGGCACTAGCAATTGAACGAAAATTACACCTATATAGCCTCAGAAGGTCACAATTTAAAGGTGTCTAAATGCTAAATGATAAAAATTTATTTGGTGTGGAGGTAGTGATTGAACAAAATTAAAAATATATTATATTTGTAATTATCCTTTTTTGAGATACTATATTAAAAGGAGGACACTTTGTGACACTTCGGGTCAAACAACAACTAACCAATAAATCGTTTGCAGGTAGAAGCCGGCTAAGGATGTGTAAAGGTGACTATTGGAAGGTCGTGTTCGTAGGCGTCTGATCGTTCTTAGAAAACAGCAGACAAGAAAAAAGCTGCGAAACTTAGACATCGAAAAATTGTGAAAGTCGTAAGCGAAGTGCAAATCGCACTGAGATGCGTCCTCTATCGTGGAAGTGTTAACCGTTCAACAAAGCTAGAGAAGAGAATGAAAACGAGCGAAACCTATGACTACAATGGAGAAGACGGAGCGAAGGTTATACTCGATATCGTTCTGCATTATAGAAAAATTTAGAAAAAACTACAAAGAAAGAATTCAACAGAAAATCCACAAAATTTAAAGAAGGGTAAGAAGCAAAGAAATCTCAAAACAATTAAAAATGAAAAACAACACCTCGGGTTTGTAGACGTAACAACAACAAATGCAAAACAGCCAAACTTAATGCAAGAGTCGTTACTGCCGACCATTATTTGACTTAATTTGAACAAATTCAACAAATTCAGCTGCAGTTATTTTACGAAATTAGAATAAATCTATATAATGTTTGGAAGAAGCTATTAGAAGGTGTCTAAATTCAGCCGTCTTCTTTTTTCCTCGCTGAACCCCAACTTCAAGACTTGAAGCTGACGACGCAGGAGTTTCGTGCTGTGCTGTTCCTGTTGTACCTTACGTGCAAGTTTGGCTGCAGTTGGATGGGCAAATCCAACCTCGTCGTTGAATGCATTATGCCGGCCCTCGACGGCATTGTTGCTACGAGGCAGGTGCTGAATTACCCGTTCATGTTGGTTCCAAATAGTCATTGCAAATCTGGGTTTTCCTCATCTACCACTTCTTTACTTGCACATTAGACTTTATTCTCTTATAATTTATGCTTTTATAATTTTCGTATTCTTTTATGCCTAAACTCTAAGGGGTTTGCCGTTTTGCATAATTTATATAATTTTCGAAGACTCGATTTTATTTCGTTCATGCCATTTAGTCGATGCCATTTTCTCCGTGACAGTTTGTCTGTGACATGTTCTCCTTGACATTTTGTGTGATGACATTTTGTCAGTACACCCCTCTACGACCACTGCTATTATTACTACTGCTACCACCAATACGACCTCACCATGGCTGTAGTGGTAAAATTTGAGTTGAGTATACGCTACCGGTGAGCAGCGGCGTCACTAGGGATGGTGTGACCCTAAACAAATGTGAAGACCTTTTTTTAGGAATTCGTCTCAGAAAAATTTCAGACTTTTTACCAATTCTCTGAAAATTTTCCGACTTTTTACGATTTCGTAAAAGTTGATGACCTTTTTTTTCATTCGCCCTAAAACCTTCCCAAAACCTCTCTTTTTCTCAAAATTTCATTGCTCAGAGGTAAGTATACGCTGTATACCCGCGCATACCCTCGCCTCGAGCGCTGAGTATACGCTCTCAAATTTCTCTAGAGGTGAGTATACGCTGTATACCCGCGTATACCCTCGACTACAGCCCTGGACCTCACTACTTTTAGTGCTACTATATTTACTACTGCCACAACCACCCCTACAACTGCTACTACTATTACTACTTCAACTGCCACTACTGCTACATTCTCTTACAAACTCTGTGATGAAGCCAACATGAGAATTGTAGAAACAAGACTTGGAAGTCAGACTTTGATGAGTTTGATCCATATTTTTGCATATTTGCATATTTTATCCGGTTTTTGCAAACTTAGGAAATTCAAAAATGCAATAGCATGCATGCTTAAACTTCTTAAAACGATGACATCACCAAATTTATTAGTGTACAATTCTCATGGTCACAAATCTCACAATTAACCAGATTATTACTTTATTAGCAAACCCACAAAGTGAATTGTGAAAGGAAATGCAAAAACTTATGCAAAATACAATCACACTACAGCCCTGAGCCGACTTGTAATACGTGGTAAACACTTAAACCAACGGCTTTGTTCAGACACCTTTTAATCGGTGTTTCCAAATACTATATAAATGTAATTTCGTTAAATCAACGATCGAGCTAGTCCGTCTAATTCTTCAGTGAAAAGGGCGAATTTGTCTGCACAATAACAACGAAAGCAACAATCAATTAACGGAAAATAATCGACACTTGGAGAAAGAATATCGTCCGAATGTCAAAGGAAAAATGCCAAAACGCTACAAAGATATTCCAAAGAAAATACATTGTCGAAGGACTTTGTATGAAACTCTCCTATTATGCTTTCCGTTAAATTAGGAATTCACCTTTGTTATGAGACAGCGTCGTTGAACTAACCAACCAACCAACCAACCAACCAACCAACCAACCAACCAACCAACCAACCAACCAACCAACCAACCAACCAACCAACCAACCATCCAACCAGCCAATTGTCAAACATTTAGCTGTATTTTGCCAATAGGGAGCCAGTGTGAAAGGCAGGACCGTAAAAAAATAATACAACACCTCTTTTAAGTGCAAAAGTCGACAAACAAATAAATGCAGATGCTGAACGAACTCGATCCTCCAAAGCTCAACGGTGGCCACAGATAAGTCGCAGTCCCACGAAACGTGAACGGGTGGGATTAAACGCATCCAGCATACCGAGTTCAGACAAACGAGTTATTATCAGGAATAAACTAATGTGATCGCAATGTAATGTAAATGTAATGTACATCTTCGAAATTTCTCAGCGCCACAGTAAAGTCACGTCAGGGAGACCAGCTTCAATCTCGGTGCTAGGTCAACTGAAGTCCGCAATAATCAGGATGCTTGGTCCGTTTCAGTGCCAGGTCAGAATCCTGGTAGGTCGAGCCGAGGAGACATCATGGTTCTACGGTGGAAATCGATGATGGTGGTTTTGGGGTGGCGCCGGAGTAGAACCAGGTTAGGAGGTTAAGATGTTTTCTCTGTGGCAGAAAGAGCGAGTTACCAGACGATAAAATAAGTAAATATAGCATTATAAAAAGACTAAGAAGCAAATCACCAACTACAGATAATGCAGCGTCTAAATTAAACGGTTATTAGTTGCTTTACTATTGCAAGTTTTAATGTTGTCTCGTAACATCAAAGGCACTGAAACGAGAAACTTATAGCGTCCGGTAGAGACATTTAAAGGTGTCAAAACAGAACTTCGCCATATCAATAATATTCAGTGTTTAGCGACATTAAGTATTACATCTGACACTATTTATGATACACATACTATTATTGTGATAAAATGATTTGATGCATACTAAACAATATTAATTTTGTCACACGCAAGAAATTTGGAAGTCCAACTTGTACTGAGCAGTCGAATTAAATGAACATTTCGAATATATAGCGCCTAAAGAATTCTATTTAGAGGTGTCGAATTGGTGCTGAAGTTTTGATACTTCGCGACACCTAACGTACATTTTGTTTTCATTTTCAAACAGCAACTAACCAACCAACTGTTAAAATGTTGCTGTATTTTACCACATGACAGGCGAGAACGTTCCAAAATATTTACAAACCTCTTTTAAGTGTAGAATTCGTCCTTCAAGTACAAGCAGACGCGTGAGGCTATGTACTAAGAGTTGACTTCAGCAATGGGTTACGACTGAAACGAGAGCTCAGACAAACGAGTTTATTATCAGAAATGAAGAAATCTGATCGCAATATATTGTGATGTAATGTAAATCTCGAAATTTCTCAGCACCACAGAAAAGCCACGTTCAAGAATACCAACTTAACAGTCGGCGCTATATCAACTCAAGTCCGTAATATCCAGTTTATTTGGTCCATTTAGGTGTCAGGTCAGAATCCGGGGGAGGGCGAGCCGAGGAGACAGCATGGTGCTACGTTGTAAATGGTTTATGGAGGTCTTGGGATGACGCCGAAGTAGAACTAGATTGTAAGGTTAAGATGTTTTCTCTGTGGCATAGACATCGAGTAGCCAGATCATAAAATAATTATAGCATTAGAAAAAAAGACTAGGAGGCTAATCACCAATTAGTGACAAAGCAGCGTCATGAAAAGTAGTTTCCATTCTTTAGAGATATCATAAATTATGGCTACAAGGGCCGTTGACGTCGAATTTACCCCATCAGCCTCTTCATGCCTATTACTATTATTATTATTTTTTCCAAACTTTAACTCGTTGTATGACATCAAAGGTCGTTAACGACATTTTAGAAATGTATACAATGCAAAGAAAACGAAAAACTTATTTCGTCCGATAGACATCATTAAAAATTGTCAAAAGAGAGCCTTACAATATCACTAATATTCTTTGTTAAACAACACTAAGTAATGCGTCTGACACTGTTTATGCTACAGATATTGTGACAAAATGTTTTGAATCAATTCTGTAATAGCGCTATATAAGTGGCTTGGCCACAGAGGGGATCTATGGAAAGATCTAGGAAGAAGACTAGTTGGATTCGGACTGGCACGAGGAATGGTTGCACATTATAGACTGTTTAATAAACGTGTTTCAAACTATTACATTGGCGACGAAGATAATTTGGAAAACGCGGAAAATAAATCGCTTACGAGTTCCAGACGAAACAAAACGTATTGCGAAACGCAACATTCGTTCTAATTCGACGCTTACATTCGCACAAGTACGCACGTGCTCAGAGCTAAAATGGCCGACAACCTGCCTCCATTCCCAGCCTTCGAACCTTCGCCTGAAGCTGGTGATGTCGCTGTCCGCTGGAAGAAGTGGATTGGACGATTTCGCAACCTGTTAGTTGCTATCAACATTACTGACGATGCACGACAGAAAGCGCTTCTTCTCCACTATGCAGGCGAACATGTGAGTGACATTTTTAACACACTATCAATGCCCAGCCCTAACGAAGACGAATCCATGACAGATAGAGCCATAAACGCGCTGACCTCATTCTTCGCCCCTAAACAGAACACGGAATTTGCTGTTTTTCAATTTCGTCAGGCAAAGCAGAACCAAACGGAAGACATTGCATCATATCTAACACGACTTCGCCAGCTAGCCATCACGTGCGACTTCAGCAACGCGAACCGCGAGCTGAAAAGCCAGCTCATCCAGGGCTGCTGGTCGAATCGCCTTCGTCGGAAGGCATTGACTGACCCCACGCTTACCCTGGACCAGCTATTTGACGTGGCTCATGCGGCTGAACTTGCTGACATTCAATCTTCTGCGATGACAAGTGAGCCTGCAACAGAGTCGGTCAGACAGATTAAAGCAAATAATCAGACCTTCAACAAAACTTTGGCACATCATGATGAGTCCAAAAGAAATGCAACATGTCGCAACTGCGGGAAAGCTTGGCCACACACAGGTGGTCGAGAACACTGTCCAGCCTTTGGCCAAACCTGCAGGGGTTGCGGGAAGCTGGGACATTTATTATCAGTGTGTCGCAGCTCTGGCCACTCTTGGCACCCAGATGATGGTCGTAGACCAAGAGTTAATTGGATTGCTCCAAATAACCCCAGCTCTGAATCAGAAACCAAGTACGTGCATGCAATCACCACACAGGCATGCCACCACGATGCACCCACTTTTGTTGTCACATTGGACGGTACACCCCTCAAACTCACAGCAGATTCGGGAGCAAGCGTGAATATCCTTGACGAGAAAGATTTTCGCAAACTTCATCCCAAGCAAAGACTCAGACCCACCACTACGAAAATAATGTCATACAACGGCTCAACACCACTCCCAGTGCTCGGCAAACTCACCATGCTGGCTGAACATGACTCCAAACGAGCATACACAGACTTCTTTGTCATCGCTGGCTGCAGTGGCTCACTTCTGAGCTGGGTGACGTCTACCCAGCTACACCTCATTAATGCTGAAGAACATGTAAATTCATTCACAAGTCCTGCTGTTCCAAAGGCCATCACATTGGAAGAAGTACAGACAGAAATTAAACGTGATGTCACCCTGCAGGCTGTTAAATCAGCGATACAGTCTGGTTGGTGGACCCACCAATCGCAAGAAAACGGCTTTGACTCGATTGCATATGATGCCTTTGCCAAGGTCAAATCTGCCCTGACCCTTGACTCTTACAACGACGTCATTTTACATCACAACCATTTAGTAATACCGCAGTGCCTTCAGGAACGCTCGGTGCAGTTGGCTCATGAAGGACACCAAGGAATGTCCAAGACAAAAGCCCTGGTGAGAGACAAAATCTGGTTTCCAGGCATCGAAAAAATGGTCGAGACCCAAGTGCGGTCTTGTCTCCGTTGTGCTGCTGTCATGCCAATGGACATGCCAATGGACAACTGTGAACCACTGATGTCTGAACTGCCTGCGGGTCCATGGCAAGATGTCAGCATTGACTTCGCTACTGTCCAAGACCACTATTTGATGGTCATGTATGACGAATATTCCAGATTTCCGGTGGTCGACATCATATCATCCCTTACGGCAACAACTGTCATTCCGAGAATTGATAAGATCTTCTCAGAATATGGCATACCAAAGACACTCAAGTCAGACAATGGGCCACCTTTCAATGGCAAAGAATTTGAGCTATTCAGTTCACACCTAGGCTTTAAGCATCGCAAAATTACACCCTATTGGCCTAGAGCCAATGCGGAGGTCGAAAGGTTTATGAGAACAGCCAAAAAGGTGATAAAGACAGCCTATGTGGAGGACAAGAACTGGAAGCAAGAACTATACTGCTTCCTACGCAATTATCGGGCTACCCCACATTCAACAACTGGGGTCGCACCAGCAACATTGTTGTTTGGCCGTCCCATGGCTGTGAAATTACCACAGCTGCTGGTCAAGGAAAATGATACTGACCTTCATTACCACGACACTCATCAGAAAGCTGCAATGAAGGTGAATACTGATTGTGAATCTCACACAGAACTTTCAACCATGGCCGTTGGTGATTCGGCTCTGATGAAACCACCA
This sequence comes from Allolobophora icterica, assembly GCA_963556255.1. Classification (NCBI taxonomy): domain Eukaryota; kingdom Metazoa; phylum Annelida; class Clitellata; order Crassiclitellata; family Lumbricidae; genus Allolobophora; species Allolobophora icterica. The sequence continues at coordinate 3,427,336 of OY744608.1, read as the reverse complement.
CACGCACACTCCAAGAGCAACACTCCTTTCGAACCACCGCCACATGAAGTTGTCAGTAGAAAAGGCTCAATGATCACGGTGAGGAGGGGAGAGGAACAAGTAATTCGCAACTCATCGTTCTTCAAACCAATTGCTGCAGAAGTTGTCCATGGCAACCCAGTCGACGAAGTAACTCGCAACTCATCGTTCTTCAAACCAATTGCTGCAGAAGTTGTCCATGGCAACCCAGTCGACGAAGTAACTCGCAACTCATCGTTCTTCAAACCAATTGCTGCAGAAGTTGTCCATGGCAACCCAGTCGACACTGAACAGGAGCTCGAAACATCTGTCGAGCCCTTCAACCCAGTGCAACAACCAACTGTGAAACCAATCTCGACTAGAGTGGATGACAGTGGAGGCAATCCCAGTCCCCACACGAGTCTCGATGCTCCAGCAGAGGAATCTGGCCAAAGGACTCTGCCTAGACGATCCAACCGTAAGAAGAAAAGGATTCGCAATGGTTGAAGGACTTTGTCAGGGCATAATAATCCCTGTCTAGTTACTCACTTGGTGTGGTTGTCTACCCACACACAAGATGTGCAAGATGGCACAACTTTGTTCACATAGGCTTTAAAGATGTTCTTTAAAATGTTCTTTAAAATGTTCTTTATAATATGGCACAACTATGTTCATATAGGCGTTAAAGATGTTCTTTAAAATGTTCTTTATAATCAAGATGGGGAGGGATGTAATAGCGCTATATAAGTGGCTTGGCCACAGAGGGGATCTATGGAAAGATCTAGGAAGAAGACTAGTTGGATTCGGACTGGCACGAGGAATGGTTGCACATTATAGACTGTTTAATAAACGTGTTTCAAACTATTACAAATTCTGCAATAATTGTTCCAATAAGAAATATTAAAACTGCAACAAAACGCGTTTAATGTTACAAATATACGAACATTCCTTATACATAGCATCATGAAGAATCTGTTTCAAGGTGTGTAATTGGTGTTTTTATGATTATACTCGTTTATTACATAGAACAACAGGCATAACGCTGTAGGTGTACATGGAAAATAGAACCGAGGGAAGTGAGTTGGCAAATAACGTACGAGAAATAAAGTTTCGTGAGTCCTTATCAGGGAGGTTAATGCACTTCCTCCTTAGACCAAGTCGCCACAGCATATATGCACACATGCATCATTAGTTATTGATTTGTTCGCTTGGCTTCTTTTTCTTTTGTTCTTCGGCCTAGAGTCTCTTTTTGACTAGTTAATAGTTGTACTCGTTGTTTCGTTATTGGCTATTTTCGTAATTTTAAAACATGTTATTAAAGGAAATGAGAATAGATAAATACAGTATCTGAAAGAAGCGATAAAAACGTGTTCAAACGCACCTGTAGGTTTGAGGACGTCGCGACATTTTCTTCTCCTTTTCCGACATTTCAATAAATCCCACCTGACAGTACTTGTGGATTTCTCTGTTTAACGACATGTTATGGCTGCTATGGGTGATGTTGCCCTCTAGCTTATTCAGATGGCTTGGGATTGGCACTGCCAAAAAAGGAACTGACGGAGTCCAACAAGTGCAAATCGGTCGGTTATAAAGGTGTCCAAATGTCTCAATCTGTTTTTCTGCCCTATTTGCCATGCAATCAATGCTGTCTACAGTGCCTAGTAAGTAGTACATGTACAATACTAAATATAAATCGATAACAAGAAACAAAACATAGATATTTGTGCTCATTATTCTTTTTGTAACGATTAATGTGCAAAAAACGTTGATTATAAAGTAATTTGCATCGGCGCCGATTATTTTTTGCCGGTGGAAATTATGCCGATTGCTCCAATAATCGGCCCGATTACGAATGGGATAAGGTATCGGTACAGCTCAAGCTCGAACTGTTCATGTTGAATCACTTACACTGAATTCTACACAGCAGTGAACGAATATGCGTGGTTTTCCTTGTTAGAAGCTAAACAGATTATTTAGCTGCCACAAGAATGTTAAAAGAATGTCTAGCTATATATAAACCACGCCACTACTCGTACTCTGGTAGTGCCAGTTCCAAGCCTGGATGAAGGAGGAGGGCCGACGGTAATCATGTTTGCTATGATATAGCATTAAACAGCAACTAACCAAATAATAATTAATTGGTGTAAATGAGCGATTAGATTAGATTCAAAGAGTTTATTCTTGCATTTCTAAATTCTTAGTTTCTTACCATACCAATGTCGCAAACCATGAAAGTTCTTGACAGACTAGCGATTCAAGGATGGATGGATCCAGGGTTTAACGACATCTTATAGCAACAAAGGCTGTTGACGTCGACAGAAATTATTTTGGCATACTACAGCCTTCAATAACTATACTATTTGCAGACATCAATTCATTGCGATTCAAGGGAAATTACGATAAAATATATAGTGTCCATGGGATACGATTTAAAGGTGTCTAAGCCAGTGAAAAAATCTAAGCGCTTAGTCAACTGATAAAAAGGTGACGTAGTCGGCAAAGTTCTTAAGTCAGTCGATAACTCATCAAGTGAGTCGGCAATTCCTTAGCGACTTACTCTGGGACTAGTGTAATTAACTTCAATCTTGTTTTTCCCTAACGGAACACAAGCTGTCTAGCAACCTGGCAAGAAAATGGTCCAGTTCCCTGAAAGCGGATCCGTTGAGAAAATGGTAAGACGAGGGTGATGTTAAGTCATCCTTTGTATGGACAGTGTCGTTAAACAGCAACTAACCGATGTAATGAACTATTGCAAAATGAAAAAAAATCAAGTAATTGTGTCAGAAAGCACTCAAAACTACGGCTCAGTTTCCACACCTTTAAAACGTTTCTTTCTCGCACTATATAGTTGAGATTCTCGTTCAGTTCGTAATATAATTTGTGCGTTCGGATGCCATAAGACGTTGTTAAGCAACAGAGTCAAAAACGTTACGTTAGATGCCGCTAAATACTATAGTAAATAATCAAAACAACGGCTAATATTAAACTCTTGTTTGACACCTTAATTAGTATGCATCCGAACTATTAACAAATGTAGATTAAGCTAATGAACAACAAGTAGAATGTAAGCAAATGCAATACAATAACTCCGCAGGGAATTTGTTGATCTGGCCATTTACGTCGACGGAAATAATTCCAAGAGACATCGCAAGAGACTCGGGAAGTCACACTCAGAAGCGACCTCTACCGTGGAAGAGTAGACCGTTCGACAAAACTACAGAAGCGAATGAAAACGAGCGAAATACTGAACAGCAGCGGATACGAGGCGCTAATGACGTCTGAGCAGACAGCCTCCTCTAGCGTCAAACAGTCAAACTTTGTCTCTTAAATTACAAGTAACGAAAGATGATAGAGTTTGCAATTATATGAAACAGCAACAGGAGTGATCCTAGTAATCATCGCTTGTTGCGCTGTGTTTAGCGCAACATGCAACAATCGGTCGTTCCTTTAATATCGAACGAATGATTTAACTGTACGGTAAATAGCGTAAAATATGACATACGAACGGTGAGAACAGTTTAAACGGTCGGATCATCCCATCAGGAATATAAAACAGTTAAAATAGCATTTGATGAATTAATCTCTTCATGGTTTACGGGTTGACACCCACGAGTTATAAGAAATTGTTATACGAACTACTGCTTAGGGGAAGAGTGTAGTATTGTGCATTAAATTCAATTCAATTAAATTGCGTACCTTTCTAACCTACCACTGTTATAATAAGAAAAAACGATGCGAGATTTAGTGAACTATGGTTAAACCTGAATCATGCCATACGAAAGATGAGAACTATTAGAAATAATTTATATCGACATCAATGACCTTTGTTGCCATAAGTTGTCGCTAAACTCTCGATCCATACATTGAACTGTTAACTCAGTTACTGTCCGTAATCTTGTAGTGCCGGTCCCAAGAATGAGTAAATGAGGAAGATGACGCTCTTAATATTTGATGCAACAACAACTAACCTACTGAAATATCGGGAAAAGAAAAATATAAGCAAAATATCGATAAGCAGGCAAACCTAGGGTGGCGTTTAGACAGCTCTAAATCGGTGTTTTCAAAGTATATATATGGTCAATTTTCGGTTAATTATTGAATCGATGTGACGTGCGGTGACATCAAGGGTCCAGGCAGTCATTAACCTTAATGTGCTATTAGAACCTTGCACTAGACCTTAAGACGACCCAAACTTATATCCACACGTTACCTGGTACTTTCACATTATATATCAGGTTTTAATTGTATCTACTCCTAGTATTTCAATCTATTCTTTTATTCTTTCACATCGGTTAAGGTCATCTTGCTTTTCTCACCACACTAAACTCCTACGACATCACAACATGGCAACCGAACGGAGATTACAAGTATATAGACTCCGAGAAAAATGATTTTAAAGGTGTCTTAATGCTGGAGCAAAGCGGGCACGACGCTCATTATCTTTTTTATGAAAAAGCAACTGACCTGAGGCCCCAAAACTCCGCCACTACTCTACATCTGGTAGTGATAGTCCTAAGATTGGATAATAGGGTGGGCTACTTTAATCATCTTTGTAATTGCACAGCATCGTTAAACAGCAAATAAACAACCTGAGTGGCCGCCAAAGATTGCAAAATTGTAGTCTAGCACTTAGCACCACTTTGATCAGCGGCGTTCTCAATCCGCATTAAGGCCAGCACCGGCAAAAAGGAAGGTTTTCAAACGTCTACCGAACTGAAGAGGAGATGTGGAAAGAAGCTCTTCGCGGAGAGACAAGGGGAGAGTTCCAAGCAGAGGGACCCACACAGGCGAAGCTTCTGGATTGTGCTTTGAAGAGCGCATGTGAGGGACAGCCAAAAGGCCGCATATATGTCTGGATAAGGGAGAAGGGCGACGTTAATGTTATGACACAGTGAGTAAAACTAACCAACCATGTTGCGCTACCGGAAACAATGTACGCGAGATTTCGCGACACACGCAAATCTACTACTCTTCGGCGGGTAAATTTATTTCGAAACGAAGTGTATAAGCTAGGTGGCCTCTTTGCTAAAGGTCAAATTTTGTAAATAAATGCGACTGAAAAGTACACGTTCACGTACGAAACATGTGGCTGGAATTTGCTGTTTGTTTCTTGCATCAGAATATAGGCCTACATGATCATTTTGCGAATTAGCTGGTTCGGCAACTGTAACTGTCTTTTCATATTCTAACCAAATGCTTCGTACACTTCTCTTGTTAGGAAACATTTCAAGTTGCCTCTGACTTCGTTGCAGACGTTTTAATATACAGCCTTCCTTTATGACCTTCCCCGTCACGCGTTTTTGTACGCTTTAAGTTGTAAATCTTGTTTCACAATAGATAATATGGCGACCGGAAGTTGACTAAATAACTGACTTATGGCAAGTAAGTAAATCGTAGAATAATTTTGGTGTTTACGATTTACTCAAAACAGAATTTGATATTGTATTAAACACAATCGTACGCGATGTTCTCATATTTATTGGCCCTAAATGGATGATATTTAAGAACTAAAAATAATGTCCATCTGACTGACGGCAGGGTACACAGCGCCTCTGAGGGCGCTCAAGATCCACTACACAAGACTAGTGTTCTGTTACATTACATTACAAATGTTGAAGGCTAGGACTTTGGTGCTCAGTGACCTACATGTATATGCACTACATATCATTTAATAACTTGAGATTCCTTTATATATATATATATATATATATATATATATATATATATATATATATATATATATATATTCATTTGTTTAAAAGAAGTTGTCATATAGGTGCTTCAGTAACCAATATGTAATACACATACATGTAACTATGTTAAGGCATAAGTATATGGGCATCATAATAATGCAACACTAATACAAAAGAGTATAAATATTTTAGCAAAAGACTATTTAAATATTTACAGTTTTGACTTTTAGTAAATAAGCAAACTAACCTATTCACTTCCTTTTGAAATAGATTGAGGGTATGATTTAGCAACTAAGCGACATCTAGCGTAAAGTTTTCTGTGTCTGTTCCTTAGCAACGTCTTATGGCTTCCATGTTTGGGGAAGAGCAAGAGGACTCATTAATTATTGAATGAAAATCGCTCTTATATAGCATGGGGAAGAAACTTTTGAAGGTGTGTAAATGGCGACGAAATTTGAATACATTCCGACACAATTTGCATAAATATTTTTATTTCTCAATATTTCATTACGTTGGATAGTTGGTGTTAAACTACACTGTGCCATAATAAGAAAGGATGATTGTGTCACCGTCCTCTTTTTATTTTCTCAACGGATCCAGTTTCAAGGAACAGATGTCGATGCTATAACTAATACTAATTAGTAAGTGAACGTCTGCTTAGACACCTTGAATATATATCATTAGCCACAGTAAAAGGCACGCGTTTCGCTCAAATAAGAAAAAAAATCGTTAATTTAGAAGTAGCAAGCCATTGTGCATGTCGATCCCAACGGATATAAGATGCAGTTAAACAGTGAAAACTACCATCCTGAAACTCGGTTGAAATAAAGCAATGAGTAATCTTCAGAATTTTTTATGTCGCCGTCGTCGCTTTGCTATGGTAGGCTGCAGGAATGGATCCAGAGTTTTCTCGTATTGCGACCATTAGACTGGTCCCTGATAGACCAATCCATCCTATAATGTTGTCGATCTAAAATATTCTTGGTCTACTACGGTTGCGATCCCTTCTACGAGACCCGTCATCAGGCTGCCTTCGATGTTGTCCTCGGTTGCCTCATGATGTGTCCGAAGTACCGTAGATTGCGGGTTCGGATATGGTTCAGCAGTTCGCTTTTGGTCCTCGCCAGCGTGTAGACTTGTTCGATGGTCATCTTTTTGTCCAGGGAATTCTTTACAACTTTCTGACGCATTTGTTCTCGAACTCCTGGATGCGTTTCTCTTCTTCTTTCCTTAGCGTCCAGGCCTCACATCCATATGTTGCTGTCGGCCATCCCAATGCCTTCATCATCCGTAATATGGTGTCATTATGTATTAACTTCTTCTTCCATATTTAACCATGACTGCCATACCCCATGGACAGCCAGCCTTGTTTTGACATCGTCCTTCCAGTCCGCCTCATCAGTTAATCTGCTCCCCAAGTACACAATTTTAGTTGTAAACTTCGCCCTATAACTAGATGCAGACGCGCGGCTGTAATGTGCCAAAAATAATTTCTGTCGACGTCAACAACCTTTGTTGCTATAAGATGTCGTTAAACCCTGGATCCATCCATCGTCCTGTACTTCAATATCTACTGCTGCTTCGCAAAGGTTATGACATAACCGAGCCCAGACAAACGAGTTTAGTATCAGAAATGAACAAATTGTGATCGCAATGTAATGTAATGTAAATCTTAAAAATTTCTCATCGCCATAGAAAAGTCACATCAGGGACATCAGCTTCAATGTCGGCGTTATATCAACTCAAGTCCAAAATAGCCAGGATGTTTGTTCCATTTCGGTGCCAGGTCTGAATAAGAGTGGGTCGAGCCGAGTGGAGACAGCATGGTGTTACGGTGGAAATGGATGATGGTGGTCTTGGGATGGCGCCAGAACAGAACCTGGCTAGGAGGTTAAGATGTTTTCTCTAAGGCACAAACGGCGAGTTATCAGACCATAAAATAAATATGGCATCACAAAAAAACTAAGAGACTAATCACGAAATAATGCCAAAGCAGCGTCATGCCAAGTAGTTTCCATTGTTTAACGATAACTTATGACTACCAATGCAGTTGACGTCGAGTTTACTCACACAGCTCCATCAGCCTTTCATTACAATTATTTCATTGTTCCAAAGTTTTACGTCGTCTTAATGACACCAAAAGCCGTTGACGACAATTCAGAAATGTACGCAGTGTAAAGAAAACGAGAAAGTTATAGCGTCCGAAAGACACAATAAAACGATGTCAAAATTGAGTCTTACAATATCACTAATATTCATTGTTTAACGACTTAAAATATTACGACATTAAATATTACATTTGACATTGTCTATGATGCACATATTGTGATAAAATGGTTTTATGCAAATTAAACATTCCACAATAATAATTGTTACACGCGAAGATATTTACGGCAGGATCACGTTGAAGATTCCGAATAAACTTTTCGAATATAAAACGTGCATAGAAATTTATTTAGAGGTGTCGAATTGGTGCTGAAGTTTTGATTCGTTCTCAAAACTATACATATATTTATTTTTATTTTTGAAACGATGCAGCATGTAAGGAAAACACTGCTGCAATATAGTGCAATTCATTACCTCGTAGTTAGTGTACAGCCAACGTTAATGACACCGACAGTAGTAAGATGCTAAACATTCAACGCTATTACTCAGGCGCGCTATTATTTACGAAATGTCTTTAGACACCTTTAAAACGTAATAACGGATGCTACAATAATCACCGATTTCGTACAAACCCAATTTTCACTGAATGAAGGCCAGTTCTAGGTAAGGTCATTTAAGGTCATTGACCCTAGCAGTCACCATATCTCGTTAAACACTGTAAACTACTGCCAACGCAGGTTTGGCGCAATCTGAACAATTATGTAAAGCAGACGTGCCGGTACTTGGTAGTGCCAGTCCAAAGTCTCCAGAATCGAGTACTGCAATTCGCTTCCAACCGGTCTTCCTATGGTCCGTTTCATGCCTCTGCAGTCAGTCCTAAATGCACCTGCGAGATTAATAGCACGTCTGCCACGCTGCTCACGCGTTTCATCGTTCATGTTTGAGCAACTGCACTGGCTTCCTCTCTCTGCACGTATTAAGTTCAAAATCCTTATTCTGGTGTCCAAGGCACAGCAGGGTCTTGCCCCAAATAATTAATTGATGTAATTCACTGGTCTCTTTCTGTCTCCTCGCATTATCCACGTCGCTCCTCGAACAGATTTGATCATTCAGTTCCTCATACTAGAACAGCTATGGCGAAGTCCCGATCTTTTGCCTCAATTGGTCCCTCTCTCTCTCTCTCTGGAATACGCTATCTCCTTCTACTCGCTCTCAAATTTTAATAGGTAACCCCTCATCTACTTTTACTTTTCTCAAGACTTATTTCTTTTCTCTTGGCCTTGGGACCGCCTCTCAACGGTTCACCCAACTAGAGGCGCTTTATAAATGTTTATATACAATACAATACAATACAATACAATACAATACAATACAATACGAAAAAGTCTAGGTAAAGGATGACCGCGATCTTTATGACACAGCGTCCCTAAACATTGTCTATGTAAAGTGCAGTTATTCAATTTGTACAATAAAGAATATGCTTACTTGCTCTACTTACATTTCTCATGATTTCGACGCAACGTGACATGTCTCAATATACCTCAAAAGTCAACGTTCCCCTTGAACACCTTTTGTTTACGAGCGCTGATGTCATGCTACACAAACGGTGAGAACTGTTGAAAAGATTTACATACCTCTTTTATGTTAGGCGTTTGCCTTATAAGTAAAAGCAGAAGCCCGAATTTGTATTATGAGACGCTGGTATTGTTACAGGAACGGTGAGAACTGCTTTTACTAACAGGAGTGAGGTGTATTAAGCCGAAATAAGTTCTGCCGAGGTCAACGAACTTTGTTGTCATAGGATGTCGTTAAACTCTAGATCCATCCGATCCTACTTGAAAACTATCAACATGAACAATTGCTACTACTATTTCTACTACTTCTACTACTACTACTACTACTACTACTACTACTACTACTACTACTACTACTACTACTACTACTACTACTACTACTACTACTACTACTACTACTACTACTACTACTACTACTACTTCTACTACTACTACTACTACTACTTCTACTGCTACTGCTACTGCTACTACTACTACTACTACTACTACTACTACTACTACTACTACTACTACTACTACTACTACTACTACTACTACTACTACTACTACTACTACTACTACTACTACTACTACTACTACTACTACTAATACAACTATATGTAATAATAATATCTTTTCTTTAATTAAGCGCCTGCTAACCGCACTGCGCTGTACAGTGAACATATAGTAGAAACGGCAGCCACGCAGGGCGCCTTACATACATGTGTACAGTAGAAGCACATGATAACAGTTTTACAGGAGTCGAACACAACTGTTTTTAACGGCAGCCACGCAGGGCACCAATGACGGCCTAACACTCACTCAACTACCGCCGCCATCTAGCGAGTAGAGGCTGAGTAAACCTTTTGGAGGGCTATGGGATTCGATCTTGGTACCTTCTGCACTTCACGCCAGTGTGTTATCCATTACTCTACGGCCCCCTACTACTACTACTACTACTACTACTACTACTACTACTACTACTACTACTACTACTACTACTACTACTACTACTACTACTACCACTACTACTACAAAAACCACAACTACTAGTAATAATAATAATAATAATATTGCTATATTCTCTAACATTCGCTGCTTAGACACCTTTAACACTTTGTTCTTTGAAATATAATGCCATACGAAATGTTAAAAAAATTTTAGTTGACATCAACAGATTTTGTTGTCATAGGATGTCGTTAAACTGTGGCTCCTATGCTGTCATCACACTCGGGTACAGTATGCAACGTACGGTCGACGTTGTAAGTAAATAAATGCTAAAAATTACTGAAACACTAAAAAGTATTTAAAATTTACAGTACCAACGCCCTTAATATGCAATTCTCCTGCTACCTTAATCGCAAAATAAAGAATTTATGTTTATTATGGACAGTGTCGTTAAACAGTGATAACCAACCAAGCAATTGTTTAACTTTAGCTCTATTATGCCATATGAAAGAGGAGCTTGTTAAAAATATTTACATACCACTTTTAAGTATGATATTAAAACTATAAGTATCACCAGATGCAAGGTCCTGTAATTCAGGTGTTTTTATCTAGAGGGTACGGATTAACCGAGATCACACAAACAATTATCAGAAATGAACAAAAGTGAACGCAATTTAAAGAAATGTAAATCTTAGAAATATCTTAGCTCCACAAAAGTTCACGTCAGGGAGAACAGCTTTAACGTCGGCGCTATATAAACTTAAGTGGGTAATCGTAATCTCCACACTTCTGAAGCGCCATTCGAAGACCATCCTATTCCCGAGCGGTGGACAATTGTAGGTGAGCAACTTATCCAAAATCGCTATGTTTTGAGGTAGATGCGAACCTGCGACCCTCCTGTTACTATGCGCAGAACATACCACTAAACCACCGCGTCCCAACAGCCAAATATTCGCGCAACATCTTTCTGTACTGCTTGAAAAATAAAACGAAGTGTATGTTAGGTTTCACGAAAGAATCGAAAATCATAACCAATTGAACACCTCGAAATAGATTCTTCATGAGGCTATATAGAAGAAATGTTTGTTAAATTACATCATTTAAGCAAATTACATCATTTCGTCATGAGCTGGAATATACCTGAAATAATTTCTGTCGACGTCAACAGCCTTGGTTGCCATAAGACGTCGTTAAACTCTGGATCCATCCATTCGTTTACATCATTTAATATTAGTTTGGAGATTAATTTTCTTGTGTGGGGCAACTAGGCCTATTGTTTCTTTTGCTCTCTTCCGTCACGTGTGTGCCGACAATGAGGTTTGTACCATAGGACTGCATTTCTTTCTGTTTCTGATAGTATCCAGGGCCGTTCTCATATGTCATTGTCCTGTTCTTTAAGATCTTGTCTAATGTTTTCGACCCCCTGTCCCTGTTTGCCTCCTTCGACTCCAGTGTTCCCTTCAAGTGACAATGTAATGCCCTTGTCGTCCCGTCTGTGGGTTTAGTCGTACCTGTCTGGTCGTACTCAAATGATTATCTCTAGAACTCAGTGGGTCCCTGTTAAGAGTCAACACTCAGATCCATACATCAGCATAATTGGAGAGACAAATGCCCTATAAGTTTTATTTTTCTTCCTGTTGATATGCTGCTCGTCTTCCACATCCCACTCAATCTGTCCTGTATCCTTTGTGTCAGTTCCTTGCAGTTGGTACAGCGACTCTTCAACCAAGTTAATATCATCAGCAAGGCGTAGATTGTTCCATTTAGTGTCACTCCAGCTTCACCAGATTTTAGTGAACGACTCATCATGGCCTCCAGAAGTAAGTTAAACAGATCTTGTGACTGTCGGCATCCTTGCCTTACGCCTGCTGTGATCTTGAACCACTCCGTTGGTTCTCCATCCACTCTGACTGTACTCACTAACTTGCTGCATAGATCTTCTAGTAACATCACCAACTCCTCTGGAATTCCTTAGTTCCTTGATACCTTCTACAGTCCAAATTGCCATGCTCTATCAGATGCCTGCTTAAAATTAAACCCCTTTTAAACTGTTCGACCAAGCCACAATAAGCACAAACTTGTTACCTCCAAAACTGTGCCACTGCCATTATTTAGTGGTGCCAGTCCTAAGACTGGGTAAACAGGCTTGGACTGGGCCGACGGGACACCGGGAAATGTGGGCCGGACGCCCAAAAACGAAAAAAGTATGATCTAAAAATATTATGATATTTTAGTTCTAATTCTTAATTCTAATGTTATGAAATATTGACAGTGCATAGTTGTTGCCAAGAAACTTGCACTGCCACGGGGTACATAAGTAATAGTTTTGCTAGAAAAGGCTGGTCTACAAATATCTCAGTGCAATGCAGGATACCTTGCAGAAGCCTAACATTAACTTTCAAACTAACATTGATCAACGGACACTCTACAGTTGAACATTCGATGCAAATAATTAGATCTAGATTTACAAATAATTTGTGTTTCTGTTGGAGAATAAATTTTTGACGTTATCGGGGATGAATTTTACGTTATATATATCCTAAAACACATCAAAACTGACACTTATGTTAGACACCTCAAATTCGGTTATTACCTGGTTTATATATTAGCATGCTATGCCTGATTCTGTGTTATCTTGAGTGCCGATTAAATCTTCATGTGTAATGCGCACCATCTAGCCTACTTTGCGGATCATGTCGGACGAATACCGGCCGTAGATTATGTCGGCCGTAGGAGGACTCAAGAGCTGAAGCAAGATTTTGTGATCAACCATGTCAAAGGCTGACGAGACATCATAAGAGCGAGCAATGAAACTTGGGACTTGTCAATCGCTGAGAAAAGATCAGCTAGCATAGAAAGAAGAAGTGTTTAGGTTGAGTGGTTGGTCCGAAGGGACGTGGTGGCTCAGTGGTAAGTTCGGCGCCTTGTGACCCGAGGGTTGCAGGTTCGAATCCCACTCTAACCGCTGCGTACGGACCTTGGGCCAGTCCTTCACTCGCAATTGCTCGTGGCGCTTCGGCGTGAAAATTCCCGCACAGTATCAAATGCTGTAGTCGGGGGCGACTCTGAGTAGGGGTTGACTTCGAGAGGCGCTATAGAAATATCCAGAATAAATAAATAAATAAATAAAAGTGAGGAGAGAAAACCCGAAGATTCTAGATAAGAAAGGAAAATACAGATTTCATTTTTGTTATGAGACACCGTCGTCAAACACCAACCAACCAACCAACCAACAAACAAACAATCAAGCAAACAAACAAACCAACAAATTGTCAAAATGTACCTCATTATGCCATATGAAAGGCGAGAGCTGTTCAAATTAATTACACACCTGTTTTAAGGATAGAAATTGACCTATAAGTAAAAGCATTGTTCACGCTGCATTAGTACTGTTTAGCAGGCATTAACTGAGTTCAGGCAAACGATTTTATTATCAGAAATTAACAAATATGATAGCAATGATATATAATGTAAAGCAATGTAATATAAACCTTTGAAATTTCTCAGTGCCACAGAAAAGCCACGTCAAGAAGATCAACTTAAATGTTGGCGTTATATAAGCTCAAGTCCGTATTTATTGCCAGTTGGTTTGGTTCATTTAAGTGTCTAGTCAGAATCAAGTAAGCTGAGGTGACAGAGTGGTGCTACGGCGCAAATGGATGATGTTGGTTTTGGGAAGGCTCCAGAGTTGAACCAGGTTAGGAGGTTAAGATGTTTTCTCTGTGGCATAAAACAGCGAGTTACCAGACCATAAAATAAAAATAGCATTATAGAAGGGCTAAGAGGCTAATCACCAAGTAACGACAAAGTAGCGTCATGTCAATTAGTTTCTATTGCTTAACGATATCTGATGGCTACCAGGGCCGTTGACGTCAAGCATACCCCGCACAGCACCATCAGCCTTTCATGACAATTATTTAATTGTTCCAAAGTTTAACGTCGTCTTTTTGACATCAAAGGCCGTTGACAACAATTCAGAAATGTATACAATGGATATATCCAGGGTTAAACGACATCTTATTGTAACAAAGGCTGTTGACGTCAACAGAAATTGTTTTGACATATTACAGCTCAGTTAGCAATTGCCTATAAAAAATGTATACAATGCAAAGAAAACGCGAAACTTATAATAACCGAAAGACGCAATTTAAAGGTGTCAAAACAGAGCCCTACAACACGACTAATATTCATTATTTAATAAACATAATAGTCCTGAAGTCCTACAATGGCTCCCGATTGCTTCGCGTATCCAGTATAAGATGTTCCTTCTGGTTTTCAAATCCCAGCTACGGCTTGCCCCTAAATATCTCCGTGATCTTATGCGGCAACCTCTCTCTGCAACTTCTGCTCGTCCTTTGCGCTCTACTGGCCGTCCTGATCTCTTTGTCCCTCGTACTAGGACCACTCTGGCCCAACGTCGTGCTTTTGCTGTATAGGTCCCTGTGCCTGGAATGGTCTTCCATCTCGACTTCGAACTAAACTCATGATGGGAATCTCCCCTGCATCTACTCGCTTGCTCAAGACGTTTCTGTTTCCACCGGGCTCATGCTCTGAATAGTTTATAATGTCAGAGGCGCCTTATAAATGACTACATACGATACGATACGATGCGATAAATTATCAATCTGACACTGCCTATGATACACGCATTGTGATAAAATGTAATAAAGAAAAAGATTATCATTATTATTTATTATTAAAATGGTTTGATGCAAAGTAAACTTTCTCCGCAATGATTGTTTCCCACAAGAAATGTGACCTCGGCCGAGAGAAGGGACCACTTGTCGCAAATGGACTTATTAGCAGTTTCCACAAGCTTAAACCTTAGGTAAAATGAGGAAAAAATTTCAGAGCGTTTGGCCCATAATTTATGCACTTTTTCACAAAAATATAAAATATCATTTGGCGGGAAATCGCATAAAAATTTTTAATGTGCCCCTACCCAATGCACTAATGCTGAAATTTAGCCTTAACGCATCAACTAGCTTAAGATTCGATGTCGTACGATGAATCCGAGCTACAGATTGATTAATTAGACGCAAAAATCAATATAACGGTTTAGCGTAAAAACACGTTTTCCGGCTAATCTAGAAAGCGACAAGTGGTCCCTTCTCTCGGCCGAGGTCACAAATATTAGACACTTGTTCTCAATAAACATTCACGTGAAACTTTTCGATTATATATATTAGATAGAAAAAGTTATTTAGAGGTGTCAAATTGGTGCTGAAGTTTTGATTCTTTTTCGACACTTAACATACATTTTGTTTTACTTCTGAAACAGTGTAGGATATAGGGAAAAATTTTGCTGGAGTATTTTAAAATTCATCACCACGTATTGTATTGTTTTCGGACATTTATACAGCGCTTGTAGCGGGAGAGCCATTTAGAAGCGCTCCCAGTGCGAGAGACCCGAGAGAAAAAACATGTTTTAAGAAAGGTAAAAGTGTTAGTTAGTGTAGGGTCAACGTTAACGGCACCGACAACATAAAATGTTAAACGCTCGACGCTGCTACTCAAGCTACCTATTATTTACGAAATGTCTTTAGACACCTTTAAAACGTGATATCGAATGCTATAATAATATACAATTTAGTTCCAACGCAACTGACAGGAAACATAGGATGTAGTTAAACACTGTTTACTACAGCAATCGTAAGTTTGGCATAATTTGGACGATTATGTAAAGAAGCAGACGTGTCAAACATGCGGCCTGCATACTGCCCAAGCTGAGATTCTGAGCGCCTGGCGGGGCCTCGGGCCGCATTCTGCCCCAGGTTCTAGGCGGCATATTTCGAGAAAAACGTTGAAATTGTTTCAATAGAATCTCCCAACTAACCGTGTGAATTTACCTAATGAATATTTACGATACATCTGCCCCTAAGACATACGTACGAAGATGTGAAGGGTCACGCGGAAGATGGTAGAGATCATTTGCGATCTTCCGGGCATTTTTCTAAACTTTTTATTCATATATAAAGCGAAATTTACAACAAGGAAAGAGTAATGACTGGAGGACTTTCTCAAGGTCCCTACACAGTCCCCTTCTCAGTGGAGGAATCTCGTACTCTCTGCGTTAAAGACGGAGCGTTCTAACCAATCGTATACAGTGTTCCACTACTTCTATGCACACCCATGAAATAAAGGTGTCTAAGATATCGAGCTCTTATTAATTTTATTATTGGGAATGTGAATTTAAGAATGGTAAAGACACCGGTGTTGTGTGTGGTGTGTACGATTCGGAGCCATGATATTGTATGGTATGGTATCTGAGAATTTATAAAGCGCCTCTCTCAGTTCGAACTATTCAGAGGCACTCTTAGAGTGTGAGCCTTGCGGAAACAGAAAAGCCTTTAAAATGGTCCATAAGAATCGAGGATATCAAGAAACTGGAGGCGTTCTAGATGTGATTTGGAGAAGAATGGAGAAAATTAGCTGGTCGGAACATATAACAAATGAAGAAATGACGAGAAGGATGGGAAAGAAAGCTCCTTGTTACATACATTGCGGGAGAGATTGGGCACACGCTGAGAGGGGATTGTCTTAAGGACTGTCATCGAAGGAAGAATGAAGGGGAGAAGAACAAGGAGTAAACCAAGACAGACGATGCTGGATTGGATGATGAAGGAGGGATACAGCAGCCTTAGGGAAGAGTGTCGACATCGAGAGCCGATACATCGCTATTATTATTTTTTTAAGCGACAAAGTTGTGTAAATTAGATGAATGGTACTATTGATAAAAGAAAAATCGTATGAGAAACTTGGTAAACCTGCGGCTTTATTTAGACACCTTTTAATCGGTTTTCAAAATGTTATATTATAATGTATTTAGTTCAGGAACTGATTTTATGCTACTATAACTACTATTAATGAAGAAATCACAATAGAATATAATTTAAGTATGCATCTATGGAAATTTAAAAAAGCGGATTGGAAAAATTATGAAGAACTAAGTAAATTTTCAATAACAACAGATATTTTGGTTGATAAAAATGTTGATGCTACTTTTAATAATTTAGTAGATTGTATTACTTCTATAGCGAATCAATCAATTCCTAGTAAAAATCTAAAAAATAAAAAGAATAAAAATAAAAAATTCAGGCCTCTACCATATTGGAATGATAAGTGTAGTGAAGCCATTTATAAGAGAAATCAATATAGGAATAAAATGAATAAAACAAGGGAGTTAAATGATTATTTGGAATATAGAAAGCAAGAGGCTATAGTTAAACAGACCCTCAAAACAGAAGCAAAAACGTGTTGGCAAGCATATTGCTCTGAACTCACGGATCAGACAAAATTGGGGTCTGTTTGGACATGGGTAAGAAAAAGAATGGTATTGCAACCTATAGTTCCATTCCTACTCTGAATTGTAATGAATTAATAGCTGAAACAAACCTTGAAAAAGCAAATCTTTTAGCTAACACTTATGTAAATACTAGTAGTACCCAAAATTATAACGAAAAATTCTTAAATTATATCAAAGATAATAATTTACAAAATAACCCTAATAGGATTGACAGTAGTCCTGTTCATGAAATGGAAATCTTAAATGAGAGGTTTTATCTCAATGAATTGAAACAAGCAATTAGATCAGCTAAAAATAATAAGTCACCAGGTGATGACAAACTACCTTATGAATTATTAAAACATCTCCATAATAATGCTCTTAATACCCTATTAATATTTTATAATGAAATCTGGGAGGAAGGGAAATTGCCAATTGACTGGCATCATGCCATTATTCTACCATTATTAAAACCTAATAAAAACGCATCGATTCCAGAATCTTATCGACCTATATCACTGACTCCAACACTTTGTAAAGTTATGGAAACAATGGCAACAAAACGTCTTCAATGGTTTTTGGAAAAAAATAACCTTATTTCAAAAAATCAGTCTGGCTTTCGAAAATATAGAAGTACAAATGATCAAATTCTAAAACTTCAGGATACTATTCTTAAAAAAATAAAAAATAAAGAACATGTTTTAGCTATATTTATTGACTTTGAAAGAGCATATGACATGTTACATGTACCTACCCTTTTAAATAAAATTCAGCATTTGGGAATAGTGGGTAATACATTTAACTGGATTGAAAACTTTCTTTCAAATAGAACTTTTCAAGTGAAAGTTGGGGCAGAACTTTCTGATAAATGTATACAACAGAATGGTACACCTCAGGGTTCGGTAATATCTCCTCTTTTATTCTTGCTAATGATAAATGATATTGCTGCAGGTGTGGATGGTGTAGAGATGTCACTGTTTGCTGATGATAGTGCTATTTATTTAGGACATAGAAATGTTAAAATATTACAAAATAAAATTCAACTATCGATCAATTTAATACAAAATTGGTGTAATAAAAATGGTTTTAAAATATCTATTAATAAAACGACTGGAGTCCTTTTCTCCAAAAGAAATAATTTATCAAGGATTACTATTAAAATTGATAAAGAACAAATTAAAATGGAAAATGAGGTCAAATTCTTGGGAGTAATTTTTGACAGTAAATTGAGTTGGAAAGCACATATTGATTATATAATTGAAAAATGCAAAAAGAGGTTAAATCTCATAAGAGCAATCAGTGGTTATGGTTGGGGAGCTTGTAAGAAAACTCTCCTAACCATCTATAGAGCTTTTATTAGGTCTATTTTAGATTATGGCGATGTTGCTTATTCATCTGCCTGTAAATCTTACCTGGATAAACTTTCCTGTATTCAAACTGAGGCACTTAGATTATGTTGTGGAACCCCTAGGGGTACTGCAGCCTCAGCACTTCAAAATGAATGTTTGGAGTTACCTCTTCATTTAAGACGACTCCAAAATTCAATAAAATGTGGAACAAAAATTTTGGGTAATAAATTTCACATAAATACAGCAACAATGGAAAATCACTGGACAAACATTTTTAGAACTCCTGAGAGTAAGGAGCATTCCATTTATACTCGTACTTTTGAATTTTTTTCATCACTTAATACATCATTCATTGGCCCTTCTTTCCCTTCTGAACCTCCTTGGTGTAACAAACAAGTAGAGGTTGACTTAACTCTGAGTAAGTTAATAAATAAGAAAATTGATCATCCAGAATTTTTAAAGCAATCTGCTTTAGAATTAGTTTCTAAATACGACTCTTACGTACATATCTATACTGATGGGTCAAAGGTAGATCATAGTGTTTCTGCTGCCTTTACAGTACCAAGTTTAAATATAGATAAAAAATTTAGATTATGTAATAACTCCAGTATTTATGCAGCAGAGTTGACTGCAATTATAGAAACTGTAAAATGGATTTTAAACTCCGAATGTTATAAGAATTGTCAATTTGCATTGTTTTCTGATTCATTGAGTGTTCTTACATCAATTAAAGAGTCTTATTCTCAGTCTAGACCTGCTTTATTGAATGATTTATTATCTCTCA
This sequence comes from Allolobophora icterica, assembly GCA_963556255.1. Taxonomy (NCBI): domain Eukaryota; kingdom Metazoa; phylum Annelida; class Clitellata; order Crassiclitellata; family Lumbricidae; genus Allolobophora; species Allolobophora icterica. The sequence continues at coordinate 3,407,621 of OY744608.1, read as the reverse complement.
TTAAAAAACTAAATTCTAATCAAATAAGATTTATTTGGATACCAAGTCACATTGACCTGACAGGCAATGATCGAGCAGATACTTTGGCTAAAGAAGCCCTGAATATTGATGTTAATTCTACTAATTATCTTGAACTTTCAGAAATTTTTACTTTAATTAAACTTTATATAGTAAATAAATGGCAATTAGAATATGATAATGATAATAGAGGACATTTTTATAAATCTATATGTCCAATTGTAAGTACAGATATTAAATATTTGGAACCTTATAGACATAAAGAAGTCCAAATTTCTAGACTACGTCTGGGAGTGGCGAATACTAATCAAAGGTTGTTTATCATAAAACGACATTCTAGTGGTTTATGTGATACCTGTCAGGTCAAGGAGACTATTCACCACCTCCTACTTGAATGTAAAAACGAAGATATAACGAAGTTGTTGCGAGATAAATGTCAACTGTATAAAAGGGACATTTCTATTTCAGCCCTTTTGACAGTAAATGTATTACAAAACGAAGTGTATAGGGTAGTTAAACAAATTACTAAAGGTCGAATTTTGTAATAATGCTCTTGTGTATTAACCTTAGTTATATCCATTACATATTGGTTATTTGAGAACCTATATAACCGTTTCTTTTCAATTGCAAGTATATAATGAGAGTGTGATGCTAGTAAATTACATATATAACACATTGATTAATGAGTATCTATATTACAACCATCCAACATTTGGTTCTTGGATGTCGCATATGGTTTGTTTTGGTTTATGTATTGGAGTAAAATCAATATTATATTATATAGTGCTGTATTATTGTGTTGCAATAAAGGAAATATACATGTAATTGTAACTTGAATGCATTGAAATCAAACTTGAGACAATTATGCTCATATATGCTTTGTTAATTAATAAAACTTATAGTTGAATGTGTTAGATACCTGAACAATTTCTTTAAAAAAGGAACTTGGTATAACCATATGTTTCATTTAATGTGCATGATGTATATGAAATTTATTACTATTTCATACATGATATGATTGTAGTGGCAGATATTGAACTGAGGAATAAGAAATAATCAATTAAACATTTCAAAGATAAAATAAGAATATAATGTAATAATTATAATTATATGTACTGTGCATCTGAAATTGTTTAAATATTTCTTGCGAGTGACAATAGTTGGGAAGTACTGTTTCATTTGTATCAAAACAGTTTAGAGCTATGTGTTTTATAAATAACATTAGATATATTGCTTTAAATGATGTGACATTATTGATATTGTAAGCTTATGTTTGACACCTTTAAATGGTGTCTTTCGGACAGTATAAGTTTATCGTTTTCTGTAAACTGTATTTCTAAATTGTCGTCAACGGCCTTTGGTGTCATAAGACGACGTTAAACTGTGGAATAATAAAAAGGAACTGATTTCGAACGATGTTGCAGTGTGTAAGGCACATTCGACGTTAACGGCCAGAAGACATCGTTAAACAATGAACAACACTAAATGAAAAAGAAAAGGAAACCTATGCCGGTACTTAATATGTAACTAAACAATCATTGCTACGGTCAATATTGGACTCTGATTAGGCATCAAATATAATTAATTTTAATTTTGAAGTTCAAATAATCGCTAGTTTCATTCAAAATCACGACGTTGCACGTACTATTATAGTAGTGCCAGTCCAACGCCAGAATAGAGAAGAAGGCCTGGGAAAATTATCTATGTTACCATAACAGTAAATAACCAATCAACTCCACCAGTACCCGTTCTCTGGTAGTGCCAGCCCAAGCCAGATAAATAGGGAGGGTGACTCAAACCATCTATGTTATGACACAGCGCCATCAAACAGCAACTAACCAATCAATAGCATCCAAGTCGAAGGCGGCTAACGTGTGCCAGGGAGACTGTTGGGGGATCGTGTTCGTAAGCGTTAAAAACCAAGAAATGGAAGAGCTAATCATTCATCAAAAGCAGCGGACAATAAAAATGGCGTGAAACTTACAAGAGACATCGTAAGAGACGCCGGAAATCGCCGTCTAGCGTGGACAGGCCCAAATTAAGGGGGTGCTAAGGGTGGTGCAGCACCCGGGCCAGCAGTTTTGAGGGGCCCGCATTTTCAGAAGTACAGTAAAATTGTTTATTGTATACTTGTAATTGGGCCCCGCGCTGATGGCTATACAGTTAATCACAGCACCCGGGTCCGCACTAGCCTTAATGCGGCCTTGACCGTGGAAGAGTCGACCTTTCGACTAACTACAGAAGAGAATGAACAGAAGAAAACATAGAACCTATACTACTAGTATTACTACTAACTGCTACTATTTGGACTTGGACTTCTATTTGAACTATACTCTGGAAAACCCCTCCGATTTGACGTAGCGCTCGTGAATAGGCTGGTGCCCTGTGCTTGGCCTTCGAGTGGCGCTTTAAAAGTTAGGAGATTACGATTACGATTACTGCTGCTAGTAGTAGAAGTAGTTGCGGTAGAGTAGTACCACTACTGTTGCTATTCTTACGACTACAATACTGCTAATACATGCTCTGTGAGTTAAGTAAAAATTAGACACCTTAGAAACGTTATTCACCTAAGCTTCATCCGTATGCTTGTTTCAACTAACTCCGCAGCTACCCTACATGTGGAACTGCTAGTCTTAACCCGGTAGGGAGGAGGAGGGCGACGCTAATCATCTTTGTTATGCAACAGTTCAGTTAAACAGCGACTGACCAAGCTTATTTCAACTGCTAATTTTAAAATGGTGTTGGCAAAGAAATAACACAACTAAGCGAAATTGCCTAATTAATGGCAACAACTTTTGTATATTATCAACCACAACATGGCTGCCAGGGTCGTTAACCTCGACCATCATTGACGTAATTCAAGATAAAGCCGGCTGAAGTTAATGAACAAAATTTATAATCGAAGTATAATGGTGTCTGGAATAAACGATTAAAAGGTGTCTTTTTCAGCCGTAAGTTTGAGCTCTTTGCAATATTAATGGAGAAACTGAGACTTTTCCAAAGTTTCAAAATCTACAAATTAAACAACAACACCTCCGGGTTGTTGATGAAACATTGTGTTTACACAGAGCTGCATGCTTAAACGTTTTGCCCCATTTGCATGACTTGGCTTGTGTTGACAATCATCATTATCATCATCATCATGTTCCGTGGGCTCAGCGCCCGTTGGTGTCAATCGCATGCTTCACCATTTTCGTCCATACGTCTCGTTCCTGTGCTATCAGGCTCAGCCTGTGTATGTCAATTTCGCAGCAATCTTTAACATCGTCCAACCATTCTCTGCTTGGCCTCCCTCTGATCACCGTACCGTCGATTAACCCAAACATGGTTTGCTTGATCAGTCTGTTGTTGTCCATTCTGCACACATGTCCGAAGAAGTTGAGCTTTCTTTTCATTATCAGTTGCTTGATGTTTTTGGTGTTTCCAACTCTTACGCGTACCTCTTTGTTCGTTATCTTTTGTTGCCACCTGATGTGTAATATCCTTCTGTAGCATCTCACTTCGAATGCCAGTAGTTTGTTTGTGTCGCGCTTTCGCAGTGTCCATGTCTCGCATGCGTATAGCAATACGTTGAATACGCATGTTTTGATAATTTCTAGTTTGGTTTGGATAGTGATCTCGCGACTTCTCCAGATACTCCCAAATCCCGCCATTGCTCCTGCTGCCTTCGCAATTCTTCTTCCTATTTCCTTCCCACAGTCGTTGTTCCGTCAGCAGGCTTGTTGTATGGCCCTGCTGAGGTTGCTGACTTTTTGTTCAAATCGTTCGCTTCTCCTTCTTCGTCTTGAGTGGTAAGCCTCGTCTCTAGTTCCCTGTAGTAGGCCTCCTGTATCTCCTTTTTTTGAGTGCCTCCATGGCCAATTGCGGCTCGAATTTCTTTCGTTCTCTTGTTTGTTTTAGTCTTATCTCGTTCTTTATTATTGAAGCTATTCACTTTAAAAATAAACACAATGTACTGAGTCACAAGGAAACAAGGTAAACAACAAGAAAAACATTATTTCCTTTATTGCAACACAATATTGCAGTACCATAAAATACAATATTTATTCCCATACATAAACCAAATCAAACCAGATACAACATCTAAGAACCATATGCTGGAGGGTAGTAACATAAATACTCATTAATCAATATGTTATATACGTAACTTACTAGCATCAGATTCTTATTATATATATATATATATATATATATATATATATATATATATATATATATATATATATATATAATATAACACATCATTACAGCTGTATGGATACTGAGCTTAATGACATCTTATAGCAACAAAAGCTGTTTACGTCAACAGAAATTAGTATGGCATATTACAGCTCTAACCATTACAGCTCAGTTACTTTAACGAAATTATAATATATATATATTATAATTTCGTTATATATATATATATATATATATATATATATATATATATATATATGGAGAGAGAGAGAGAGAGAGAGAGAGAGAGAGAGAGAGAGAGAGAGAGAGAGAGAGAGAGAGAGAGAGAGAGAGAGAGAGAGAGAGAGAGAGAGAGAGAGAGAGAGAGAGAGAGAGAGAGAGAGAGAGAGAGAGAGAGAGAGAGAGAGAGAGAGATTATGAAAAGTGTCTAAACGCAGCGATATTTAGCTTTTGCCCCTTATTTCCGACATTTCAATAAATCCCATGTGTACGGTACTTGTAGAATCCAGTGTTTAACGGCATCTTTGGCTGCTATGGTTTGCATCGCCCTCCGATTAGTCAGGCTTTCGACTGGTACCACCCAAAAACCGGCAGTTGTGGAGTCTAATAAGTTCCAAATGAGTCGGTTAGAAAAGTGACCAAATGTTTTAATCTGTGTTTTTCCGGCGCTATTCACCTTGCAATGAATGCACGACCATTCGAGGATGACCACCGTCACCCTTCTCCTTACTGAAGCTTCAGACTGGCACCATCCGGCATAAGACAGAATTTTAAGTTAGCGAAAAGGATTCAAACGTTTAACGATATCACAGGCCGTTGACGTCGATTGAAAAAAACAGTTCTTACCCTTCTGAGGTTATAACAATTTTATAACCTAACGAACAGTTGTTATTTTCAGTGTTTAATGTCAACTCGACGTCGGTAGAAAAAAATTCTCTAGTTTTCATTTGGAAGGTACCTTTATAATCAACGAAACGATCCAGAAATTAGTCTGACTTAACACAGTTTCTGTTATGCTCCTTTTTTATATTAAGGGTATTCCTGTAATTGGGATTACAGACGATTTCCCTTGTATATGACGTAATGAACCCCGATGTTGATTAGCGATTGAACGAAAATTAAGGTACATATATATAGCCTGAAACAAACAACTTAAAGGTGTCCAAATGAATACAGGAGAAGGACGACGTTCATCATCTTTCTTATGACACAGTGTCGTTAAACAGCAACTAACCAATCTGAGTTGCCGCCAAAAATTGATCGGCATTTGGAAATACTAGCACAGAAGAACTGCCATATATTGAATCACATCGAACCTTAGTGTAAAAAAGGAACAATCTCTAAGTTATTAAGAAATAAATGTCAGTTTATATAAATATTAAATTTCTATTAACACCCTTTTGACGGTAAATATATTTTACAATGAAGTGATAAGCTAGTTAGCCAATTTATTATAGGTCAAATTTTGTAAATAAATATTATAAGTTTGTTACAAATACTTTTAGTTCTTAATTAAATCTGCTAACACTTAATTAACATCATACAATAATACATATTGTATAAGAATCTCATGTTACGTTCACAGTCAACTGTAGAAATGGTTCTTTAGTTACAATCGTCCTTAATATGAGACACCAGAAGTTCTTTTAGATACTGGGGAAACGGATACCTATACATAAATTTAAATCTTCGATATTTATCAACGCCGCACAAACGCCGTCTTAGGGAGAACTGCTTATAAGCTGGGCTATATCAAATCAAGTCCGCAATAGTCATGTTGTTTTGTCCGTTCCGAGGCCAGGTCAGGAGTAACAAGTCCCCGCGTCGGTCTGCCCTAGATAATGGTACATCACATGTCTCTCGCTCTATTTACGTGTGTAGGACTTTCGGACGCACACGTGTAACTGTCACATAACAAATTCAATTGATTGAGCTCTCTTCGTTGGCAGTCCACGAACAAAACAGTTAAATAATGTTATTTCCTTCAGTAGTAGTGTAGTTTAGTCTGTCCGTAGAGTAGGCGGTAAAATACATTACACCAATGGGTAGGCCTACCTACTACACTTACTGGACTACTCAGGAAGTCGATAGCAAGTCGGTAAGCCAATCGACGTCTAAACGCCTTAGCTAGTTGATAAGCATGCGACTTAGTCGACTAAGTTTCTAGGTCAGTCGCTAACTCATCAAGTCAGTCGATAATTCCTCAGCTATTGACTCTGGGGACAAGCGCAGATGACTTCGATCTTGTCCTTTCCCTAGCGGACTCACATTGTCATGAGACCTAGCAACAGGATAGAGCCGTTACCTGAAAGCGGTTCCGTTGAGAAAGTGAAAAGAGGACGGTGACGCTAATCATCCTTTTTATGGCACAGCGTCGTTGAAACACCAACTAACCAACGTAATGTACTATAGCAAAATGAAAATAATGTACGCAAACTGTGTCGGGAACCACTCAAACCAACGGCTCCTTTAAAACACCTCTCAAACGTTATTATCGGACACCGCATATAAGCAATTTTCGTTCAGTCCGTCAATCTCTCGATCGGCAATTGCTAAAAGCCACAAGGTGTTAAGCAAGAGATAAAAACCGTAACGATAGATGTCAATAAATACTCAAAACTACGGCTCGATTCAGACACCATAAATAGTTATTTTCCATCCATAATCCAATCACAACTTTGCATGTGGTAGTGCCAGTCCCAAGCATGGAGATAGGAGAAGGGTGACGCTAATCATCTTTCTTATGAAAGTGTCGATAAACAGTAACTATCCAATCATATACGACTGGTGAGAACTGTTTCAAATAATTTCTGGACATGTCATCGGCCTTTGTTGCCATAAGGTGTCGTTAAACCACCCATCCTATACTATCACCACCACTAGGAACACCGGATAACTCACGGTTGGTCAGGAGGGGTCTGAGGAGCAATTTGTTTGTTGATCTTTGTTATCACTCAGATGCATACAAGTATGTTCTAACTATCGTCCTATTTCTAACCTTTCTTTTCTCTCTAAAACTCTTGAGAGACTTGTCTCGCTTCAACTTCTGCCCTATCTTGAACAGTCTGGACTCCTCCCTTCTAGTCAATCAGGGTTTAGAGGTCACCATTCTACGGAAACTGCCCTCCTGTCCCTTCTCTTGGACATTTATACTGCCATTGACAGGTCTCATTTGACGCTTCTAGCGCTCTTTGATGTTTCCTCGGCCTTCGACATGGTTTACCATGAAATCCTACTTCGACGTCTTGAACTATCTTGTGGTCTCAGTGGTCTCCCTCTTCTTTGGTTCAAATCTTACCTCTCTGACCGTACTCAGAGGATTGTCCTTGGTGACTCCAGAACTGCCTGGGTTAGAGTTGAGTATGGTGTCCCACAGGGTTCTGTCCTTGGCCCCATTCTGTACTTACTCTACACAGCTGACATACCTTCTATATTTACTAAACACTTTACCTCTGGTCACCTTTATGCAGATGACGCTCAGATCTTTGTCCAAGGCCCATCCTCTCAGCAGATCTCCCTTGTTGGATCCATTCATTCCCTGTCACATGATCTCCACTCTTGGATGTCATCAAATCGACTTAACCTTAACTCTTCTAAGACCCAACTGATCTGGTTTGGCACTAAACAGCAACTTTCTAAACTTGATATCCCACTTCTGTCGTCAATATACCCTGCTTTTTCATTTTCATCCAGTGTTCGGGATTTGGGTGTCACCCTTGATAGTACCCTCTCGTTTTCTGAACACCTCTCCCACCTGACACGTTCCTGTTTCTATCATCTGAGGCGTTTGAGGGCTGTAAGAAGATCAGTGTCCCCTTCAGTGTTCACTACTATTTTCCATGCCTTCATTTGCTGCCGCATTGACTATTGCAATTCATTGTTTGCTGGGCTCCCTAAAGCGCGCCTTTCATCTCTGCAGTCTGTTCTGAATGCGGCTGCCAGGCTCATTGCCCGTTTTCCTCGCTTCTCTCACATAACTACCTTTATGACTGATGTACTTCACTGGCTTCCTGTTGCTTCCCGCATCCAATACAAAGTTCTTCTCCTGGTCTCTAGGACTCAACTGGGAAAAGCTCCTAAATACCTCTGTGACCTAATGCGCAAACCTCTATCTGCTCTGTCTTCCCGCCCTCTTCGGTCTGCTGACCGCTTTGATCTGCTTGTCCCTCGCGCAAGGACTTCGATGGCTCAGCATCGTGCTTTTGCCATCCTTGGCCCTTCCCTTTGGAATGACCTGCCCCCTCTCTCCGTAGCAAGATATTGCTTGGGATCTCGCCTTCTTCTCTCCGCTGCCTAAAGACCTTTCTTTTCCCTCGGGGCTGACACGCTGGGAGCGCCTCTGAATAGTCTATGCTGTGAGAGGCGCTTTATAAATAATCATATAAGATAAGATAAGATAAGATAAGATCGATTACGACAGCCTGCCTTTCGAAGACTTAGCTTAGACAGATCTTATGCGGCGCTGAGAAATTCGAAGGTTAGCATAGCTATATAAAAATATTAGGAAATACCATATTCTATGGCACGTAGGTATAAAAATCTAATATTTCGTAATATAAGATCAGGTAGACATATAGATTCATGCACACCAGTGAAACAATCTAATTTCACGTTATAATAATCACTACCTGACACCTTTACATGGTGTTATACGGACACTATAAGTTTATCGTTTTCTAGAAATTGTATTTGTGAATTGTCGTCAACGGCCATTGTTGCCAAAGGACGACGTTAAACTTTGGAATAATAATAATAATCGTCAGTTTTTATGACACCATATTGTGGCTTTCGATAAATTAGAGGAAATCTAAGACACCGTTAAAACGCTCTCATTCAACGCTATATAAACTTCAACCGACACCCGTTTGATAAATAGTAAGTAACGCTCGTTTAGAAACTCCACTTAGAGAAACCTTAGCTAAAATAGGCAACTACAACTACATTGAAACCCTCTCTCGCAAAGTTGAGATTGGTCTGTAAATAGAAAGGTCATCAGGGTCGAGAGGTTTCTATACAAATTAGGCTATTATAAAGACACCTTTTTAACTGATCAAAGTTGCACTCTTTAAAGGCGAGATTCGTTCCAGTACTATATTTTGTTCAATGTTCCAATTATCTGCACTTCAGTCCGAGTTATGCCACACGATTCTGATACGAACAATGAGAACTGTTCAGAAATATTCTTCTAACTAGTTTAATTTGCGCTACACAACTCCACCACTGGCCGTACAGTGTTAGTGTCAGTTCCAAGCCTCGATAAAGGAGGGCGATGCTAATCGCCTTGTTATGACACGGCATCAAAGAACTTCCCGGCCTTTTCCCTAGCGACGGCAAGCGACCGGACGGCGCGGCGCTGATCCCAAATACATGGCCTGGGACGCCACCTGTATCCGTACATGCGCTGCCTCATACATCCATCTGACGGAACTGGCCCCGACACGAAAAGCATGAAGTATGCAGCCCTCCCCGCAACGCATAATTTTATCCCCACTACACTCGAAACGATGGGCCTCATAAACGTACCTAGCTGTGAATTCATAACAGAGTTAGGCCGGTTACTGACAACGATGTAGGGGAACTACTCGAGGCTATACACCTGTTCCATCGCATCCCTATATTTGCACAAAACGATATAACACTGTCGCGTTTCGAAGCAAATTTCCAGAGTTAATCGGGGACGAGGACCGATAACTCTGGAACATAACGCTTCGGAGGACAGTTTCTAAGAGCCCAGGGGATCATTCGTACCTCGGACAAAAAAATAATAATTGGTATTTTTATTATTTCTAATAATTTTTATTATTTTTATTATTTCTAAGCGATAACATTGTAAAAAATTAGATTTTCAGAACTATTTGAAAAAGAGAAATCGAATGTCAAACACGGTGAAGAACGTAAAACCGCGGCTTTGTTTACACACCTTTTAATTGGTTTACAAAACACTGTATATAGGTAATTTTCGTTCAAACGTGAGCTTCGCTTCGACTCTCAAGTCAGTCAGGAAGTCGATAGCAAGTCGGTAAGCGCATTAATCAGTTGGTAAGCATGTGACTTAGTCGATTAAGTTGTTAATTAAGTCGCTAATTCATTAAGTAAGTCGGTAGTTCCTTAACGACTGACCCTGGGGACTAGTGTAGTTGACTTCGATCTTGTCTTTGCGCTAATTAGACTCAAGTCTGTCTAGCCACCTCGCAACATGGTGGGTCCGTTACTTGAAACCGGATCCGTTGTGAAAGTGAAAAAAGGAGAGTGACACTAATCATTCTTGATATGGCACAGTGTCGATAAACAGCAACAAACCAACGTAATAAACTATTGCAAAATGAAAAAATATAAACAAATTATGTCGGAAGGATTCAAAACTACGACTCAGATTACACACCTTTAAAACGCGTTTCTCCAGCACTATATAGTTGCAATTTCGTTCAGTTCCTAAATATCCATGCGTTCAGATGGCATAAGATGATAAGACGTAGTTAATCAACAGACACACAAACGTTACGTTACGTTAGATGTCGCTAAATATTATAGTAAATAATCAAAACAACGGCACTTATTAGGCACCTTAATTAATATGTTTCCGAACTATATACAAATGTAGATTCCATACAATAACTCTGCAGGGACTTTGTTACTTTGTTGACCTGGCCATTTACGTCGACGGAAATTATTCCAAGAGACATCGTAAAAGACTCAGGAAGTCACACTCAGAAGCGACCTCTACCGTACAAGAGTCGACCGTTCGACAAAACTACAGAAGAGCGGCCGTGTTCGTAAGCGTTTAAACCCCAAAGTGGTAGACTTGATCGTTCGTCGAAAACAGCAGACAATAAAAATGGCGTGAAACTTACAACAGATATCGAAGGTTGTACTCGACAGCGTTTTCCATCACAGAAAAAATGAGTAAGAAAATACAGATAAAGAACTCAACAGAAAATCCAGAAAATAGAAAGAGGGACAAGTGACACAGAAATTAAAAACACTGAAAGAACTACTGAGAACAACCTAAACACCAACACCTCAAGGTTGTAGATGGTACAACATCAACAACAAACAACAAAACGAACAACAATTTCATGGTAACAACTAGAAGATGGCTGCCAGGGTTGTAAACATCCGACCAACAGCCTTTGACGTCATTAGAAAGAGGATCGTAGATATTGTAGACATTGAACAAAATTTAACATAGGAATATATTATATATATAGTGTCCCGAAGATACGATTAAAAGGTGTCTAAATGAAACGGTTAGTTTGAATTGTTGGGAACATAGACTTTTTCGAATTTTCGAGATCGACAAATTACATTCTAAACTTCAAGAAGTAATTATTTTAACTGCTTTGCACTTCTTTAGGTTTTTTTTAGGTAAATCATAGAGGGGAGACTGGAGGGAAAGAGAAGGAGAGGAAGACCGCGACAGATGATGATGGGATGGATGATGACAGAAGGATACAACGGAATGAAGAGAAGAGCACAGCAAAGAGAGGAATGGCGTCATTGGAAGTGGAAACCTGCCGAAGGGCAGAGAACTTAGAGAAGAAGACTTCTTTAGGTCTCACGATGTAAATAATTGCAAAGAAGTTAATTGACACGGGATACCTATAATTTGTTAATGGCTTATAAAGCACTGAAAACTACGACTCCGCTCACACACCTTTAAAACATTTCATATCAAAACTATATAGGTACAATTTTTCGTCCAATCCCATGTTGTCTTAACAGCTCTGTGCTAATGAACAGACCCAGAAACTTTACCTTAGATGTCGCTAAATACTCAAAACAGCGGATAATGTTACACTCTGCTAAGAAACCTTAATTAAGATTTAATTAGTATATTTCCGAACTACGTACAAACGTAATTTGCATTCAATAACTCCGCCACTACAGTAAATGTGATAGTGCCAGTCCCACGTCCGGAGAAAGGAGTAGGGTGACGCTATCATCTTTGTCATCATACAGTGTCCTTGTAAAGCAACCGATCGTCATATACCAAACGGTGAGAACTTTTCAAAATAATTTCACGAAACGTCTAAGACTTTTGTTACCATAAAATGTCGTTGAACAGTGAACTGCTACACAATCGTATACTCCGCCACTTCCGTTTCCGGTTTTGTTTTTAAATCCGAAATCTTGATTAAACAGGAAAACGCTAATTACCTAAATTATGACACGAATTTCTGAAGGATCCTACCTATCTGTTTAACAAAAAATATCGCATCGTCTTGAAACTTTCGACTACGTTTAGACACCTTTAAAACGTTTTTTTTCAACCCATATATGTGTAATTTCGCAACAACGTGATTCCATTTTTGTGTCTATCATGTATGGTCGACGTTAACGGCCCTGGCAGTCATAAAACGTTGTTAAACAACGCACAATACAATACTTATTATGTTCATGGAAGAAGATAACAACAGCCTTAACGACAGATGTCGCTAAACAGTTAAAATTACGGTTACTTTTCTTTAAATTTAAGTAAGTCAGTAAGTAACCAATTTTTATTATGAAACATCCAATCAACAAAACATATATGAGTTGAAAGAGGAAAATACACCGTTGTTGGACCCTCAGAATGGTTAATGCAGAAAGGGACAGATCCCACTAAGCCCTGGGTAACCATATATATAGTAGATCTGAGTAGATCACATTGAAGGAGCGCTATATAAAAGCTCCTTAATAATAATAGTTAGATGACGCGAATATATTAAATACATATGACTAGCCACAATAAGGGCCCTAAATAGAACACAAAATCAACATGAAGATAAATAAGGACACAAACTCAGCCAACTATTTAAACACAGTAAATAGTTGTTTTCGATGTCATATATAATCTAAATATATTATTGTTGCAATATCACTGGTAGACCTCTGTTTGGTCATTCGAATTAGCTAACAACTGATCGATTCGTTCATTCCCTGGCGTTTCAACAGCCGAACGATAACCACCGTTTCTTCCTTCGTTTTCAATCGCAGATTACAGATGAGCTAAGCTCTCCTGTTTTCATGTTCTCTATCTAAATTTCATAGCGTTTAAGGATTCGGAGAATGTCTCACGCCCTGTATGCAGCAATCCTGAATGCAAGTCTTGATATCGCAACTGTCCGTTAAAGAGTGGGTCCTCTCCTTTTTTGCCGTGTTCTACTCCTCATTTCTGCCAAAAACACTACACTTTCTTCCACGTGAGTTACACGAGTTTGGACAAACACGATTGTCACATTAATACCAAGTTTATGAAGAGCAATGCAAAGGTTCAACTGATGGAAGTCTTTTTACCGTTCGGGTTCATGTCTGCCTCGGTCGTCTCAGGTCTTTTCTTAGGCTTGTAGATTTATATCCACAATCGTTCGCAATACTCAAGCAGGGACAATTCTACCAGCAAAATGTTGAGTATGACCGAAGCTCTTTTTTTGAACATCGCTGCGACAGTGGTCGGAATTGTGCGTCTCCATACTTCAGCGTTAGTTACCTTGGCATTGTAGGGGATTCTCAGGCTTCTTCTCATTACCGTTTTTGGAAGATGTTGAGCTAATTTTTCAGGGTTTGTTATGCAGCAAGTTGCACCGTAATGTAATATCACGAAATGTGATATACCTATAAGCTTTCGAAGAACGCATGAAATTGAATTTCTGTTTATGGAATAGGTGATTCTCAGCTCGAGTGTCGCTGATGCCAAAGATGTCTTAGAATCCGGACAGCCATACAGTGGCGCTATAACGCTTCTTCAAATGCCTTCCTCCTTTTGTAGCAAGCACAACAAGGCGGGAACGACCTCTTCTTAATTACGACGAAAATTGCGTACTGTTCGGATCTGCAGACCACACTGACATTGCAGAGCAGACGTTTTTCCAGGTCTCCACACTAGAACGGCGAAAACTGTCAAGACTATGTATTGGCTCTCAAACGATAGCCGTGTCACGCAGCAATACTTTAGAAATGAGTTTCATTCTTCGAAATCACATATCACGATAAGCAAATTTCATTTGAATACTCAACCTGGTCATTGATACGATGAAACTCGTGACTATTTTTGAACACGAAGCTTTCGAAGAAGAAATCTGCGAATAATGTATTCAAACGGAAGAGTTACTTCCTGATCCATGAATTCAGTCATTGCTTCCGAATACGGGAAATTGCAATCAATATAACATCTCACTTTCAAATATTTTGCAAGAAAGTATCTTCCAAGAACATATTGGCTTTTTATGGTGTTATAAAATCTAGGAATAAAGTAGATTTCACCCCTCTTAGAGTAACTAAATCGGGCAAAACGGTCTTCAAACGATGATTGTGCAGTTAACTCAACTTTCCCAATGACGTCATTTTGAGGTGATAAATAATAAAAGAGTGTGTGAAATCCAAGCAACGACTGTACGTCTCTATCGAAAAAAGAGTCAAGCGGTGGCTCCAATAAGACATTCGCAAATGAAAGTTCCTTCAGATCGCTCTGCAGATCAAGCTCTTGCAGAATTCGCTCACACAAATACTTCACTTCATCGTATTCGCGACACTTGTAGAGGTACAAAGCACGATAGCAGTCAGCTATGTTGCACTGGATGCCAAAGTCGTTGCGAATCACATTGTAGAATGAAATCATATTTTCTAGAGCATATTCCATAAGAACATCAATTACTGTTTCTTTGACTATCAAAGGATTCACTCCTGAAGCCTCGTTTTCTGTCAATGCATCTGTTCTCTGATAAACCATCTGTCTGGTAGCATTCAAATAAGAACGTGACTGCATGAAAACAATGAATTTCGTTTTTATTAAAGCCTTCAAATATTCGTCTATAGGAAATGCTGAGTCCGGAAAATCACTATAAAAATGTGAATGTTTGGATATGCCTTTTTCGACAGGTAATACAGTTAACTAATGAGCAAAGATCTTGGGTGAAAGACGCAGATCAAGATAAAGCCGCCTGCCAATGTAATGCAGGTTATTGTCAGTAATCTTCTTCTGAAGCACACACAATCCAACGATTCTTGCGACATCGTCAATAAACAACAAACAACCTGCATTCAGTGTCTCCTTATCCTCTTGGGAAGACTCATCCACGAGAACTGACAAGCAGAAGCGTATTGCTAGTTGGTGTTCTGATGTGGCAAAGTGGATAGCAGCCAGGTAGGCCAAAGCTGCAGCAGCAATGCCGTTGGATTTAGAACCTTCGTGTTCTATGGCTCTTCTAAGAAACTCTTTTGACACAAGAGACAGCAGTTGAAATTCCGGACGACTATTTGATCCAGTTAAATGTTGCATGAGACCCTGAGCACGCAGAAATTGAAATCTACAACTTTGTGCTGTGTTCGCCTTCGGAAAGTTATGATACTGCGACCTTACATTTTTTGTTTGTATCGGAACTGCATTGACAAATTCAACAAAGAGACTGCTATCCCACGAAATCTCTCCGAAGCCTAAACCATATGCCGTATGCAAAATAAACAGTAGACTGTCATAGTATGTGAAACATAAGGCGCTCTGTATTGTTGAAAGCTCTCTTAGTCGACAGTGTGTTTTCGAGTCAAGGCATCTTAAATTATATACCTCTAGGAAGCTAAGGCGCAGTCCTGAACCTAATCTGCGTTTCAGTATACAACGACTAAGCTCATGTGAATACCTGATTGTGAGATAAAAATATAAATCAAATGATTCTGATTCAGTCACTTTCCAAAACTCAAAGAGAGGCAGCATGTAATCCACTAAATGTGGCATTACCTCCATTGTGCTCTCAACCTTGAAATGTTTCCGAATGAATGGCAGTATGTAATTTTCCACGAACCAATGACACAGAATTCCAGAATGTCTGAATTCATTTAGCCGTTTTACAGTCTTGTCATGGATTGTGGAGCTCGATGATTCATGAAATAAATTTGCTTCAGGAATAAAATAGTTCGGGCAGTGTCTCATCTGTAGCCAGTCTGAAAGCTTCTTCAATAACTCACAGCAGATCGTAATAGCAGAAGAGGAATTCCACCATTGCGCCGCCATCTCTTCACAAGTCCATAACATCAGCGTCTTTAAATGATACGAACAGAGAACCTCATCCTCCTTTGGACAATCCTTTTGTATTAATTCTCTCTTGAAGAAGAATCGCAACAAATGGTAGACAATCTGTTTAATTTGAGTCCAGTTCTGAAGTAAAATTACCTCCGCCAATGAAAATGAAAATCTCCACTGTAGTTTATCGTTTCGGGAAGAACGATGCTTAACGAAGACAACATGACAACCATTTTGTGTAACCTCGGCGATTGTATCAATGGTCGGCCATCCACCACTCCTTGGTCGTTTAGGCCAACCTTGGGCTTCTTTAGGCCATTGTGGGCACCACATGCTGTGGACGTAATCACTTGCGGAAGAAGAACCATCAAGCGCGTCGTCTCTATGTTTAATTGCTGGACCACTAACGATATCTGGCCTGGCGTTTCTTTGGAATATAGAATTGGAATACGTATTTGCAAGGCCATCCAAATCTAGAATCGCGTATCTGTTTGAAAGAGCTGCTTCCTTAAATTCGTACTTTTTACATTTCCAATTATAGTTCATTTTCCCAAAATATCGTAATCGAAGAAAACCTGGCAATTCATGGTATGACTCAATCTTGTAGCACTCGATTGTATCTGCTAGGCCACTCATATCCCTTGGCAACACTGGAAAGTCGCCACTGCAGACCAGCTCATCAGCATTGGCTAACAAGACATATGTGTCATCAGTGCATGAATTCGGCGGTCGGATATAGAACTCAGCACGGCTGCCACAGTAGATTAAATACTCATTTGGTTCGGTGCTCGAGGACGGTTTTAAGTTATGCATATGATCAGAAACAAGAGTTTTGGACTTTGGACGTAAATGGCACGTGCTAGCGATGAACCCAGATGCCATTTCTTCATTCGATATACCCACATGTTCCGTCATCCTAAATAAAGAACATCTACAATTCTACATCCTTAAAACTTATCATCCTTTTTAATAGCATTGTCATCGTTATCATCATAAGCAGCAGCAGCAGAAGGAAGAACTGAATTCTAGTTTAATACACATATCAAGTGCCATCAGTCACCTTTTTTATCACTCAAATCATGCTTAACAGGCTGTCTAGTTTCAGTTAGGGGCCGTCCACATATTACGTACGCACTTAGGGGGGGTGGGGGGTCGGAAATTCTCGATTTTGCGTACGGGTGCGAACGGGGGGGAGGCGGGGGACAAAAGTGTACGTACGCAAAATAAATTTCTAATTATGACGTCCACATTAGCCTATTTATAACTCTGTATTGTCCTATAGTCGTCCGATGGCATTTTATTACATTATATAAAAGCCATGTGCAGTTATTCTGTGCTGTGAACGAGACACCTATTATTTGTCTATATTGGCCCTCACTCATCCTTCAATCTGGCCTAAAGTGCAGACTTTCGAGACACTTTCTGCAGCTGGTCTTCGGGGGGGGGTGCGTCAAGTGCACGTACGCGCGGGGGGGGTGTGGAAGAAAGTACGCTTGCGAACAGGGGGGAAGGGGGTTCAATTTTCCCGGATTTTTGCGTACGTAATATATGGATGGCCCCTTAGCCATCTATCTGACAGCTCTCTGAAGCTCTTGACACTAAAGCCTACGAATAGCAGACATCATCATTGATAAGTAATCTTTAATAAAAATTTTATATGCTATTACAAATCCAGGTGATTCAACTATATGAATTACGTTCTACCTAGCAATCTCTACTGGCAGGGGCGTAACTTTAGCCTGAAAAGTGGGGGTACCAATACCTTGGTCTAAAAAGTGGGGGATACCAATTTCTTTTCCAATTTCGTTTTTCGCATGATAACCATTTTGAACATATTCCCTGCCAGTATTCTCATTAATTTTGACTCTCGATTTACCTGTGTATCTAAGCACTTTCATACTTTTGGCGGAGATTACGTTCTCTGGGAAGGCACAATAATAAAATATTGATTGGCATTGTTTTAAAAGTGGGGGGTACAGTACCCCCAGTCCAGAAAGTGGGGGGTACGGGTACCCCTCGTATCCCCCACAAATTACGCCTATGTCTACTGGCCAAAAGGTTTTTCCTGGAAAAAACTACACTTTGTACTACACAGTGTACTGTAAAATGTAAAAGACTATGTATTGCACTTGCTTTCCATGGAATCAAAACATCCGTTAACACGTTAACGAAGAGCGTGCACCAAAATGTATGGAAAATGACTGCCTCTCGTCGTTAAAGGGTAAAAAGACACGTCTACATAGTCTACACAAATACACATTAGCCAGCAAACTTATCTTTCTTGTTTGCTTGCACTTATAATAGACTCGCAAATATTACAATTAGGCTTATCCAATGAACTGTAACTCTGACAATGGTCTTAGGAGACGACCATCGTTTGATGCTTTGTTCATCATGCTATAGAAGTTATTGGATTAGATTCTCTCATTGAATGCCCTTGATGCAACCAGAACCAGAACGGTGCTGGGTTTACGGTCTCTTTCTCTGTTGTTTTCGCTCTGTGAAATTCCTTGATGTCGTTTAGGTCAGTGAGGAAGTCCAATCTTTTCGGAATACTGATTTCCCGCAGCTTGTTTTTCGATTTCGTGGGCCTTAGAGGCTTTGGCTCAAAATGACTCAAACACCAGATTAGGAGAAGAAAAAGAGCAGTCCACTGAGCTTTCCTGAGAGGGAGTCGTGGGAATTGTTGGAGACTCCATTATTCATAGGTTTCGTTATCTGAGGGCGAGTGGCCAGTCCTCTTCTTCGGTTTATTTCTCTCTCTCTCTCTTTAACCGTCCTCGATACGAGGGTTGGTCGCATTGTAGACGATTCTTCTCCATCCTTTCCTGCCCTCGGCTACTCGCAGCAACCTCTCTGTTGATAATCCCAACCATTCGCCAATGTTGACCATCCACTTCTTCCTTGGTCTTCCTCTTGCTCTTGTTCCCGGTACCGTTCCCTGCATAATTTCTTTCTCTAGGCAATCCCTCTGTTTCCTCATTATGTGCCCAAAGTATGACATCTTTCTTCTTTTGATTGATTCCAATAGGTTCCTTTCCACCCCCGCCGTCTCCAGTACCCATTCATTTGTTTTCTTCTCCGTCCATGATATTCCAAGGATTTTTCGTATGCATTTCATTTCAAATGCCTTTATTCTATCCTCCTCCCTCTTTTTGATTGTCCAACTCTCACAGCCATACATCATCACTGGCCATATAAGTGTCTTCATTAACTTTAACTTTGTGGTAATTTTTATGTTATGGTTTTTCCACAATTTATTCAGATGTGCTCCTATTCCCAGTCCTCTTGCAGTTCTTATACCTATCTCCCTGCTACACTCCGCGTCTTCTGTTATGAGTGAGCCTAAGTACACGAAAGTTCCCACTTGTTCTATCTTGCTGTCTTGTACTTTGATGTTGCACTGCTTCCCTGTCAGCGCCATACACTTTGTTTTGCTCATGTTGATCTCCAGGCCCTTCTTTCGTCCTTCTCTGTCCAATCGAGACACCAGTTCCTGCAGTTCCGTTTCCGTGCTTGCCATTATCACTATGTCGTCCGCATATCGTAGATTTGTTATCCTCCTTCCTCCAATTTGAATGCCTCCTGTATATCCTCTCAGAGCCTCCCTCATTACCATTTCTGATAGTATGTTGAATAAAGTTGGCGAAATTACACACCCCTGTCTGACTCCTCTTCTTATTCTAAACTCACTTGACAGTACACCTCCGAATTTTACCTTTGCTGTCTGTTTCCTGTACAGTTCTGCTATCAGGTTGATAATGTGTGCTGGATATCCCATTTCAACCATCGATAGCCATAATTGCTCATGTGACACACAATCGAATGCTTTCTAAAAAATCTACAAAGCACATGTATAGCGGTCTTTGGTGCTCTCTCATATTTTCCATTATAATTCTAAGATTCGTCACCTGATCTCTCGTCCCTTTACCACGCCTAAACCCTGCCTGTACATCTGTCAATTCTGATTCTGTCCGACTTCTTATCCTTTCCAATATGATCTTCAGCAAGATTTTACTCGCATGTGATACCAATGCTATTGTCCTGTAGTTCCTGCATTGTTTCATATCTCCATTTTTTGGAATTGGTATGAATATTGACTTCCAGGCCCTTCTTTCGTCCATTCTTCGGTTTATTTACCCGATGTCAAACCCGCATAGGCTATAATATCCGCTGCCACGGCCAAACCAGGATCTGCCTCTCAGGAGGGTTGTCCCTCGGACGCAAACAAGCCGAAGATATTTTTAGACGCGCAGTAAAAGGCCTACATAAGAAATTTCCCATCGTGGTAAAAACACAGTAAGAAGTCGTAATATTGCGAATAATGGTTCACCAAAACAACCAGTTACTATTTAGCTAGATGCTGCTGTATAAAACACAACAATCTACCTCTGGTGACATCAGCCCTAGGTGATTTAAATCTGGAAGATTTTACTGATGAAATGCTCAAGGAAGGTCACAAAACGTAAGCCTGAAAAATGGCCACTATTTCCTGCTTTATATCGGTCCTGTTATGAGGTGAATAGGCCTACTTGTGACATCGCCCTAAAGAAGGTAACTGGCTGCGACTGAGAAGATAATAATTATCTTCTCAGTCGCAGCCAGTTGCCTTCTTTAGGGCGAAGTCAAAAGTATTCACCTCATAACAGGGCCGATATAAAGCAGTTCCGTAAAAATTATTTTTAATCGTCTGCTTATAATTTCAACCAAGGAAGTTTTCAAGTAGAACAATTCGAATCAATCCCAAAATGTTGATGAAACAGGATGTCATAGGATAATTTACTTCCCACTACCTGAACTTGATTTCAAACTCAAATCTTTCACATGTCCTATCACTGTAATGGAGGTGGATGACTACCTATGCACTAATGCATAAGATTATCTGTTTTAAAATAAAATCTCTTCCAACGTTACCTTATGCTGCGGGAGTCCTTCGATCACGTAGCTTTCCATCGACAACACTGCATGAGATTGCGAGAGCTACAACATTATCCTCGCTGATGTATGCCTCTCCCTCATGGTGGGGCTACACGAGCCAGGGTGAAAGTAAAAGGTAGACAGGCTCTTAGTGCGATTGCGCAGAAAGGACTGCTGACAGCCAGGTCAAAAGTGGCAAGCGTCGTTCTGCCCTAGGCAAGGGTGCATTGGGCCACGCGTCTTCCCCCCCCCCCCATTACATGTCTTTCGCTCCGTTATAAATGTGTGTAGGACTTTCGACCACACACGTGTACCTGTTACATAACACATTCTACGGAATGAGTTCTCTTCATTGGCAGTTCTCGAAGAAAACATTTAAACAAAGTTATTCTTCCTTCTTCGAACTTGTCTTTGCCCAATTGGGACTTATTTAACGACCTCGTAACACTGATATCAGTCATCGTATGCCATAGATGAATGTTGGCGGGAGACGACTACCTGACCTTGGGATGTGAATGGGAGAAAGCGAAGAAAGTTCGTACGTGGAATTTTAAATGACTTGGCTGCAACCAGAAAACAGCCCAGATATTTTAGGTTGTCCACATTACTGATCTCTTCTTCGTTGAAAATACTGTTTTCACACATATTACGGGACTGTGATTTAATACTTTTGACGGGGTTAATTTTGACTAAATTTACATTTATATAGCGTCTAGAATAATCTACTTAGAGGTGTTGATTTGGTGCTGAAGTTTTGATTCTTTTTGGACACCTTACACACTTTTCGTTTTATTTTTCAAACATCGCAACTCAGAAGGAAATACGTTGGGGGAAATATTTGCAATTCGTCACCACATAGTTAGTGTAGGGTCAGCATAAACGGTACCGACAGCCGTAAGATGTCGTTAAATGCTGGACGCTAACTATTATTAAAGTTTCACATGACTTGTGATATCCATAAAATTTTGAAATGTCCATTCGTCTTGGAACTAACGATTTTCCTCTGCAATTTTACGCTTTTAGCTGCATTTTCACTACAGTACGGTAACTTAATTTATCGTAGAAAGCAAATCAATTCTTCATTATCACTGTTGACGCTAATGAAATAGCTAGGCTAACTTGTAGAATGGTTAGCGCAGAGAATTAGAATAAGTTTGCACAGAGAGCCGCTTATTAAAGATCTTAGAAACAGACAAGATTAGAGCCTAAATGTTATTTAGGCTCTAGATCTGATGTGTAAACCACTCGCCCGCTCTTTTCGTCCTCTTCGTTCCGCCAACAGATTTGATCTTTTTGTCCCTCGATTGCGAACTTCTTTTGCCCAGCATCGGGCTTTCGCTGTAGAGGTCCATCATTATGGAATGACGTGTTTACGGCCCTGTCACATTGAGAGCGCTTCTGTATAGCTCTGCTGACAGGAGCGCTTCGTAAATGTTCATATAAGATAAGATATATCCACTATTATAATTAAGAACTTTTAACGTCGACTGCCATATCTTCGTAACGAGTCCGACTTTCCCTTTGCGATTTATACACGTTTGATGGCATAAATGTATATATAGGAGAATTGAACTCGCTTTTAAAGGTGTCTATCATAGTTTAGCCAACAATAGCAGTAAGTATTTAACAGCATCTTACACCTGATCTAGATTATGCAATCGACATTTAAAGTTTAATAGCACCACCTAGTCTTACTACGACTTTCCTCTGAGGTAGGTAGTTTATGTTTAACGAAAGAGAGATTTTGCAATGTTGTCCCTGTTCTACCCAATCCGTAAAATAACCTTGACTCGAAGGAACCTGAGTTCGTAACCACGGAGATAAAGTGCCTATACTTCGCGTTAGAAACCGACAAATGCGAGAGCAAAGACGGAAAAAGACTTAAGCACTGGCTAAAATCTTATGATATCAAAGGACGTTGATATTGATTGGATTTTTCAGTTTTCGCAGTTCCCGTATTTGCATTGTAGGAGATAGAGTTACAGAATCCAGAGTGTGACGCATCTTATGGCTACTAGGGCCGTTGCGTCGCCATTCTTTTTTCCCAAGCATGGAACTGGCACAGTTTGGCACTATTGTCACAACTATTGTGTAAAGCGTCGGAAGCAAACTATAGCTATATTTAAAGTACCTGAACAGAGCTATAGTTCTGTTGCAGCAGTTCGGTGTGTTTAACGACATATTGCGTAAAGCTCTATTTCATTTTCCCATTCTCATAATAATAAGTGGTGTTTATTAATTTTTTGAAAAACGTATTACGGCTGCCAGAACCGTTAACATCTACCATACGTTGCAAACCAGATTTTCTAGTGAAACGAATGCTTAACGAAATCACGTTTATATATAGTGTACGTAATCAGCGATTTTAGGGTGTCTGGTCAAAACGAAAGGTCTGAAAACTTTGCAACATTATCCTTACATTGTTTACCTTTTTTCTCAATAGTTCAGTTAACGATTGCATTCTTCAAGTTAAACGGCATCTTGTGGCATCAAAGGCCTTTCGCCTAGACAGAAGGATGTCTTTAGCAAACGCTCAGGTCAGCTACTGTTTAACGACACTGTATTATAGCAAAGATGATTAATGCCGCCCTCCACCATGCTCCTGGTTTGGGACGGGCGCTACCACAGGAATGGTAGTGGCGGAGGAGGAGTAAAATGATCGAGAGTTTACCGACATCTAACGACAACAATTATTTTGGCTTAGCACAGTAGACATATATCCGCCTCAGTACATAGGCTTCATGTAGTAATATGTGGTATAGCGTGGACCATTTCTATTTTCTCTTTTCATTAATACATTAAGTAATGTCCACTTTAAAGCAGCGCCTTATGAGTGGTAGGGCCGTTTGCGTCACTCGTAATTTTATGTACAGGGTGTACCTCTGAGATCCTGCAAATTAGACATTGGTTACAGTTTCTGTTTGATGACGCGGGGTCATAACTATTGATGACTAGCCAGCGGTTCTGAAACTTTTCTGGGTCGCCACCCACTTGTGAATATCTTGGCAGTCTCAATACCCATTGTGGAAATTAAGTATTGTGTACTAAAATTTGCTTCGTAAACTATTATTATTATTATTATTATTATTATTATTATTATTATTATTATTATTATTATTATTATTATTATTATTATTATTATTATTATTATTATTATTATTATTATTATTCGTTTATTATCGACTCACATTGACAAACCGCAATATGTTACAAATACATTAGTGATGCTAAGTAATATAAATGTAATGTTGGAGGATTTAGAAGAGGCTGGAAACTTAACAAGTATTGAAACTGGTATCGATTTACGTACAGCGCTTAGAAATGTAAAGCATTAAAAGGAAATGTAGGTATAACAGTTTACAATTTATTGCAGTCCAGCTAGTTATAGCCAAATCATAGCCAAATGTTGGTGCTGCACAAAACAGGGCATATTTTAACTTATAACTAGTGGGACAAATGTCCCAGTGGTGTTAGGATTTGTCCCACTAGTTGGGCTGATTTTTCCCAGGCAATGTATGGTTAAAGTATAAGTAGTGGGACAAAATGTTGGAAGAGTTTTAAGATTTGCCCCAGTAGTAAATTCCCAAAAGGTCATTAACTGTTTTCAGGAGGTGACTTTTGGGGAGATGACTTCCTATAAAAAGGTCATAAACTTTTTCTGGAGGTGAATTTGTTAAAAAAGGTTATCAATTGTTTTCGGGAGGTGACTTTTTGGGGAGATGACTTCCTAAAAATAAGGTCATCAACTTTTTCGGGGAGATGAATTCCCAAAAAAAGGTCATAAAAGTTTTTCAGAGACGAGTTCCAAAATTTTGTCCCAGTAGTCAAAATTCCTTAAAATATGCACTGGCACAAAATAAATGTTTCTTGAAAAGATTTGGCGACCCACTTGCTAGAACTTCGCGATCCACTTTTGGGTCGCGACCCACAGTTTTGGAAACTCTACTATAATTTACACCTTAAAGTTTGTGAAGGTCGACGTAAACGCATCCAAAAGATCTCAGTTAATTAACTGTTGAAAAATCTCTGTGAGTCAACTTGGAACAAAGCATCTTTAGTACTGATCCCCACTGCATTAGGCCTACCGACGTCGTTGGGGGAGGGCACTGGAAATAGTTCCTAGTTTTTTTCTATCTGTGAGTGTCGCAGTCTCATGGCAAGCAATGTTGGCGACCGAATTCAACCGGTTTCTCGCCCACTGCCTACTACGATTCCTTTGTACTTGATGCAACATTTACCTACTCCTTTGTCCAGGCTTTGGACTGGCACTGCCAGAGTACGAGCAGTGACGGAGGTTTAAGTCATCGATGCTGCGCTAATTGCATTTCGGTGACAACTAATACTGTTGTAACGACATGTAACGATGGCAACTGGAAGCTTGGTGCACAGTTATATCGAAACCGTTCGATAGGGGGCGACAGAAGGTAGAAGTAGAAGAATGCGATGAAGGATAAATCTCTATTGACAGTCCAGCAGACTAACCGCTATGGAAGAGGAAAACTAAATGTAATCATAACAATAAAAATGATGAAGCCACTACTCAAAAGCAAAAGACTTGGCACTTTCTTATTAACGAACGTGCGTCAAATCAGCGGGGTTTTGCAGCAATACCATTTATTCACATGCGCTCAGTCAAAAGAAATCGATAGGTATGTAAGTTTGAAATCGGTTTTAGGTCAAGATCGAAAGGCTCAGGCAGTCAGACAGATGCGTGAAGTGAATGCGCTGGGAAATTTTTGGTCAGAGAAATGTTATAAGAATAGGAATGACTTAAGGTGTACTTTGCTCTGGTTAAAGGTAGACAATCTATTTAAATAACATAAAGTGCCAGAAATGATTCTCCAGTATAAAACTGGCTTGAGTACCATGTCTACAGGGTATCAAAATAAAGAATAGCAGCGGCGTAGCTAGGATATTCTTCGCCCGAGGACAAACTATGAAAATGGCGCCCCTCGTTTTATTTATTTATTTATTTATTTCATATTTTCAAAATAAATCTTTTTTGTAATGAGTATACGACTGTTAACACTACTACATGCTCTGTATTGGAGCTCAGTAACAATTGGGATGCTGTGTATGTCTATTTAGACACACTAAACTATAACATCAGCTTGGTCCGCACGTTTACGTCAACTAACTCCGCAACTATCCTACATGTGGTAGTGCCAGTCCAAAGACTGGAGAAAGAAGGAGTCTTTACTACTTCCGCGAGGCTCACGCGATGTGAGCGCCTCTGAATAGTTCTCACCGTGAGAGGCGTTATATAAATTTCCTGATACCATACCATACCATATTATAAGTAAGTTTCGCTCAGTCACAATATTCTCTGCAATACGAAAAGTACGGTCGACGTTAACGGCCCTGGCAGCCCCATAAGCCATTTTTAAACAATGGAAAACAATTATTCCATCGACTGGAAAGAAAACGGAAACGTTTACCTGATATGTAGCCAAACTCTGAAAACTACGGCCGCATATTAGACATTTTTATAAACCTTAAATATATTGTTTCAGAGGCTATAAATAAGTGGTGTTCCGTGTGTTTTCAGTCAAAACCATTGACTGTTCCTCATAGTGCTAGTCCAAAGCCTGGATAGAAGTAGAAGGGAGATACTATACATCTGTGTTGTGACACACCGCCATCAAACAGCAACTAACCCGAATGACTGAGCTAATAGCGACTGAACGAAAATTACATGTATATAGTGTAAGGAGAAAGGAGGAGGGCGACGCTAATCATCTTTCTAATGACACAGCTAATTTCACCTGTTAAAGTGACAAAGACTAAGCGAAATTGCCTAATTATCTTTTAAGGACATTAAGCAGAAACTATTGAACAAGTTAATAGCTAGTAAAAGTCCACCGCTGTCGGAGAACAACACAAACAACAATACCACGGGGTTGTAGACTGTAAAATACCGACAATATCAACAGTAACAATAACAGCAACTGTTGTATAATATCAACCACAATATGGCTGCCAGGGTCGTTAACGTCGACCATAATTATTTGACGTAACTGCAGTAAGGAAACAGAAGTTGATCAACTATTTTATTATTCCAAAGTTTAACGACATCTTATGGCTACAAAGGCCGTTGACGTCTTTAAAGTTTTTTTTATATATTTCATTTCATGTTCGCATAACTTTCTGTCATCAGTTTCTTTCTTTCTTTCTTTTCTTTCTTGCTTTCTTTTGGTTGTCTCGTCGCTTTTTCCGTGTTGATAAACGAAATTAGAATGAAAATATATAGCTACGGGAAATACGATTAAAAGGTGTTTAAATGCAGCCGTTAGTTTGAGCTCTCAGAAATTAATGGGGAAATGAGATTTTTCCGAAATTTCAAAATCGACAAATTAAACAACAACACCTCGGGGTTGTAGATGAAACATTGTGTCTAAACAGAGCTGTCTCTTTGAGTATTTTGCGCCATTTGCATTCGTTTTTTACCAATAGTTCAGTAAATCTACTGAGTTCAACGATGTAACTTTAGAAAAGGTGTCCAAGTGTAACGTTCTTTGTTACTGGCGCTGTACACTTTAAAATAAACACAGGACTGAAACAATGTACTGAGCTACAACAACATAAAAAACAACAAGAAAAACAAATGCATAATAAGAACCACAATATGTCCGGGAGGGTCGTTAACGTAAGCCATCTTTGACTGAACTGGAACAAATTCAAGTGCAATTATTGAACGAAATTATAATAAATATATATAGATTATGAAATGTGTGTAAGCGCAGCCGTAGTTTTGAGTGCTTTACGACATTTGACTTTTTCCACTGTTTCCATAATTTCAATAAATTCGGTACTTTTAGGTTCCAGTGTATAAAGACGTCTTATGGTTACTGTGGTTAACGACGCCCTCCCCTTCTTTATGCTTGGTTCTGGTACCACCCCAAAACCTGCAGTGGTTGAGTGTAATAAGTTTTAAGCTATTCGGTTAGAAAGGTGTCCAAATGTTCCAATCTGTGTTTTATGTGCTATTCGCCGTGCAATGAATGCATGACCGATCGAAGATGACTAGCATCGCCCTTCTCCTTACTGAAGCTTCAAACTGTCACTTTCCGTTATAAGACAGAATTTTGAGGTAGCGAAAAGGATTCCTAAAGTTTAATGACATCTTATGGCATCAAAGGCCGTTGACGTCGATAGGAAACAACAGTTCTCACTCTTCTGATGTTCTAACAATGATATGGTAAAGAACAGTTGTTGCTTCCAGTGTGTAATGACTTATTACAGCTTGTACTATAACTTCTTTTTCGTTAAGGTTACTGTAATTTGGATTACAAACGAGTTCCCATATGATATGATGGGATTAAAGATGTGAATTAGCGATTGAACGAAATTATAATTATATAGTGCCTGGAAGAAACGATTTAAAGGTGTCCAAGAGAAAGGCGACATTAATCATCTCTCTTTGTGACACAGTGTCGTTAAAAAGCAACTAACCAATCTCAGTTGGCGCCAAAAATTGATTTACGACATTTTGACAATACTAACACACCAAAACTGCTTAGACATAATCGAGAAATAGCTTAGAGCCATGTCTTAAAGAAACTATTTCTAAGTTAGGATTAAATAAATGTCAGTTATCTAAAGGTGAAATGTCTATTCACGGTAAATATATTTTACCATGAAGTGTATAAGCTAGTTAGCACAATTATTGTAGGTCAAATTTTGTTAATAAATATTTTAAGTTCGTTACAAATAGTTTTATTTCTGTTCCCTAAAACCGGATGCGTTGAGAAAGTAATTAGAGGAGGGTGACATTAATCATGATTGTTATTGCATAGAATCGCTTAACATGCAACTAACTAACGTAATGAATTTCTGTAAAATGAAAACGTTTACGAAAATGGTGTCGGGAAGCACTCAAACCGACGTCTCACTTTACACACCTTTAAATCGTTTATTTTCGCTGCTATATATATTCTTAATTTGGACCATTGAAAAGTAATACCCCTTCCAACGCCTTCAAAACTACAATTAGCCAAAATAACAATAAAATTGTTACTTTAAAATTTTGTCACTGCTGTTATCGGGTGGTGCCAGTCCTAATACTGGATAGGAAGGACTGTAGCGTCAACCGCTCTGACACCATAATATATCATTAAGCACTGGAAAGTAACTAATGACAATTACATACTGTTCGTTGAGGTGTGTAAAGTAGGATCGAAACTATTGATCTCAGCAGCCACAAGACGATGTTAAACAACGGACAACACGTTTATAATGTTAATGAAAAATGAAAACGAAAGAAGAACGTAAGAAATCGCTCAAATTCAAAAGTAATGCTTAATATTGGGCTGCGTTTAAACACCTGATAAAATGTTCGTTATTGCTCTTACTCTGGCAGTGCCAGTCCCAAGCCTGGAGAAAGGCAGAGGGCGACGCTAATCATACTTGTTATAACACAGCGTCATTAAACAGTAACTAACTAATTAACATAACTGACATAGCATTAAATAGCAACTAACCAACCAATCATTAACTGGTGTAAATTACCTAGCGATAAGATTAGATTCAAAGAGTTTATCTTGCATTTCTCAATCCTTAGTTTCTAACGTCGCAAGTCATAGTCTGCTTCACTGTACTAGCGATTAAACGGAAAATACGAATATATAGTGTACGAAGGAAACGATTTAAAGGTGTCTAAGCAATGGACAACACTTCGATCGTATGGAGTTGGAAAATAATTGGCGTAAATTCTGCAAAATGCTAGCGAACAGTCACAAGCAGCAGTCAGGATAGACAGGTAACTAGGCGAATGGTTTAAAATCAGTATAGGCACTAAACAGCGAGACCCAGTCTCACCGATAGAATTCATTGGATACCTGCAAAAAGTAATGGATGATATACAAGACAACGGGACGGGAATATCTGTGCAAGGCGAAACAATTAACAATCTAGTTGACTTCGATCTTGTCTTTCTCCTAGCGGGACTAAATATGTCTAGCAATCTCACAAAAGAGTGGTTCCGTTCCCTGAAAGCGGATCCTTTTGGAAAGTAAAAAGAGCAGGGTAACATTAATCACCCTTGTTATGGCACAGTGTCGTTAAACAACAGCTAACCAACGTAATGAACTATTGCAAAGTGAAAACATGTACGCAACTTGTGTCGGAAAACAATCAAGACTACGGCTCTTTTTACACACCTTTTAGACGCTTCTTTTTCCGCCTATAGATACCTACAATTTTCATCCAATCAGTCTATCGCTTCTATCATCTGCGACGCCTGTATCTCTGTTATGACACAGCGCTGTCAACCGGCAACTAACCAATCAATCTCTTACAAGTCGAAGGTGGCTAAAGATGTGCCAAGGTGAGTGTTGTTCGATCTTGTTCGAAAGCTTTTAAACCCCAAAGTGGAAGAGCTGAGCATTCATCGAATACTATCGTTCGTGGTGAATTGGTCATCGGTTGATACTTACATCCAACGACAAGGCAAAGATCTCCCAATCGCTGACTGAAATCGACCTAACAGTCAGCGTATGCCATAGATGAATATTGGCGGGAGACTCCCTGTGCCTGGCAGCTGGTGGTGAATGGCAGAAAGCAAAGTAAGTTCGTACGTAGAATTTTAAATGACTTGGCTGCAACGAGAAAACAGCCAGATTCCACATTACTGATCTATTCGCAGTTGATAATAATTTTCTTGCGCGCATTATGACGTTACTTAAGTTTTGGCTAAATATACATTTATATGAATTCTTGATTACCCTATTTAAAGGTGTCGAGTTGGTGATGAAGTTCTGATTCTTTCGCGACACCTTACGTACCTTACCTACATTTATTATTATTTTTCAAGCAACGCATCATATGGGAAAAGACGTTGCGGAAGTTTTGGCAATTCATCACCACGTAATTAGCATCGATTGAAAGTCTGATCAACCGCATGATCCGGTTGGGTTTCCTGCCTGCGGATGCGGCCAATGCGACGAGCATGGCCGGGGCATCTGATGATAGTCTTTTTAAGGCTGTTTGTTATGATCCCAACCATGTCCTTCGGGGCCTCACCCACCCCATCCTAGTAAGCACCGGTGGTCATAATCTTCGTACTAGATCTCATAACTTATCCCTGCCGCACAAAGATGACCGCAACTACATTTCACGCATCCTTTATAAGAATGCTTACTGACAATTTCAGGAAAGACCAAGACAGATGATGCTGGATTGGATGATGAAGTAGGGATACAGAATACTTAAAGAAGTGACTAAACATCGAGAGGAGTTTGAACCTGTCTGAAAACGACGAGAAAAGAGAGAGTAATACTTCAGTCTGTCCAATCTTTATATAGCATACGTTGACATTATTTTAAAGGTGTCTAAGGCGAACGCTCTAACCAATCGGCCACCGTGTTTCGTGTCTACATAGGATCGGGGGCAATCTTTGACATGGAGTAGTTTGTGCTATGTGCGAGGTTTTTGAATGGTGCTAAAGGAATGTTCGTGTACAGGAGATGAAGAAAGAATTCACGCCCAAAGATCTCGTGTAATAACTTTAATTTTAGCCACATAATGCTTACAGAGTTCATTCCTATTTTCTCTCAATCTTTTTCTTGCTGCTATAAAATCTATCTCTCAACCTGCCTGACTTGATCTGCAACCTGGAACCTAACCTCACTCTATCTATCTACGTTTCGTTAGAGCAGCGCTCGTGAATAAGCTCGTGCCCTGCGCTTAGCTTTCGAGTGGCGCTTTACAAGTTTGTAGTTTACGATTATGATTACCTATCTACGTTTGGTTACAGCAATACTTCCCAGTTATTCTGGTTACATAAACCATTTGAACTCATGAACCCTACGAACGGAAACAGTTTAGATCTTGGAACAAGCATTAAGAATAGCATGAACCAATTTTTATGGTTGTACAGTGAGCGAACGATGAAGAATTTCTTATGCAGCAGTGTATGAAAGTACGTTGGTTAGTTGCTATTTAACGACACTGTGCCATAACATGGATTATTAGCGTTTCCATCCTCTTTTCACTTTTCTCCTCTTTCACTTTCTCAACGGATCCGGTTTCAGGGAACGGGACTCAATGCTATAACCAATACCAGTTAATACTAGTTAGCTAAAGTGAACGCCTACTTCGACACATTAAATAGATATCATAAGCCATAATAAAAATAACGAATTTCGCTGAAATAGAAAAGAAGTCATTCAATCAGAAGTAGAAAGATAGGTCAGCCATAAGAAGCAGTTAAACAGTGGAGACTACCATCCTGTAACTCAGTTATATTGAGTATTGAGTACTCTTCAGAATTTTCCCCATGGACGTCAAATGCTTTAGATTCCATAAGATTCCGTTTAACTGTTGGATCAAATCCTAACTGAACTACCGGAAGAAAAGATAAAGAGTACGCACAATGTCGCAAAAACTCTAAGTCCCAAAGCTCTCTCTAGACACCTTAAAAACGTTTATCTCAGAAACTATAAGGCAGTATTAATCGTTTTACCCCTATCGCATCCGCTCGGCTTTATCAAAATGTAAAATACGGTCGACGTTAACGGCCATCGCAGCCACAAGACGTTGCAAAACAAAGGAATCCGCTAATAATTATATAAATGGAAAAGAAAACAGAAAACTACAGTGGAAACTGTGCAAATCTTTTCCTATTGACGTCAAAGGCTTTTCATACAATTGAGATGCCGTTGAATTCCGCCTATGCTTTACATTCGGGTAGTGTGTGTCCGAAGCATGGTTGAAGTGGCGCTGAAGTGGCGTTGAAGCTGTCATAATAACGAAGATGATTGGAGTGGCGCCCACTTCAATCATCTTCGTTATTATGACACAGCGTCGTTTAAGCAAATCTTACTGTGGAAAATGGGAAAGAGACACGCTATTCATATTCCTGATGACAGAGCGTCATTAAACATAATCTACAAACAAGTACCTCACATACGAATCGTCGATGGTGGACCAGAAGGTGCTAAGATGGAAGATGGGACTTAACATGGAATGATGGTATGGTATGGCATGGTATCTGGGAATTTTTAAAGCGCCTCTCACAGTGCGAAACTATTCGCGAATGATATCATTGTCTCAGCTCTAAAATGGTTTTCTATTCAACTATATATGAAGTACTTACTCTCTTACACTACAGCGTTTGTGAAAGTCAATGTAAACGCAGACAAAAGATCTCGTTTAATAACTAACAGTCGTGCTGTAAATTTTTGCTTCGCAACCTCATTGGATAGTTTATTTCACACGATTTGCAATGGAAATAGTTCCTGGTCATTTTTTATCTCTGAATGTCCCAGTCTTTTAGCAGGTAATGTCGGCGATGTCAGTTGATTGGTTTTCTTGCCAACTGTGTAGTACGAATCCCTTGTACTTGGTGCCATGTAAGAGCGATATTAAGTTCATATATATATCACCATTCGTATTAAAATCCAGCCTAAGTCGGAATACGCCGTTGTTCACTTATTCGACACTTATTTTTTATTAATCCAAAAGTTAACGTCGTCTTTAATTACGACTTAGGATGCCCTAGCCGTTAACTTTGACCGTACTGTCATGTAATTTTGCTTTATTGATAGTTCAGTGACAATATTAGTCTCATAAAAGAGTCGAAAATCTCCGATTTAGAGGTGTTTAAAGAGACGTTGATTTGAGTCCTTTGAGACATCTTACATATTTTTCGTTTCCATGTAGTCAAATGATTCGTTAGTAACTGTTTAACGATTCTGTATCATAGCAACAATGATCCTAATCGTAATCGTATTTCTCCAAACTTCTAAAGCGCCAATCGAAGGCCAAGAGCAGGGCATCAGCCTGTTCACGAGTGCTACGTCATATCATGGGTTGCAGAGAATTGTCCAAAGGAGACCCGAGTTCGGTTTCCAGCGTTCCAGAACAAGAGAGGAGGCAGAGCAGCTGTTAAGGTAGGTGTCGTTTAGGGCGAGAAATATTGGAGGGCGCAGGATCAGGTGATTCAGTGCTGGCGTACTTGAAAAGGTCAGACTTCACTTTTGAATGGAAAGCACAGTGTGATAAAAAGAGGAACAGGAGGGGATGGATGGATGGATGGAGGAGAGGTTGCAACGATGATGGAGGAACCGGGAGTCTGTGGAATTTAAGGGGATCGTACCAGAGACGTGTTGCTGTTTTGGATATGACTCGGTTGGAGAACTTGAGGTGAAAAGTGACCGTGGGTCGAGAAAGACTTGTTAATATCGATCGTTAAACACCTTTAAAACGCTTTCATACGACGCTATAATAATTATGCGTTTTGAAAAAGTTGAATGCTCATTTAATCTGGATACAGTGTCATATTTTAATACGAACGGCGAGAACTATAATATGTCAAACTAATTTCTGTCGACACGTCAACATGCAGAGATGGCATGGTGAAGCTTTGCGACACCCCAGTGTCGGGAAGAGGGATCGAAGGACTGAAAGCGGTACCACAAAACGGCCTGAAATAGTCGATCCTCCGTCTGACTAACCCTATGCGCCAACGTCGGTTCATCCCCATAAAGATACCCCATACTCTGGATTCTATCATAAAGTTTCTCTAGTCTGAGCCGGTCAGCGGCTGTCTCAAAGCCCCACCATGCCGTGGCTGCATGTAGAAGTCTAGCAACTGTTGGGTACAACTAGCTGTAGTTTATACGACAACACAAAAATCACAATAAAACTTACGTAATTATAGCCCTATAAGTGGATAGAAGGTGTCGCTTGGATGCCCCATCTATACCCGAATACTGCTCTCATTATATTCATTCGTTTTTTTACATTTGGTAGCAATGTGATCTAAAAGGGTTTCCATTTTTTATTTAGAATTGAAATTAACTGTCGAGAATTTTGCAGTATTTACAATTATAATTGCTTTTCTATTAAGGGTTATCTGTAATTTGGAGTATACAGACGAGTTTCCGTTACAATAATTATGACCAAAGAAGC
Source organism: Allolobophora icterica (assembly GCA_963556255.1). Lineage (NCBI taxonomy): Eukaryota > Metazoa > Annelida > Clitellata > Crassiclitellata > Lumbricidae > Allolobophora > Allolobophora icterica. Next base: position 3,372,601 of record OY744608.1, on the reverse strand, counting down.
CCTTCAAGATACGAAATTACAGGTATATAATGACTGAAATAAACGATTTAAAGGTGTCTAATTCCTGGATAAAGGAGGAGGACACAGTATGGTTAAACAACAACTAACCAACAAATCAGTAATTGTCAAGTTGAAATAATTATAAGCATCATCGTTTAGCACAATTACTTGATATTGGTCTATCTCTAGAAGATTTCAAAGGTGCATAAAAGTTACTAATTACAATTACAATTACCGGGTGATTGCATTTCTTGTTCTTAGTTTGTCACAGCCCATTTACAGTTGAACACCCAGTAGACAACGAAAAACAGCGTCTTCCGCAGTTGAAGCATTGGATACAAAACGCCGTAGCGGGAAAACTCTAAGTACAAATGGAGACTTGGCAGGCCACTTAAACACCCGAAAGATCGATGTGGATGGGAAGACAAAAGCGACGCTCAACGCACCAAGATGGTCCCCTTGAATTATAAGGGGACCATCTAACACTGCGCACGCATCGACTACTGTAACTCGTAGTAGGATCCTCGAGGAGATCACACCTGCGTGTCTTCGCTGTCTACAGACTTACCTATTTACGGACCTGTCACGTTGAGATCACTTCGGTATAGCTCTGCTGAGTGCAGTGCTACATAAATGTTCGTTTAAGATATTAAGAACTTCTTACGTCGACCGTTGTGTCTTGCACAGGAGTCAGACTTACGCTCCTCATGGATCTCCCTAAGCAACGTCTCTCCCCCCCTTCAATCTGTTCTAAATGCTTCTGCTAGGGTCATCGCTCGACTCGCCCGCTTTTCCCATTTCTCTACTTACATGCTTGATGTCCTGCACTGGCTCCCTATTGCCGGGCGCATCCGTTATAAGATGCTATTCCGTGTCTACACATCTCAGCAGTGTCCTGCCCCGAAATATCTCCTGCTGTAGTTGGTCCCACGATCTGGAATGACCTTCCCCCTCTGCTGAGGGCGAAACTAATAACTGCATTCCTCGTCAGTCTCGCGTTCCTTAAAGGCATTTCTGTTTCCCCGGAACTACTGTGCAGAGAGCGCCTCTGAATAGTTATTCTGTGAGAGGCGCTTTATACATTTCTAGATACAATGGAATACAAAATGGCTGCCAGGGTCGCTAACGTCGTTAACATCATTGACATAATTTAGGATTATGTGGATGAAGTTAATGAACAAAATTAGAATAGATGAATATAGTGCCTGGAAGCATCGATTAAAAGGTGTCTAAATGCAGCCGTTAGTTTCAGCTCTTTGCGATATTAATGGGGGAAACTGAGATCTTTCCGAAGTTTCTAAATCGACAAATTAAACAACAACACATCGGGGTTGTAGATGGAACAACATTGTGTCTAAACAGAGTTTTCGCTTTTAGTCATTTGTGATATTAGCATGCGTTTTTCCAAATAGTTCAGTAAATCTACTGAGTACAACAATGGAGCGTTAGAAAAAGGTGTCCAAGTGTTACCTTCTTTGTTACTGGCGCTGTTCACTTTAAAATAAACACATAATAATAATAATAATCTTCGTTTAATATCTTCAAACTGACAACCGCGCAGCATGACCACAAATCAGTATGAACGGATGATCACAAGTTATTACAGGAGTCGAATTCAACTGTACACGGCAGCCACGCAAGGCGCCCATCACGTTCTACATCTCATTTTAACAACGCGCCATCTCGCGAATGAAAGGCTGAGTGGACCTAAATTTGGGAGGGTTTCGGGAAGCGATCCCGCTACCTCTTGCTCTTCACGCCAGTGATGTTACCACTACTCTATGGACCCCCCCCCCCCCCCCATAACCGAAACAATGTACTGAGCTACAACAACATTAAAAAAACAACAAGAAGAACAAATGCATAATAAGAACCACAATATGTCTGGGAGTGTCGTTAACGTCAAGTATCTTTGACATAATTGAAACAAATTTTATGTGCTTTTAACGATATATATATATATATATATATATATATATATATATATATATATATATATATATATATATATATATATAGAGCTTATGAAAGGTGTCCAAACGCAGTCGTAGGTTTGAGTGCTTTGCGACATTTAACTTTTCCCCGTTTGCCCCGACATTTCAATAATTCTCAGGTTACGGTACTTGTACATTACAGTGTTTAACGACATTTTATGGCTGCTATGGTTGACATCGCCCTCCCCTTATTCAGTCTTGGTACTGGAACCACCCAAGAACGGCAGTGGTGGTGCCTAATAAGTTCAAAGTTGGTCGGTTAGACAGGTGTCCAAATGTTTTAATCTGTGTTTTTTGTGCTATTCGCCGTGCAATGAATGCATGACCGATCGAAGATGATTAGCGTCGCCCGTTGACGTCGATAGGAAAAAACAGTTCTTAACTTCTGATGTATAACCATAATAAGCTAAGCAACAATATTATTGTTCCTTTCACTGTTTAATGACAACTTGATGTCAATTAAAAAGAATTCTATACAGTTTTCATTTGGAAGGTACCATTTATAATCAGCGGAACGATCCAGAACAATGGCAACTAAGGCCTTTGACGTCGACAGAAATTATTCTGACTTAATACGTCTTCTATTATAATTTCTTTTTTATTAAGCGTAATCTGTAATTTGTATTACAGACGTACAGACGAGTTACCCATATAATATAGAGCGAAGGGATGGACAATTAGCGATTGAATGAAATTTGTTATATATAGAGTCAGAAACAAACGATTTAAAGGTGTCCAAATTAATATGTCGAAGCCAATCATCTTTTTTATGACACAGGGTACGTGTTGTTAAACAGCAACTAACCAATCTGAGGACACCAAGCATGTAATGAGATATATATATATATATATCGGCAAAGCGGAGGGATTCGAGCGATGAGCTTAGCAGAATCATTTAGAACAGATTGAAGGAGGGAGAGACGCTGCTTATGGAGACCGATGAGGAGTGATTTGCAGTAGTCCAGGCATGAGCAGACAAATGCATGAACTATAGTGGTAAAATCAGAAGGTGAGACCGAGCGTCAATGATGGACCTGAGACGTCTCAGTTGAAGGAAGCAGTAGCGAGTCATGTTGGAGATATGCTCTGTGAATGTTACTGTGATTATGAGTGCATTGACCCCTATATAAGATGTCGCTAGACTAGTGTCTAGACTCGTTAAACAACGGCCAACGTTAGACATTTGCGCATCTGGGTATAGATACTCAGTAGCTCATGTGTTTAAACACATCTTACGGATACTTAGACCGTTTACGTCACCTTCCTCTTTTTCAAAGTCTTGGCATTGACTTCCTTATTCCAAGGTGTAACGTCGTCAAAGGCCGTTGACGAGAATTCGATAGTGCTTACAGCATAATGAAAGCTAAAGGCACGAAACGGGAAAAATTTATAGCTTTCGAAAGACACAATTTAAAGGTGTCAAAAGAGCCTTACACTTTTCAACGAAACAAAAAGTTCACAGTGAAAAATACAACTATTAGCTATTAATTGTGATTAACGAGACTATGCTATAACAAAATGATTAGCATCACCCTCCCTCTTTATCCAGGCTTTGGAAATGCAATACCAGTTACGAGCAGTGGTGGAGAGACCGTCACTTAGAACTTTCCAGTGTTTAACGACATCTTATGGCTTTGACGTCGTCATCCTCCTTCTATAATGAAACGAAAAGAGCAACTTATAGATATTTTCGACAGGAGACAATTTGTGTGGAACGAAACCAGACCGGAAGTGGAATACAGAAGCAACTAGATTCCGTCTGCGCCTACCATCTGCCAGTCCCTGACCTTTCTTGTTTCTTGTCCAGTCGTGGGGAGGTCATGGAGATTCCGGTCGCTTCCCTGTAGCTGAGCATGAGTGTATGTTCTTATGAAGAACATTCTTAAGAAGAATGTTCAGATGGTCACAAGACTGGCAAATGCTCTTCAATTTGGAAAAGTGCTCAGTGATGCATATGGGGAGGAGAAACAACGAGTTTTCATATGAAATGGGGGGCACGGTGTTGAAAGTGAGTGATGAAGAAAGGGACTTGGGAGTGATTATGCACAAGAGTGCAAAACCTTCAAGGCAATGTGCTGAAGCAGCAAAAAAGGCTAATTCAACTTTAGGTATGATAAAAAGGACAATAGTCACCAGAGACAAAGATATAATAATAAGGTTGTACAAATCACTGGTTAGGCCACAGTTGGAATACTGCATCCAGGTATGGAATCCATACCTGAAACAGGACATGGAAAAACTGGAGAAAGTACAAAGAAGAGCTACGAAAATGATTTGGGGCTACAAGGATATGAGCTATGAAGAAAGGTTGAAAAGGTGTGGACTAACAACATTGGAGAAAAGGAGGAGCAGAGGAGATCTGATTGAAGCTTATAAGATTATCACTGGAAAGGAAGCACTGCAGTGGGAGAGGTTCTTTGAATTAGCACCGAACAAGGCAACTCGGGGACACAGGTATAAATTATTTAAGAGGCCGAAGGGAACATTAGGGCAGAAATTCTTTAGTGCAAGAGTTGTAGACCTGTGGAATGGTTTGGACGATAGTACTGTCTCAGTGGACACTATAACAGCTTTTAAGGAGAAGCTAGGAAAATTGGGCTATTAAGAGTTCGAGGTAAATTTGCAGTGGTTCTAACACAGACTACACGTCTTCTGAACCACTTAAAACCCTTGTTATGTTATGTTATGTTATGTTATGTGTGAGCAATTGCGTATGTGTGGCAGATGCATGTATGTATGTATGTTGCCCCGATTATGACATAGTCTGGCTTTTGAGAACTTGGTTTAGACAGCTCTTATGTGCCGCTGAGAAATTTCGAGGGTTAACCCCTTCCGTCCCTTATGACGTACGCCGTACGTCATGATTTGAACAGCCGCGCTACCTTATGACGTACGGCGTACGTCCTATACAAGGTTTGACAAGGTTCGTAGTCATTGCCCAGACGATTTGCGGACCATTGATCACAGGACTATTGATCATAGGACTATTGATCACAGGACGTTTGGTCACACGGATCATTGATCATTAGGACCATTGATCATAGGACTGTTGATCATGTATGTATGAATGTATGTATTTATGTTTGCATGAATATACAAACATACGTGCATACACACATGCATACATGCATACATACATGCATGTATACATACATACATGCATACATACATACATGTATGTATGAATGTATGTCTGAATGTATGTATGTATGTATGTATGAATGTATGTATGCATACATGCATACATGTATGTATGCATGTATGTATGTATGCATGTATGTATGTATGCATGTATGTATGCATGTATGTATACTTGTATGTATACTTGTATGCAAACATGTATGTATGCATGTATGTCTGTATGTATGGATGTATGCGTGTATGTATGTATGCATGCATACATGTATGTATGCATGTATGTTTGTATGCATGTATGTATGCATGTACGTGTGCATGTATGTATGGCCAGAAATTCCCGGTAGCGCAGGACTACAATGGCATGGGACGGAAAGGGTTAAAATTTATATATAAATCATAGAAAATACATAATTATTTTATGGCATCCAGGTAGAAAAAATAATGTTTCGTAGTAATAGTATAAGGTCGGTTAAACCGTAGACATGTTATTGCACACCTGTTAAACAGATTCATCTGACGTTATAATATTAAGTAGTTTACGTAGTCTGTATATTCTGACTCTCTCTGCGTATCGACGTTAACTGCGTTTGAAGCCGTAAGAAATCGTAAAACTGTTGGAATCCTTGTGCTGTATGACAATATATCGTGACTTTAGATAAATGTGAGGTAAACTAAAACACCGTTAAAACGTAGGCCTATGCTATCAGCCGTATATTATAAAGGCGTGATAAACAGTCTGAAAAATTGATATAGAAGACTCCACTTAGATAAAACTCAGCTGAAATAGGTAAATACAACTAATGCATGCTATTGAAAAGATTAGATGGTTCTGTAATTTGAAAGATATTGTAAAGCGCGATATTCACATTAATGGCGTCATTGGAAGTTTAAAATTGCGGAAGGGCAGAGAACTTAAAAGAAGAAAGAACATATTCACATTACATTGCATAACAACTTCTTACGCTGATCACTACGTTATATGCTAACCTTATATTAGGCCTACATATAACTTTCGGAAACACCTTAGAGTTTTTCGATTTCCCGGTGTTTAGCGACATCGTCTGAATTTTAGGGCAGATAACATCGATGTTAGGTAATACCGATTACAGCTGTTTTGTGATTATTTATTATTCCAAAGTTAAACGTTGTCTTATGACATCAAGACCTCAGCTATTCATATACAATGCGAAGAAAACGATAAACGTACAGCGTCTGAAAGACATAATTACAAGGTGTCAAACAGAGTCTTACATTATCACTAACATTCACTATTAAAAACAAAAAAACCTTAATAAACATTTAAATACACAAGAGATTCTTAATCTGGTTACTCCATTTTTAAAATAACTTCAGCCACAAATGCTCATTACATACAATTAAAATTGTAATTATGACATTAGATTCTTATTCTATTTTTGGAATTTTAATGTTATTATCTACTAATCTTAAATCGTCCTCCAATATGACACAGCGCCGTCAAAAAGAACCTAACCAATCAATCGCTTACGGGTCGAAGGCGGCTAAGAATGTGCCAGGGTGACAGTTGTTTCATCGTATTCAACAGCGTTACACCCCAAAGTTGAAGAGCTGAGCATTCATCCAATACTAACGTAAGGTGTTAAAACCGGAGGCCCTGAGGTAATCGGTCATCGGTTGATACCTACATCCAACGAACTGGCAAAAAAATCCCAAACAGGAGGGAGAACCAGAGTTTTACGACATCTTATGGCAACAAAGACCGATGACGTCGACAGAAATTATTTTTGAACAGTTCTCTTCGTTCGTGTAAGAATGAGTGAATTTAACATAATGAACAGTTCGATTATATAGCTTCAAAAATCTCTATTTAAAGGTGTTGAAATGGTGCTGAAGTTTTGTTTCTTTCTAAACAGTTTAAACATGCCTAATTTTACATTTCCAAATAGCGCAACATATGAGGGACGACGTTGGGAGAATATATTCAGTGTAGATAACCATAAGGACCCCAGGAGCCGTGAGATATCGTTAAACGCCCACTCAATGTAGCTTTTAATGCGCAATGTCTTTACGACACCTTTAAAACGGTTTATCGAGTGCTATAATCAAAGCCATATCGTTCATACGCTGATGTTATGAAACTTAGCCTGTAAAAATCTCCTGCTGTCCCGTCAGGTATGTACCGACGATAAGGTTTTTACAAGTTCGTTCTATCAATACAATCTTTCCGCTATCAAAGCCATGTATGGTACGGTCGACGTTAACGGCTCTGGAAGCCATAAGACGTTGTTAAACAACAGACAGAGAAAAATTTACGTTAGTTGTCGCCAACTCACAAAACTACCGTTAATATTGAGCTCTCGTCAGACACCTTAGATAGTACATTTCCGAAGCTATATATAATCGTCATTTAAAAAAATTAATAGATCTGCCACTGCAGAACTTGTCGTTGTGCCAGTCCCAATCCGGAAGAGAGGAGGAGGGTGACGCGAATCAGCTTTGTTATAGCACAGTAAACCATAAATTAAACGTCATAGCTGCTAAACTATTATGGCGAAGTCTACGACTTTTGTTACCATAAGATGTTGTTAAACACTGAACTGCTACACAATCGCATATTCTGTCACTTCCGTTTTCCTTTTATGTTTTCATCCAACCAGGATTAAAGGGGAGGACGTCAATAATAATGTAAGTTATTACATGGTGTCCTTAAACAGCAAATATCTAACCAAAAGCCATTTATTAGCTGTAATTTAGAGACGCTTTGCAGGTTTTGAAAAATATATAATCGTAATTCTCGTTCAATAACTAAGCCACTATCAAACCCGTATGTAGCAGTGCCAGTCCCAGTCTTGAAAAAGGATGAGGCGTAGCTAATCATGTCTGCCATAGTGCGACCGTACGTTACCTCCCGGAATAACGTACGCGTACTGTACGTACGTTATCGAAAAAAATAACGTACGCGTACCGTACGCGTACGGTAAAAATGCCACAAATTTATCTGGTCATTCACAAAGAACCTCAATATAACTATGGTCTTATACGTTACACGTACGTCAAAATGATCAGTTTACCTCTACAGTATTAGTCTCTCCGTACGCAGGCATATTTATTTACGAACGGTACGGAAATTTAGTATTACCAATTAAATGACCATCCTATAAAGTGTGCCGTAAAATCTTAATATTCTTCACATTAGACAGAATATTACCAATTTGGATTTTAAAAGTTTGAAAGTAGAGCTCATTGAGCAGCCACAGATGACTGATGTAATGGTTAAAATTGGTTACGACCGTCAATCACCAACTATTATTGACTTTTGTTGTGCATAATGTTATGTATTTATTTTCGTCATGAATTGATGTGAACGTACGGTAACGTACGGCATAATAACGTACGCGTACTGTACGTACGTTATGGAAAAAAATAACGTACGTACAGTACGTACGGTCGCACCTTGATGTCTGCAACGACACAGCTTCGTTAAACAACAATTAACCGATCGTACGCGAACGGTGAGAATTTTGCAAATTTATTTTTGACCGCCTTAATTCCTTTTTTGCCGTAATTTTCGTTTCCTTTTTTTTATAAAAATGGTAGACCTTAATTAAACAAGAGGACGCCAGTTATTGAAGTTCTGAGACGGTTTCCTTAAACAGCGGCAGGGGCGGATCCGGGGGGCCAATCCGGTCATCCCTCCATTTGCGATTTACACAGACGTTTTTGGATGTTTGCACAGGACGTCACAGGACGTGCCCCCCGCCCCGTCGGCGTAGATTAGTCAAATGTACAGAGGACGTGGTCCCCCTAGACGTAGATGAGTAAACTGGCGAAGATAAAAATTGTATAAAGAGGTAAATGAGTTAATGACTAAAAAAGGTCATCAACTTTTTGCGGAGATGTATGGATGTATGTATTATTATTTTTTGGCCTCCCTCTGACAAACCTTCTGGATCCGCCCCTGAACAGCGAATACCTAACTACCTGCTTAACTAAAATGTCGCAAAGCGTTCAAACTTACGACTACGTTTAGACACCTTTAAATTGTTTGATTGAAAACTATATACTTGTAATTTTCGTGCAATAATAAAATTGTACTAGGTCTGACATCTTCACTGCGGTCAACGTTAACGGCCCCAACAGCCATAAAACGTTGTTAATTAAACAATAAACAATGGACAATGCTTATTAAGTAAGTAAGTAAGTAAGTAAGTAAGTAAGTAAGTAAGTAAGTAGTTTTTTAACAATGTAAGTGAAGCGCTCAGATTTAACAAGCTAGACATTTGATGTTAAATGCTACAGTACTGTTGTTGGATCAGGAAAACCTAAAATGGCGCGTCAGCTATTAGCAGCTACTGTGAGCGCTTCTGACGCCCGCATCAAGAAGGTAACCTGTTCGAAGAATGGCGAGTTCATTGGTAGTCAATGATGCAAAGTCTACTTATTCGAAGTGTATGTAGTGCCCGATAAGATTGTATCCGCGATATTCTCAGCAACAGATGTTGTGTTGCTGGAAACTTTATAGTCCCTTTCTGAAGACAAACAGGAGAAGCACGTGGAAATTCCGGACAGTTCGTTTTTAGTATATATATATATATATATATATATATATATATATATATATATATATATATATATATATATATATATATATATATATATATATATAGTACTTTTATATAAACGGCAAATTACTACGCAACTACCCTACCTGTGGCAGTCCCAGTACCAAGTCTGGATATAGGAGGAGGGCAACGCTAATTATCTTTGTTATGAAACAGCGTCGTTATACACCAATTAATAAATTATTTTTCGTGAACGAGCTAGCGATTGGATGGATGGATCCAGAGTTTAACGACGTCTTATGGCAACAAAAGCCGTCGACGTCGACAGAAATTATTCTGACTAAATACAGCTTCGTTTATAATTTCTTTTTTTATTATGAGCAATCTATAATTTGGATTACAGACGAGTTTCCCATGCGACATAAGTGCAGTTCAACTTGGTACTTAGCAATTTTTTTTTTTTAACCATCAGTTACATATCTATTTATATGTGGCGTATACAGGAGCGTTTAAGATTATTTACAGCGATGTATTTCTTTCAGACAGTGTCACGCTCCCTAACTGTTCCCATCACTCTAACCGAATTTCTCCCACGTCCCTAAACAAGCGCGTGACTCTGCCTCTGTACAACTTTAACCCTCAGGCTACCAAGGTTTTTTTGCGACATCGGCTACCAAGGGGGGGGGGTGGTTACCACCCCCCCCCCGGAATTTCGTGTTTGGTTTAAGATATCATGTCATGTAATACAGCATTTGATTCAGCATTCATTTCTGAAAAGAATGGTATATTTAGTTGTAAAATATATGAATGCATCTCGAAATTATATAGTTTTTAACAAAGGCACCGGTCCATTTAACGATATCTGATATTATCGCACACAATTTGTACTATTGATCAATTAATATTATGACGTAAGGCCCTACATCGACACGCAAGACTGATATATATATATATATATATATATATATATATATATATATATATATATATATATATATGCACACACATTATTACCGGTATATGTGTGTGTATATATATATATATGCCCATAGACAATTACGATTGTTACGTAAATACCTGGACAAAAATATATAAATGATGTGGGTTTTGAAAATGAACTATGTATCCAAGAATATTCTAAATATAATAAATATAATGAGGCTTAATTTTCAACAATACAAACTATTCCAAAGTCTGTTTTAGTTACAGACAAAACCTAAAGGCGTGCAGCTATATCAACATGAAAACATGAAACAAGAAATTATGTAATTTTTCCCGGCAGTCAAAAGAAACGTCAGTGGTCCTTGCAGTTATTGCAAGTTACTTTCATTGTTTTGTGCGAATGCTTCCTGCAAACCGGCTTCTTGAACACTTCACAGCACTGCTTTACTCTGTTAGTATTCTGCTTCAACTGTTTATAGCCCTTCCCCATACCCAACCATATCGGTTTACGTTGTGATATTGCATCAGTGATTTTCACACTGAAAAAGCGTATTATTATTCATTATGATCACTTCCGGTTATCAAAAGACAAATAACTAAGCAAGTAAATATAACCCTAAATTCCCTCTAAAGAATGGCATAGTTGTTTCTCTTCCAGAAAGAATAATGAATACCTTTATAGTCGACAACAGCTAACAGCTGACGAGAGAAATTCCTGATTTCATAAGTGGTACCTAGGCTATATCGGGTATAACTTTTTTATGGCGTGGGATATCATCATGACTTTTACCTCAAAATTTGCGCAAGTGGACCCCCTACAGCTACCTAAAATGTCAAAATTATATTCCACGTGCAAAAAAAGCTTTTCCAGAAAAACGTAGGGGGGGGTGGTAACCACCCCCCCTTGGTAGCCCGAGGGTTAAACACGATTTTCATTTGTACACAATCTAGTCAGCATAACGCCATTTTACAACATAAGGTCGTTCAAATGTAATAATCGAATGAGTGTCCTATAGCGCTATAGGCTATTGAATTTCTTAGCGTAGCCTGTAATAGGCCCTAATAGTGTTTTGTATGTATGTATGTATGTATGTATGTATGTATGTATGTATGTATGTATGTATGTATGTATGTATGTATGTATGTATGTATGTATGTATGTATGTATGTATGTACGTTTGTATGTACAGGGGCATGTATATTCGTACTTAGCAATTGAGCGAAAATTAGAAGTATATAGCGTCTGAATGAGACAATATAAAGGTGTCTATATGGATAAAGGAGGAGAGCGATGCTGATCAGATTCGATATGTCACAGTGTCGTTAAGCAGCAACAAACCAACCAAAACGCTAAATAACGACCTCTTCTTCCTCCCTCAATCACTAGTCTCTTCCTGCACTCCTAGGCCTGTTCCTACAGCACGCCTTGGCCTCTTCCTCTTCAACTCTTTGACCTTCTCCTCTTCCTGCACTCAGTGGCCCCTTCCTCCTCGTCCTTCCTCTTCTCCTCTGCTATCCATTTCTCTTTCTCCTAATCTACTCCTCCTCTTCGTGCTCTTCCTCCTTCCTCTTCTTCCTAATTTCTCTCCTCCTTTCCCTTCTCTTTCTTCTTGCCTCCTCCACTTCCTTCGTCTCATAAAGTATATTTGGCACTGTTAACTCAATGGGTTGTTGCGGAGGTTGGAGTCAGGAACGCGTATAAAAACCGCCAGTCATCGGTGAACTCACGACCTTCGTAAGGCTTCGTGTTCTAACCACTGAGTTACGAAGCAAAGTTTATTTTATGGATGCTACGCTAATTGCATTTCTGTGACGACTTTTACTTTGACAGCGACATCTGACGAATGCGCCTGTAGAAATGGTACTGTAAACTCTATGGATACCATTCGCTAGGTGGCGACAGAAGCATGGGTGCACTGTAAACTCTATGGATAACATTCGCTACGTGGCGACAGAAGCTTGGGTGCACTGTTAACTCAATGGGTAACGCTCAGATGCTGAGGCTGTAAAACAGCCACTACAGCTAACCTCGAGAGGAAGTCACGACTCAATATTGTGTCGTACGATTGTGAAACGAAAGTCAGAACTGATCAGAAATTTTCTTCTAACTACATTGCGCTAAACACCAGCTAAAGAGAGCTTGTGCACTATATAATGAAACGCCCCACTGCCTGTACTCTAACTAAGAAGGTAAAATACAGTTAAAACTCGCCTGATTGCCATTTCTACAGGGCATTAAAACAAAGAATGCATCCTCAAGACACCTTTTTAACTGATCAAAGTTGCACTCATTAACGGCGAGATTCGTTTGCGTAATATATCTTGTTGAATTATCTGACCTTCAGTCCGAGATCTGCCGCATGATTCTGATACGAACAATGAGAACTGTTCAGAAATATTCTTCTAACGAGTGTAATTTGCGCTACACAACTCCACCACTGGCCGCACAGTGTTAGTGTCAGTTCCAAGCCTCGATTAAGGAGGGCGATGCTAATCACCTTGTTATGACACGACATCCAAGAACCACTGGTCTTTTCCAAATAGCGACGGCAAGCGACCAGACGGCGCAGCGGTGGTTCCATGGTCGCGGGGCAAATACATCACCTGGGACGCCATCTGTATCCATACATGCGCTGCCTCATACATCCACCTGACGGGACTGGTCCCGACACGAAAAAACACGAAGTATGCAGCGCTCCCCGCAACGCATAGTTTTGTCTCAATTGCACTCGAAACAATGGGCCTCATAATCGTCCCCAGCCGTGAATTCATAAAAGAGTTAGGCCGGCGACTGACAACGATGTCGGGGACCCACTCGAGAATACACACCTCTTCCAGCATCAATCCATGTGTACACTCAACGATATAACGATGTCGCGTTTCGAAGCAAATTTGGAGAGTTAATCGGGGACGAGGACCGATAACTCTGGAACATAACGCTTCGGAGGACAGTTTCTAAGAGCCCAGGGGATTTGTACCTCGGGCAAAAATATAATAATTGGTATTTTTATTATTTCTAATAATTGTTATTATTTTTATTATTTCTAAGCGATAACGTTGTAAAAAAATTAGATTTTCGGAACTATTTGGAAAAGAAAAATCGAATGTCAAACACGGTGAAGAACGTAAAACCGCAGCTTTGTTTACACACCTTTTAATTGGTTTTCAAAACACTGTATATACGTAATTTTCGTTCAAACGTGAGCTTCGCTTCGACTCTCAAGTCAGTCAGGAAGTCGATAGCAAGTCGGTAAGCGCATTAATCAGTTCGTAAGCGTGTGACTTAGTCGATTAAGTTGTTAATTCAGTCGCTAACTCATTAAGTAAGTCAGTAGTTCCTTAGCGACTGACCCTGGGGACTAGTGTAGTTGACTTCGATCTTGTCTTTGCGCTAATTGGACTCAAGTCAGTCTAGCCACCTCGCAACATGGTGGGTCCGTTACTTGAAACCGGATCCGTTGAGAAAGTGAAAAGAGGAGAGTGACACTAATCATTCTTGATATGGCACAGTGTCGATAAACAGCAACAAACCAACGTAATAAACTATTGCAAAATGAAAAAATATAAACAAATTATGTCGGAAGGATTCAAAACTACGACTCAGATTACACACCATTTAAACGCGTTTCTCCAGCACTATATAGTTGCAATTTCGTTCGGTTGTTAATTATCCATGCGTTCAGATGGCATAAGACGTTGTTAGGCAACAGACACAAAAAGTTAGATGTCAATAAATATTATAGTAAATAATCAAAACAACGGCTCTTGGTAGGCACCTTAATTAATATGTTTCCGAACTAAATACAAATGTAGATTCCATACGATAACTCTGCAGGGACTTTGTTACTTTGTTGACCTGGCCATTTACGTCGACGGAAATTATTCCAAGAGTCATCGTAAGAGACTCGGGAAGTCGTACCCAGAAGCGACCTCTACCGTACAAGAGTCGACAGTTCGACAAAACTACACAAGAGCGGCCATGTTCGTTAGCGTTTGAACCCCAAAGTGGTAGACTTGATCGTTCGTCGAAAACAGCAGACAATAAAAAATGGCGTGAAACTTATAACAAATATCGAAGGTTGTACTCGACAGCGTTTTCCATCACAGAAAAAATGAGTAAGAAAATACAAATAAAGAGCTCAACAGAAAATCCAGAAAATATAAAGGGGGACAAGTGGCACAGAAATTAAAAACACTGAAAGAACTACTGAGAACAACCTAAACACCAACACCTCAAGGTTGTAGATGGTACAACATCAACAGCAAACAACAAAATGAACAACAATTTCATGGTAACAACCAGAAGATGGCTGCCAGGGTTGTAAACATCCGACCAACAGTCTTTGACGTCATTAGAAAGAGGATCGTAGATATTGTAGACATTGAACAAAATTTAACATAGGAATATATTACATATATAGTGTCCAGATTATACGATTAAAAGGTGTCTAAATGAAACGGTTAGTTTTAATTGCTGGGAACATAGACTTTTTCGAATTTTCGAGATCGACAAATTACATTCTAAACTTCAAGAAGTAATTATTTTAACTGCTTTGCACTTCTTTAGGTTTCACGATGTAAATAATTGCAAAGAAGTTAATTGACCTATAATTTGTTAATATCTTATAAAGCACTGAAAACTACGACTCCGCTGACACACCTTTAAAACAATTTATCTCCAATCTATATAGGTACAATTTTTCGTTCAAAACACATGTCGTCTTAACAAATCTTTGCTAAGGAACAGAACCAGAAACTTTACCTTAGATGTCGCTAAATACTCACAACTGCGGATAATGTTACGCTCTGCTAAGAAACCTTAATTAATATTTAATTAGTATATCTCCGAACTACGTACAATCGTAATTTGCGTTCAATAACTCCGGCACCACAGTAAATGTGATAGTGCCAGTCCCACGCCCGGAGAAAGGAGTAGGGTGACGCTATCATCTTTGTCATCATAAAGTGTCCTTGTAAAGCAACCGATCATCATATAACAACGGTGAGAACTTTTCAAAATAATTTCTCGCAACGTCTAAGACTTTTGTTACCATAAAATGTCGTTAGACACTGAACTGCCACACAATCGTATACTTCGCCACTTCCGTTTCCGGATGTGTTTTAAAATCCGAAATCTTGATTAAACAGGAAAACGCTAATTACCTAAATTATGACACAACATCCTTAAGGATCAAATATCTACCTATCTGTTTAACAAAAAAATATCGCATAGCCTTGAAACTTCCGACTACGTTTAGACACCTTTAAAACTTTTTTCAACCCATATACCTCTAATTTCGCAACATCGTAATTCCATTTCCTTTGTGTATCATGTATGGTCGACGTTAACGGCCCTGGCTGTCATAAAACTTTGTTAAACAACGCACAATACAATACTTATTATGTTCATGGAAGAAGATAACAATAGCCTTAACGACAGATGTCGCTAAACAGTCAAAATTACGGTTAATTTTCTTTAAATTTAAGTAAGTAAGTAAGTAACCATTTTTTTATGAGACATCCAATCACTTTCTTCCATGTGAGTTACAAGAGTGGGGACAAACATGAATGTCACATTAATACCAATTTTATAAAGAGCATCGCAAAGGTTCAACTGATGGAAGTCTTTTAACCGTTCGGGTTCATGTATGCCTCGGTCGTCTCGGGTCTTTTCTTTGCTTGTAGATTTATATCCATAATCGTTCGCAACACTTGAGCAGGTTCAATTCTACCAGCAAAATGTTGAGTATGACCGAAGCTCTTTGTTTTGAACTTCTCTGCGACAGCGTTCGGAATTGTACGTCTCCATACTTCAGCGTTAATTACCCTGGCATTGTAGGGGATTCTCAGGCTCCTCCTCATTGCCATTTTTGGAAGATGTTGAGCTAATTTTCAGGGTTTGTCATGCAGCAAGTTGTACCGTAATGTAATATCACGAAATGTGATATAACTATAAGCTTTCGAAGAACGCATGAAATTGTATTTCTGTTTTTGTAACAGGTAATTCTTAGCTCGAGTGTCGCTGATGCCAAAGACATCTTAGAAGCCGGATAGCCCCCACAGTGGTGCTATAACGCTTCTTCAAATGCCTTCCTCCTTTTGTTGCAGCACAACATGGCGGGAACGACCTCTTCTTAATTACGACGAAAATGGCTTACTGTTCGGATCTGCAGACCACACTGACATGGCAGAGTAGACGTTTTTCCAGGTCTCCACACTAGAACGGCGAAAACTTTAAAGACTATATATTGGCTCTCAAACGATAGCCGTGTCACGCAGCAATACTTGAAAGAGTGAGTTTCATTCTTCGGAGTCACATATCACGATAAGCAAATTTCATTTGAAAAGTCAACCTGGTCATTGATACGATGAAACTCGTGACTATTTTTCAACACGAAGCTTTCGAAGAAGAAATCTGCGAATAATGTATTCAAATGGAAGAGTTGCTCCCTGAGCCATGAATTCAGTCATTGCTTCTGAATACGGAAAATTGCAATCAATGTAACATCTGACTTTCAAATATTTTGCAAGAAAATATCTTCCAAGAAAATATTGGCTTTTTATGGTGTTATAAAATCCAAGATAAAAGAAGACTTCACGCCCCTTACAGTACCGAAATCGGGCAAAACGATGTTCAAACGATGATTGGGCAGTTAACTCAACTTTCCCCATGACGTCATTTCGAGGTGATAAACAATAAAAGAGTGTGTGAAATCCAAGTAACGACTGTACGTCTCTATCAAAAAATGAGTCAAAGGGTGGCAACAACAAGACATTCGCAAATAAAAGTTCCTTCAGATCGCTCTGCAGATCAGTTTCTTGCAGAATTTGCTCACACAAATACTTCACTTCATCGTATTGGCGACACCTGTAGAGGTACAAAGCACGATAGCAGTCAGCTATGTTGCACTGGATGCCAAAGTCGTTGCGAATCACATTGTAGAATGAAATAATATTTTCTAGAGCATATTCCATAAGAACATCAATTACTGTTTTTTTGACTATCAAAGGGTTCACACCTGAAGCCTCGGTTTCAGTCAATGCATCTGTTCTGTGATAAACGACCTGTCTGGTAGCATTCAAATAAGAACCTGACTGCATGAAAAGAATGTACTTCGTTTTTATTAAAGCCTTCAAATATTCGTCCATAGGAAATTCTGAGTCCGGCAAATCACTATAAAAATATGAATGTTTGGATATGGCTTTTTTACCAGGTAATACAGTTAAATAATGAGCAAAGATATTGGGTGAAAGACGCAGATCAAGATAAAGCCGCCTGCCGATGTAATGCAGGTTATTGTCAGTAATCTTCTTCTGAAGCACACACAATCCAACGATTCTTGCGACATCGTCAATAAACAACAAACAACCTGCATCCAGTGTCTCCTTATCCTCTTGGGAAGACTGATCCACGAGAACTGACAAGCAGAAGCGTATTGCTAGTTGGTGTTCTGATGTGGTAAAGTGAATAGCAGCCAGGTACGCCAAAGCTGCAGGAGCAATGCCGTTGCATTTAGAACCTTCGTGTTCTAAGGCTCTTCTAAGAAACTCTTTTGACATTAGAGACAGTAGTTGAAATTCCGGACGACTATTTGATCCAGTTAAATGTTGCATGAGACCCTGAGCACGCAGAAATTGAAACCGACAACTTTGTGCTGTGTGCGCCTTCGGAAAGTTATGATACTGCGACCTTACATTTGTTGTTTGTTTCGGAACTGCATTGACAAATTCAACAAAGAGACTGCTATCCCACGAAATCTCTCCGAAGTCTAAACCATACGTTGTATACAAAATAAACAGTAGACTGTCATAGTACGTGAAACATAAGGCGTTCTGTATTGTTGAAAGTTCTCTTAGTCGACCGTGTGTTTTCGAGTCAGAGCATCTGTAATTATATACCTCTTGGAAGGAATGGCGCAGTCCTGAAATTAATCCGCTTTTCAGTATGCGACGACTAACCTCATGTGAATTTCTGAGTGTGAGATAAAAAAAGTAAATCCAATGATTCTGGTTCAGTCACTTTCCAAACCTCAACTATCGACAGCATGAAATCCGCTAAATGTGGCATTACCTCCATTTCTCTCTCAACATTGAAATATTTCCGAATGACTGGCAGTATGTAATTTTCCACGAACCAATGACACAGAATTCCAGAATTTCGGAATTCATTTAGTCGTTTTACAGTCTTGTCATGGATTGCGGAGCTCGATGTTTCATGGAATAAATTTGCTTCAGGAATAAAATAGTTGGGGCAGTTCCTCTTCTGTAGCCAGTCTGAAAGCTTCTTCAATAACTCACAGCAGATCGTAATAGCAGAAGAGGAATTCCACCATTCCGGCGATATCACTTCACAAGTCCATAACATCAGCGTCTTTAAATGATACGGACAGAGAACCTCATCCTCCTTTGGACAATCCTTTTGTATTAATTCTCTCTTGCAGAAGAATCTCAACAAATGGTAGACAATCTGTTGAATTTGAGTCCAGTTCTGAATTAAAATTACTTCCGCCAATGAAAATGAAAATCTCCACTGTAGTTTATCGTCTCTGCAAGAACGATGCTTAACGAAGACAACATGACAACCATTTTGTGTAACCTCGGCGATTGTATCAATGGTCGGCCATCCATTACTCCTAGGTCGCTTAGGCCAACCTTGGGCTTCTTTTGGCCATTGTGGGCACCACATGCTGTGGACGTAATCAATTGCGGAAGAAGAACCATCATGCGCATCCTCTCTATGTTTAATTGCTGGACCACTAACGATATCTGGCCAGGCGTTTCTTTGGAATGTAGAATTGGAATACATATTTGCAAGCCAATCCAAATCTAGCTTCGCGTATTTGTTTGAAAGTGTTTGCTTAAATTCGTACTTTTTACATTTCCAATTATAGTTCATTTCCCCCAAAATATCGTAATCGAAGAAAACCTGGAAACCCATGGTATGATTCAATCTTGTAGCAATCGATTGTATCTGCTAGGCCACTCATATCCATTGGCAACACTGGAAAGTCGCCACTGAAGGCCAGCTCATCAGCTTTGGCGATCAATAAATCTGCGTCATCAATACATGAATTCGGCGGTCGGATATAGAACTCAGCTTGGCTGCCACAGAAGATTAGATACTCATTTGGTGCAGTACTTGAGGACGGTCTTAAGTTATGCATATGATCAGAAACAAGAGGAAATGACTTTGGAAGTAAATGGCACGTGCTAGCGATGAACCCAGATGCCATTTCTTCATTCGATTTACCCACATGTTCCGTCATCCTAAATGAAGAACATCTACAATTCTACATCTTTAAAACTTATCATCATTTTCAATACCATTGTCATCGTCATCATCATAAGCAGCAGCAGCAGCAGCAGCAGCAGCACCAGAAGGAAGAACTGAATTCTAGTTTATTACACATATCAAGCTGCCATCAGTCACCTTTACCACTCAAATCATGTTTAATACACTGTCTAGTTTCAGCTAGCCATCTGTCTGATGGCCATCTGAAGCTCTTGACACTAAAAATGTAATAGCAGACATCATCATTGATAAGTAATCTTTTATAGATTTGTATATGCTGTTACAACTCCAGGTAATTCAACTGGATGAATTACGTTCTACCTAGCAATCTCTACTGGCCAAAACGTTTTTCCTAACAAAATTCACTGTGCACTACCCAGTGTACTGTAAAATGTAAAAGACGCGGCACTATGTATTGCACTTGCTTTCCATTGAATCAAAACAGCCGTTAACACTTTAACGAAGAGCGTGCACCAAAATGTATGGAAAATGACTGCCTCTCGTCGTTAAAGGGTGAAAAGACACGTCTACATAGTCTACAAAAACACACATTAGCCAGTAAACTTATCTTTCTTATTTACTTTGACTTATAATAGACTCGCAAATATTGCAATTTGCCATCTGGCTTATCAAATGGATGTAACTCTGACAATGGTCTTTGGAGGAGACCATCATTTGTTGCTTTGTTCATCATGTTATAGAAGTTATTGAATTAGATTCTCTCATTGAATGCCCTTAATGCAACCAGAACGGTGCTGGGTTTCCGGTCTCTTTCTCTGTTCTTTTCGCTCTGTGAAATTCTGTGATGTCGTTTAGGTGAGTGAGAAAGTCCAATCTTTTCGGAATACTCATTTCCCGCAGCTTGTTTTTCGATTTCGTGGGCCTTAGAGGCTATAGCTCAAAATGACTCAAACACCAGATTAGGAGAAGAAAGAGAACAGTCCACTGAGCTTTCCTGAGAGGGAATCGTGGGTACGAATTGTTAGCGACTCCATTTTTCCTAGGTTTCGTTATCAATCAATCAAATCAATCAATCAAAAATCTTTATTGCATCCAAATGACAATTATAACAGAGTACAGTGACTGTAAAATAGCAGTATGATTGACAATTAAAACAGAAAAAGTAGTGTACACAGCGGTAAAAAAACTTGTCATTGGCCGCAAAAGGTGGCCCCCAAGGGATATGCATCCCGCTAACTAGGGACACCTAAATAGATATATGTACCAATGAACAATATGACTGACAGGATCGAAGGGTAGCCTCACTACATTCATTCACAATCAATTTAAGCCAATCGGCTTTACAATTAACTTATATAGAGGCTAGGTTGAGATTGATAGTATGCATTCCTTAACTAACCTTAACTAACACAAAATTATATATACTTAAGTTTACCTATGTGCGTGTTCACGCAATATCAAGAGAACAAAAACAAACAAACTATATAAGGGAAAAAAATCAGTATATTAGAAACACAATGATCAATTCTAATGACTAGGGAGACTAATACCACATTCAGAAGGTACTTGCGCAATCGAATCTTAAATAAGTAGGGATTTGGCGAACAGCGTATATCAATAGGCAGGGCATTCCAGATTTTGGGCCCATAATATTTTATACTAAACACCCTTGCATTGGTACGAGCTTTGTCAGAGCGGTAGGTGAGAGCATTCCTGGTGTTATGAGAGTGTAGCTGTGAGCCTAGGATAAAGTAATTCATGAATGAATCCGGTAATGACCTATTTTCAAATCGATAAAGAAAGGTTCCTATTTGTAGGGAACGAATTTGATTTATGGTCAATAATTTAAGGTGATGAAATAAAGGACGAGTATGGGACCCATAGGGGGCTCCCATGATGAGTCTAACAGCTTTCTTTTGGAGAATCACTAGTTTGTGTAGCCTCGATTCATAATTAGTTGCCCAAATTAAATTACAATAGCTTAAATAAGGGAGAATTAATGTATAGTATAAGTTTAACCGGATGGATGTGGGGAGCAAGTAAGAGATCCGCTTAAGTATTCCAATATTCTTTGCTAATTTCAGGGAAATGTAATTTATATGGTCGTTCCAGGACAAGTGTCTATCCACCAGAATGCCAAGGAATTTGGTTGACTCACTTGTGTTAGGGGGGTACCTGCAATTTCTAGGGAGAGATCAATTGGCCTGATCTTTCTGTGAGATTTAAATACGATGAAGCTTGTTTTATCTATATTCAGGGAGAGCCTGTTAGCTGAGAACCAGTTATTAATTAGTATTAATTCAGAATTTATTATTTGCATTAGTGTTTGCCAAGAATGATGAGCAAAAAAAATATTTGTATCATCGGCAAATAAGATAAAATAAAGGGTTTTGGAGACATCTGCCAAGTCGTTAATATATATTAAAAAAAGTAGAGGACCGAGGTTAGAGCCCTGAGGGACCCCATACCTAATACCACTGCTATCGGACCAGGCACCATTGATCCAAACGCGTTGGGTACGGTTATCAAGATAGCTAACGAACCATTTTAAAAGTGGGCCTCTGATACCGTATTTTCTAACTTTTTAAGTAAAATTACATGGTCTACGGTATCGAAAGCTTTGGCTAAGTCTACAAATATTCCAACGGAGTACTCGTTATTGTCGATTGCTTTGGTAATTTTATCTTCTAAGTCTAATAAGGCCATAAATGTCGAGTGACCCTGCTGAAAGCCATGCTGAGATTGATGGATTAAGTTAAAGCTACCAATATAATTGCTAAGTCGATCGCAGACAATTTTTTCGAAGTATTTAGCGAAGTAATTAAGTACAGAAATAGGTCTGTAATTGGCCGGGTTATTTTTATCGCCTTTTTTGTAGATAGGTATGACTTTGGCTGCTTTAATGTTGTTTGGAACCACGCCATTTAAAAGAGAGCAGTTAATAATTGCTGCAAGAGGCTGAGCAATCAACGATAAATTTGACGAGGCGAGATAAGGGTCAATACCATCTACACCTTTCGTGTGGGTTTTTTTCAAAGTACTACAGATTTTTAAAAGTTCCTCCGGAGAAGTCAGAGTCATGCCCATAGAATTCAGCCTGGACGGGGGCAGAAAGTCCATGAAAGTTCCAGGTGTACATTGAATTTTCTTAGCTAATTCATCGGCTATGGTGGCAAAGTAATTGTTAAGTACATTGGCAATTGTAGCTGGATCATCTACTAGGGTTTCATTAACATTTAGAGAGGCAACCATCACTTTCTTATCATCAAGTAACATGATCGTTCTGATTACTTTCCATGTAGCTTTTATATCATTATGGCATTTCTGAAATTCGTTAGTATAGTGAGCACGTTCAGCATTTAGTCTTACTGATTTAAATTTATTTCGATATTCAATAAATTTCCTTTTGTTATGGTCATTCGGATTTTTTAAATATCGGACATATAGGAGGTTCTTCCTTCTGGAGGATTTAAGGAGCCCCGCAGACATCCAAGGATTTTTAAACTTGAACTTTTGGTCCTTAGATTCAGATAAAAGAGGGAACGCATCATTGTAGACCTGGCTGTATTTGTCTATAAAGGAATTGTAGGCTTCATTAGCATCACCCTGGTTGCATATCCTCAGCACAGGATCCCAGTTAATATCATATAGAGCAGTTTTGAATTTAGCTATCCGGTCTTCATTTACCAATCTATTTACCCCATAGTTCAGCTTTACAACAGGTATAGTTGTAAGAGTAAATCGAGCACAAATTGGGAAGTGGTCAGAGATGTCAGATACAATAATGTGGGCATCAAGCAACTTCGACCAGGAACTGGTAAATATATTGTCAATTAAAGTTCGAGTAGAAGGAGTAATTCGAGTAGGTCTAGTTATAACGGGTAGGTACAGATGAGTAGCCAAATGGTTATAGAAGATATTAGTCTCCTTGTGTTCGTTTACTTTTAATAGATCAATATTGAAATCTCCTAATAATATTATATCTTTACAGGTGGTCTTTATTCCCTCAATCAGTTCATCAATTTCCTCGTTAAACTCGTTTAATTTTTGTCCCGGCGATCTATAAATTATCCCTACCAGAAGGAAGCCCTTTTTCAAGTTCAACCTGATGAATAGACTCTCATACGTTTTATGTTCGATCCGACCAGCCAAGGGTGTATACTGATGAAAGTTAAGGCCTTCTTTAATGAATATACCTACTCCTCCCCCTCTCCCTCCAAGTCTAGACTTTCCCAGAAAAGTGTATCCCGCAATTTGCATAGAGTCTTCAAGATTGGGTTCAAGCCATGTTTCGGTTAGAGCTACAATCGATGCCTGTGCCATATTGGTCAGGTCACTAATTTCTACCAGTTTATGAGCTACACTACGACAATTGATGTGTAAGGTCCTAAATTCCCCTTCTTTTATATTAGGTTCGTACAATTTAGCAAGTTCATGTGGGGCAATATATTTACTAGACCAGCTGGAATTTCTAAAATAGTTGTAGTCTGGGTCAGCATTTAGGTTATCTAGGGTTGAATTAGTTTCTGTTTCATCATGAAAAACCTGCAGTTCCGGTCCATCTGTTAATCCCATAATATCAACACAACGGCCTGAATTCAGTTCTACAGTCTCCTCCACATTCATTTCTTCATCATCGTCTAATTCCAAGCAAGGGTAAAGATTACAAGTAGAACACACCCATGTTAATTGGGCCGCCAATCCCTCATTCGTAGGCCTAAATATAGAGCAGTTTTGGTGGAAAGTTCGACTGCAGCATGAGCACCTAATCATTTGGACAGAAGATACTGATAAAGTGCAAACATCGCACAGGGGATCACTAATTAGATCCACGAGGACTATCTTAGTTACCTCGTGCAGCGATCTCCTATTTAGATACATAGGGTCAAAAACGAATATACACATATGTTGTACCGCATTAGCAACTAGGCCCGAAATCAGCTACGATACAATACAACACAAATCCGTCGTGCGACCAATTAGCCAACAACAGCAAGTGGGCTGGCAAGTTACTGTACGTTAAAAAAAAGTAGTGAAGTGAAGTAATATCTATTACTATTCAAGTAATAACCAAGCTATTCAAATAATAACCAAATTGATCACATCACAGTAATGTGCAATAACAGTGGCTATGCAGTTCATGACATTTGCCAAGTTGACATTTGACATTAAGCATAGGGAACAGCAATTCATCTCGAATCTTAATCCGTGCAAGCATGATCAAATCTGGTGGAAATAAAATAGATATAATGATTTATCAGTCATCTTAGGGACAGCTTCCTGCTGATAAAAAAATAATTAACAATTGTAGAAAAAAGTAATGTAAGTAAAATAAAAACCAAGTTATTCAAATAATAACCAACTTGATCAAATCACAGTAGGCCTAATATGCATTAACAGTAGCTATGCAGTTCATAACATGGATCATTAACAGTGAATATGCAGTTCATGACATTTACCAAGTTGACATTTGACATTAAGCATAGGGAACAGCAATTCATCTCGAATCTTAATCCGTGCAAGCATGATCAAATCTGGTGGAAATAAAATAGATGTAATGATTTATCAGTCAGCATAGGGTCAGCTTCCTGCTGATCAAGACAAAAAAATTAAACAGAATCATTAATAGGCCTAGCAGGACTAACTAGATATGAAAAAAATCTATGAATGACTCCACAATGCTAACCAGTAATTTGGTAAATAGTAAAGTGCTAATGAACATAGCACGTGGAATAGCATAATAGGTAGACCTGTATAGTAGGTGGAATAGAGTCCAACGCATCCTTGATGATCTTGTCGCCATTGTTCAGCAGTAAGGGTCTTCTCCACCGAAAGTTTCGAAAGATCCATGAGTGCCGAATATCCAGAGCTGGAAGTGGCGTAAACGACAGGACTAGGTAGCCGTCCCATCCAAGGACAGAGACAGGGAGGCGATCTTTTTGTCAAGATCAACGCTTGATGTAATGCGCATTGGCTTGCAGTTGGGGTCCTCCACCCATTTGATGTAGGTTATGCCGCCAGCAGTCCAGGTAGAGATGGCTTTGCCCTCCTTAACCAGACAACGGGCTATTGCGTACAGGTGGGCGTTGTTGGGCGTTAAGTGTTCGTTAATGAAAACGGGAGTTTTCTTTAGTAACGATCGCGAGCCGTAAACCATCTTACGGGTCTTGATCAGAGGTGGAAAAAGTTGGTTTTTTTGGTTTTTGGTTTTTTTGGTTTTTTTAAAAAACCAAAAAAAAACAGAAAACTTTGGTTTTTTGGTTTTTTAAAAAAAATATTTTTTTAATCTTTTTAGAAGTTATTTCAATAACATTGATTTATAAGTGAACCCTTCTTATAATGATATATCGTCTTTGTTGATGTCGTCATAATACGGTCTACTCTACGTGATTAATAGTAATTTCAACGTTCGGCTTTATTCATTCGAAACTGAGAAACTCTCTGAGTAGGGATTCTGTTGAGAAGCTTGTCTTCATCAAGTCGAATTATGCACTCACTGATGGTGCTACTAGTGTTCATTTTGAGCCAAGCGATGATGAATCTGAACAGTCTGAGATTGATGCAGATACACGTGATTAACTTGAACAGTTTCAAACTTTCAGCTTTCAGACAAAAACCCGGAACTATAAACTGAACAGTCTGAGATTGATGCAGATACACGTGATTAACTTGAACAGTTTCAAACTTTCAGCTTTCAGACAAAAACCCGGAACTATAAACTGAACAGTCTGAGATTGATGCAGATACACGTGATTAACTTGAACAGTTTCAAACTTTCAGCTTTCAGACAAAAACCCGGAACTATAAACTGAACAGTTTCAAAAAAAAAAAAACCAAAAACCAAAAAAACCAACTGAACAGTTTCAAAATTTCATCCTTCAGACAAAAACCCGGAACTATAACTTTAATTTTGATTACTTTAACTAATAAAAGTCTACTGTCAATAATTTTATGTTTATCAATCCGAACATCTTAAAACCAAAAAAACCAAAAAACCATAAAAAACCACAAAAAACCAAAAAACCAACTTTTCATTTTGAATTTTTTTTGGTTTTTTCCACCCCTGGTCTTGATGCTGTTGAACTTGACCAGAATGGGACGATGTTTTTCCTTGCCTCTCTTCGGCAATCGGAGGGCGGATGGCCAGTCCTCTTCTTCGGTGTATTTCTAGATAAGCTAGATAAATTACCCGATGTCAAACACGCATAGCCTACAATATCCGCCGGCTACGGCGAAACCAGGATCTGCATCTCAGCGGGGTGTCTCTCGGACGCAAACAAGCCGAAGATATTTTTAGACGCACTGTTACTGGCCTACATAGGAAATTTCCCATCGTGGTAAACACCGTTAAGAAGTTATAATATTGTGATTACTGGTTCATCAAAAACAACCAGTTACTATTTGGCAAAATGCTGATTTATTAAAAGTGTACAGCAATCTACCTCTGGTGACAATATGGCTAGGCCATTTAAAATGGAAGATTTTCCTGATGAAATGGTTAACTAAGGTCACAAAACTAAGGCCTGCAAAATGGCCACTATTTCCTGTTGATGTAATTTTTACGGAACTGCTTTATATCGGCCCTGTTTTGAGGTGAATACTTGTGACTTCGCCCTAAAGAAGGCAACTGGCTGCGACTGAGAAGATGATTCTTAATCGTCTGTTTATAATTTCAACCAAGGAAGTTTTCAAGTAGGACAATTTGAATCAACCCAAAAATGTTGATGAAACCAGTGTGATTCTCGTTAACGTTAACGATAACGAAAATGTTCGTTAACGAGCAAAAAATGATTTCGTTACCGATAACTATAACTGTAACTAAAAAATATCATTAACTATAACTATAACTATAACGAAAATAACACTAACGAAAATTCATCTCTATTTTCGTTAATGAAATAAAAAAAAGTGCAATATCGATAAACATGAGAATGGAAAAATGCGCTACAACAACCTATGTTTGCCCCGAATTTTGGATTTGTGAATTAAACCCAGTAGTAGTGGCTCATTCATCGATATTTATAGATATCGATCGGCTCATTTTATTAAATGTAATTATTGTGTAAACGTTTCAATAGCGATTGCGACCCAAGTTGACAAGCACAAATTCGCAAAATTAGTCATATTAAAGAGTGAGAAACTTGTTTTGATTTTAAATTTTCTATGTTTAAAGGAATAGTATAAAAAAAGTTATCATCTTCATGTTCAAAATATAAATGTTCATAATAAAAGTCAAATTGATATACCTTTAAAAGAAAACGAGATTGTATTTTTAATGAAAAAATCCATTAAATATCTGTGACAGACAGTGATTCGATTCCACATGTACTGTAGCCATTAAGCATCAAATTCAAATCTGAATATCAATATTTTATTTTTTCGACAAATTTCAGTTTTTTGCATTTGTTAGAGCCATGGAAATTTTCTGGAGATGGTGTAATTTTCTTTGACATAATTTTGTAAGGGGGTCCTTGAATGTTTGACAGTTGTTGACAAGTGGGAGGAGATAAAAAAAAACTGCCTGAAATTTGTTGCCGTAATTAATCGATGACCCCATGTATAGGCCTATAGGTACCAGGCGTGGCGCCATCGGAGCCCGTTGTAACTATGTACTAACTAAAATTAACTAAAATAAAAGTCCATTAACTATAACTATAACTATAACTAAAAAATAATACTAACTATAACTGTAACTATAACTAAACTGAAAAACCATTAACTATAGCTGTAACTATAACTAAAATAAAATCTGTAAGGAGAATCACACTGGATGACACAGGATGTCATAGGATCATTTACTTCCCACTACCTGAACTTGATTTCGCACACAATTCTTTCACATGTCCTATCACTGAAATGGAGGTGGATGACTACCTATGCACTAATGCATCAGATTATCTGTTTTAAAATAAAATCTCTTCCAACGTTACCTTGAAGAGGCCGACTCTATGATTCGGGAATCCTTCGATCACATAGCTTTCCATCGACAACACTGCATGAGATTGCGAGAGCTACAACATTATCCTCGCTGATGTATGTCTCTCCCTCATGGTGGGGCTACACGAGCCAGGGTGAAAGTAAAAGGTAGACAGGCCCTTAGTGCGAATGCGCAGAAAGGACTGCTGACTGTCAGGTCAAAAGTGACAAGCTCCTGCGTCGTTCTGTCCTAGGTTAGGGTACATAGGGCGGAGCGTATCCCCATCATCACATGTTTCTCTCTCCATTATAAATGTGTATAGGACTTTCGACCCCACACGTGTAACTGTTACATAAGACATTCTACGGAATGAGTTCTCTTCATTGGCAGTTCTCGAAGAAAACATTTAAACAAAGTTATTCTTCCTTCTTCGAACTTGTCTTTGCCCTATTGGAACTTATTTAACGACCTCGTAACAGGTCGAAAGCGGATCTGTTGAGAAAGTGAAAATAGGAGAGTGATACAAACCATCCTTCTAACAGCAACTAACCAACGTAAAATGAAATATAAAATATGCGTAAATTATGTTGGGAAGCACTAAAACATAATTTACACACCTCCAAGGAGTTCTTCTTGTACAGTATATTGCTGCAAGTTTCGTTCAATCAATGCATTCTTTCAACTACCAAAACCAAGTAGAGTACGGTCGACGTTAACGGCTCTGGAGCCATAAGACGTTGTCAAACAATAGACACAGTAAAAATTACGTTAGATGTCACTAACTCACAAAACTACGGCTAATATTAAGCTCTGGTCAGACACTTTAAGTAGTACATTTCCGAAGCTATATATAACTGTAGTTTTCAATTCAATAAATCCGCGACTACAGAACTTGTCTTAGTGCCAGTTCCAATGTTGGAGAAAGGAGGAGGGCGACGCGACTCGCTTCTGTTAGGACACAGTGTCGTTAAACAGCAAATAACCAACCATATACTAACGGTCAAAACTGTTAAAAAATTCTGGCGACGTAAACGACTTTTGTTACCATAAGATGTTGTTAAAAACTAAGCTGCTACACAATCGCATAATCTGTCACTTCCGTTTTCCTTTAATGTATTTGTTCGTCCTGGATTAAAGGTGAGGACGTCAATTATATAAGGTATGACATGATTTCCTTGAGCAGCCAATACCTACCTACCTGTTTAGCTAAAAGGTCACCAATCATTCAAGCTTACTCTTAGACACCTTTATATCGATTAATTATTTCAAGGCTATCTGAGAAATCGTTAAATTAGGGTCAGGACATGCATGATGTTTTTCTCTCATCCGAAGCAACCATTCGATATAAGATAGGACCTGTTAGGCGATGTATAACACTCCGCCACTGCTCGTAGTCTGGCAGTGCAAGTCCCAAGCCTGTATAAAAGAGGAGGGCGACGCTAATGATCTTTGTTATTACACAGTGTCGTTAAACTGAAACTACAACTACTTCTGGAGAATAAAATCTTGGCGCCTTCGTCTCCGTATTAGTGATAGCGACCTATATTCTTCTTTTCGTTGTTCCCTAGCGTTACAGAGTCAATCTATTTAGAGTTCTGGAAGACAGCTTAAAAAGGGCAGAGAACGTAAAGAAGAAGAAGATGACAACAAAGGCTGTTGACGTCTACTTTATTTTGGCATAAAGCAGCTGGTTAGTTACTGTTTAACGACACTGTGTCATAACATAGACGATTACCATCGCCCTCCTCTTTCTCCAATGTCTTAAGAATGGTCTTTGCTCAGAACAGGGTTCGTACCCTGACAGACAACAGGCGCTCCCTTCCAGGCCCGGTTCGTCCATATGGGCAACTGGGCAGCCGCCCAGGGCCGCCGATTTTTAGGGGCCGCCAAATTTCCATTTTTAAAAAATTATTTAATTATTATTCGTAAAAAGAGGTGAATGACTAAAAAAGTCATCAACTTTTTTGTTCTTAGGGCCGCCGGTTTGCCTAGGGCCGCCGATTTGCCCAAGGCCGCCAAATGTCTTGAGCCGGGCCTGCACCCTTCTTTCGTCCCTTTTTAGTTACGGACTTTCTCTTCTGTGTCATTCAACATCTCGTGACTGTGAAGCCATCGCCCTTAATATGAGACACCAGAACTTCTCTGAGATCCTGGGCCAAGAGATACCTATATTTAAACGTAAATGTAAATGCAAATCGTCTTAAATTTTCAGCGCCACACAAAAGCCGCGTCAGGGAGATCAGCTTAGGTACCGGCGCTATATCAATTTCAAAGTCCTCTTTGGCCGGACTGATTTGTCCGTTCCTATCGTCCTGCCCTAGGCAAGGGAACATTGGGCGACGCGTCTTCCCGCTATCACATGTCTGCTGCTCCATTAATGTGTGTCACATAACACATTCTACCACAGAATAGACAAAGCGTAGCTACGCTTTTTCTATATCCTGTGATTCTACGGAATGGACTCCCTTCATTGGCAGTTCTCGAACAAAACAATTAAATAATGTTATTCTCCTTCAGTAGTTTAGTTTAGCAAGCCAGTAGAGTACATTACATTAACAGGTAGGCCTAACTACTAGACATACAGGATCACTCAGAAAGTCTTCATGTCTAAGCGCCTGAGTCAGTCGATAAGCAAGCGACTTAGTCGATTAAGTTGTCAAGTCAGTCGCTAACTCATTAAGTCAGGCGGTAATTCCTTAGCGACTGACTCTGTGGACAACTTTAGTTGACTTCGACCATGTCTTTCCTCTTACGGCAGTGTGCGACCGTACGTACGTAATTTTTTTCTATAACGCACGTACGGTAAGCGTACGTTATAATGCCATACGTTGGCATACGTTAACATCGGTTCATGACGAAAATAAAATACATAACAACCGAAATTCCGGGCCCCTGGGCAGAGCAGTCACTGGCTTCTAAACTATTTTTAGGCTTTAGGCTTTCAATATAATATCGTACGGTTGTACGAAAAAATTTATAAAAAAAACAAAATTAAACAATGAAAGTTCAGGTACGACCGTACGATATTGTATTTATATATACAACTATGATTTTATTGATTAATTTTATTGTTTAAACTGATTGTAGTTAACCGTCAGATAATAATATTTTAAAAGGAAGAAATCATAAATTTGTATAACTGATCATAATATTTTTCATAAGTTGATTGCGGGCCCGGGCCCCGAAAAATCGCCGGGCCCATGGGCATTTGACCCCTTGCCCTCCCCTCTCGGCGGGCCTGGCTGTGGCTGTTCAATGATCTCTACTTAAAAGTTTTAAATTCCAAATTACTAATATTCTGTCTGATGTTTAACCCTCAGGCTACCAAGGTTTTTTTGCGACATCGGCTACCAAGGGGGGGGGTGGTTACCACCCCCCCCCCCGGAATTTCGTGTTTGGTTTAAGATATCATATCATGTAATACAGCATTTGATTCAGCATTCATTTCTGAAAAGAATGGTATATTTAGTTGTAAAATATATGAATGCATCTCGAAATTATATAGTTTTTAACAAAGGCACCGGTCCATTTAACGATATCTGATATTATCGCACACAATTTGAACTATTGATCAATTAATATTATGACGTAAGGCCCTACATCGACACGCAAGACTGATATATATATATATATATATATATATATATATATATATATATATATATATATATATATATGCACACACACATTATTACCGGTATATGTGTGTCTGTGTATATATATATATATATATGCCCATAGACAATTACGATTGTTACGTAAATACCTGGACAAAAATATATAAATGATGTGGGTTTTGAAAATGAACTATGTATCCAAGAATATTCTAAATATAATAAATATAATGAGGCTTAATTTTCAACAATACAAACTATTCCAAAGTCTGTTTTAGTTACAGACAAAACCTAAAGGCGTGCAGTTATATCAACATGAAAACATGAAACAAGAAATTATGTAATTTTTCCCGGCAGTCAAAAAAAACGTCAGTGGTCCTTGCAGTTATTGCAAGTTACTTTCATTGTTTTGTGCGAATGCTTCCTGCAAACCGGCTTCTTGAACACTTCACAGCACTGCTTTACTCTGTTAGTATTCTGCTTCAACTGTTTATAGCCCTTCCCCATACCCAACCATATCGGTTTACGTTGTGATATTGCATCAGTGATTTTCACACTGAAAAAGCGTATTATTATTCATTATGATCACTTCCGGTTATCAAAAGACAAATAACTAAGCAAGTAAATATAACCCTAAATTCCCTCTAAAGAATGGCATAGTTGTTTCTCTTCCAGAAAGAATAATGAATACCTTTATAGTCGACAACAGCTAACAGCTGACGAGAGAAATTCCTGATTTCATAAGTGGTACCTAGGCTATATCGGGTATAACTTTTTTATGGCGTGCGATATCATCATGACTTTTACCTCAAAATTTGCGCAAATGGACCCCCTACAGCTACCTAAAATGTCAAAATTATATTCCACGTGCAAAAAAAGTTTTTCCAGAAAAACGTAGGGGGGGGTGGTAACCACCCCCCCCCTTGGTAGCCCGAG
This sequence comes from Allolobophora icterica, assembly GCA_963556255.1. Classification (NCBI taxonomy): domain Eukaryota; kingdom Metazoa; phylum Annelida; class Clitellata; order Crassiclitellata; family Lumbricidae; genus Allolobophora; species Allolobophora icterica. The sequence continues at coordinate 3,339,266 of OY744608.1, read as the reverse complement.
GGTTAATATGAAGAAAATTAAGATTTTACGGCACACTTTTAGAATCGTATGGTATCGTAACAAGTAATTTATAAGGCGCCTCTCGCAGTATAAACTATTCAGAGACGCCCTCAGTGCAGGCGCTCCGTGGAAACAGAAACGTCTTAAGCGAGCGAGTAGATGCCGGGGAGGATGGTCAGTGCCAGTGATCATTTAATTGATTATACTAAATTTCGGTACTGTTCGTAAATAATTAGGCCTGCGTACGGGAAGACTAATACTTTAAAGCTCAACTTATCATTTCTTAACGTGCGCGTATACGGTACGCCTACGTTATTCTTTTCGGTAACGTACTTACGGTACGCGTACGTTATTCCGGTAAATAACGTACGGTCGCAACTTGCCTTACGAGACTCGGACTGTCTAGCGACATAGCAACAAGGTGGGCCCATTCCCTGGAACTGGATCCGTTGAGAAAGTAAAAGACAAGGGCGACGCTAATCGTTCCTGTTGTGGCACGCGTTAAGCAGCAACTAATGAAAGTAGTAAACTATTGCCAAAAATGAAAAATTGCACGCAAATTATATCGGAAAGCACTGAAAACTACGACTCCGCTTACACACCTTAAAAATTTCACCTCCAAACTATATAGGTACGTTATTTTTTTCGGTAACGTACTTACTAGTAAATTACATATGTAACACATTGATTACATATGTAACACATTGATTAATGAGTATCTATATTACAACCATCCAACATTTGGTTCTTGGATGTCGCATATGGTTTGATTCGGTTTATGTATTGGAGTAAAATCAATATTATATTATATAGTGCTGTATTATTGTGTTGCAATAAAGGAAATATACATGTAATTGTAACTTGAATGCATTGAAATCAAACTTGAGACAATTATGCTCATATATGCTTTGTTAATTAATAAAATTTATAGTTGAATGTGTTAGATACCTGAACAATTTCTTTTAAAAAGGAACTTGGTATAACCATATGTTTCATTTAATGTGCATGATGTATGTGAAATTTATTACTATTTCATACATGATATGATTGTAGTGGCAGATATTGAACTGAGGAATAAGAAATAATCAATTAAACATTTCAAAGATAAAATAAGAATATAATGTCATAATTATAATTATATGTACTGTGCATCTGAAGTTGTTTAAATATTTCTTGCGAGTGACAATAGTTGGGAAGTACTGTTTAATTTGTATCAAAACAGTTTAGAGCTATGTGTTTTATAAATAACATTAGATATATTGCTTTAAATGATGTGACATTATTGATATTGTAAGCTTATGTTTGACACCTTTAAATGGTGTCTTTCGGACACTATAAGTTTATCGTTTTCTGTAAACTGTATTTCTAAATTGTCGTCAACGGCCTTTGGTGTCATAAGACGACGTTAAACTGTGGAATAATAAAAAGTAACGTACTTACGGGTCCATAGAGTAGTGGTAACATCACTGGCGTGAAGAGCAAGAGGTGGCGGGATCGCTTCCCGCAACACTCCTATATTTAGTTCCACTCAGCCTTTCATTCGCGAGATGGCGCGTTGTTAAAATGAGATGTAGGACGTGATGGGCGCCTTGTATGGCTGCCGTGTACGGTTAAATTCGACTCCTCTAATAACTTGTGATCATCCGTTCATACTGATTTGTAATCATACTGCGTTATTGTCAGTTTTAAGATATTAAACGAAGATTATTATTATTATTATTATTATTATTATTATTATTATTATTATTATTATTATTATTATTATTATTATTATTGTTATTATTATTATTATTATTATTATTATTATTATTATTATTATTATTATTATTATTATTATTATTATTATTATTATTATTATTATTCCGGTAAGTAACGTACGGTCGCACCTTGCCTTACGGGACTCAGACTATCTAGCGATCTCGCAACAGCGTTGGGTCGTTCCTTGTCAGATCCGTTGAGAAAGTAAAACTACGACTCCGCTTACACACCTTTAAACCGGATCCGTTGAGAAAGTGAAAGACAAGGGCGACGCTAATCGTTCCTGTTGTGGCACGCGTTAATCAGCAACTAATCAAAGTAGTAAGCTATTGGAAAATGAAATAATGTACGCAAATTATATCGGAAAGCACTGAAAACTGCGACTCCGCTAACACACCTGTAAAACATTTCATCTGCAAACTATATATTTATAATTTTTCAAAAATCAACGTGTAGTCCTAACGGTCCTAACCTAACAAGTCGTTGCTAAGGAACAGACACAGAAACTTTGCCTTAGATGTCGCTAAATACTCAAAACTACGGATAATGTTACGCTCTGCTTAAAAACCTTAATTAATATTTAATTAGTATATTTCCGAACTACTTACAATCGTAATTTGAGTTCAGTAACTCTGCCACTACAGTAAATGTGATAGTGCCAGTCCCTCGCCTGGAGAAAGGAGTAGGGTGACGCTATCATCTTTGTCATCATACAGTGTCCTTGTAAAGCAACCGATCATCATATACCAACGGTGAGAACTTTTCAAAATCATTTATCGCAACGTCTAAGACTTTTGTTACCATAAAATGTCGTTAGACACTGAACTGCCACACAATCGTATACTCCGCCACTTCCGTTTCCGGTTTTGTTTTAAATCCAAAATCTTAAACAGGAAAACGCCAATTACATAAATTATGAAACGACCTCCTTAAGGATCAAATACCTACCTACCTGTTTAAAAAAAATATCGCAAAGCCTTGAAACTTCCGACTACATTTAGACACCTTTAAAACGTTTTTTCAACCCATATACCTGTAATTTCGACACACTGCAATCCCATTTCTTTTGTGCATCATGTATGGTCGAAGTTAACGACCCTGGCAGTCATAAAACGTTGTTAAACAACGCACAATCACTGGCGTAAACTTGTCCAAAATATTGGGGGAAGGAGTCTGGACCAGAGGTGCAGAAAACCCAAGTTTCTTTCGAGATAACAAGTTTTTTGGTGTTTTCTTGTTTTTTCTCGTTTCTATTGTTTTCGTTATTTTTTTTAAAGATTTTCGGATTTTGGATCATAATAATCATGAAAATGGCATGAAAAAAGCTCCAGCTCAGTTTAATTCAGTTGCAATTTCTGAAAATTAAAAATCATGAAATCAATGATATTAAAATTACTTCTACAAGAATAAGAAATTTATTTAAAAAAAAGAAAATTCTTTGTTTTTTTTTACTTGTGTTTTTTTAAACCAAAAACCGAAGAAACCAACTTTTCACCTCTGGTCTAGACAATCAGCTAGTCTCAGAGGCTTCCGGTGGTACGTAATGCATATATAAAGGACGCGTTTTGTTTACATGTAAAGTTGTTTCATATTGAAGATGTTGAAGATAAAAATAAATCTTTGTTTTCATTATGAATTTCTGATAGTATTTCAGTTCTGTGTCTATGTTTATCTGTTTCTGAAGAAATTTGTCTATATCGAAACATAATATTTTAATATTTGAGGAAATGCTCCTCTCGATTATTGGGGGATTGCCCCACCTCCTCAATTATTGGGGGCAAGTGCCCCGGCTGACCCCCAGAGTCTACGCCTATGCGCACAATACAAAACTTATTATGATCGTAGAAGAAGATAACAAAAGCCCTAAGGAAAGATGTCGCTAAACAGTCAAAATTACGGTTAATTTTCTTAAAATTTAAGTAAGTAAGTTAGTAACCATTTTTAATTATGAGACATCCAATCAACAAAACATATAAGTTGAAACAGGAAAAAATACACATGTGTTGGACCCTCAGAATGGTTAATGCAGAAAGGGACAGATCCCGCTAAGCGCTGGGTAACCATATATAGTAGATCCTGAGTAGATCACCTGAAATGAGCGCTATATAAAAGCTCCTTGATAATAATAGTAAGATGGCGCGAATAAATTAAATACATATGACTAGCCACAATAAGGGCCGTAAGCAGAACACAAAATCAACATGAAGATAAATGAGGACACAAACTCAGTCAAATATTTAGACGCACTAAATAGTTGTTTCCGAAGTCATATCCAATCTAAATATATTATTGTTGTAAAATCACTGGTAGACCTCTGTTTAGTCATTCGATTTAGCTAACAACTGATCGATTCGTTCATTCCCTGGCGTTTCAACAGCCGAACGATAGCCACCGTTTCTTCCCTCGTTTTCAATCGTAGATTACAGATGAGCCTGGCTCTCCTCTTTTCATGTTCTCTATCTAAATTTCATTGCGTTTAAGGATTCTGAGAATTTCTGACGCCCTGTATGCAGCAATGCTGAATGCAAGTCTTGTTATCGCAACTGTCTGTCAAAGGGTGGCCCTCTCCTTTTATGTCGTGTTCTACGCCTCATTTCTGCCAAGAATACTACACTTTCTTCCACGTGAGTTACAAGAGTTGGGACAAACACGAATGTCACATTAATACCAAATTTATAAAGAGCATTGTAAAGGTTCAACCGATGGAAGTCTTTTAACCGTTCGGGTTCATGTATGCCTCGGTCGTTTCGGGTTTTTTCTTTGCTTGTAGATTTATATCCATAATCGTTCGCAATACGCGAGCAGGGTCAATTCTACCAGCAAATGTTGAGTATGACCGAAGCTCTTTGTTTTGAACTTCTCTGCGACAGCGTTCGGAGTTGTGCGTCTCCATACGTCAGCGTTAGTCACCTTGGCATTGTAGGGGATTCTTGGGTTTCTCCTCATTACCGTTTTTGGAAGATGTTGAGCTAATTTTTCAAGGTTTGTTATGCAGCAAGTTGTTCCGTAATGTAATATCACGAAATGTGATGTAACTATAAGCTTTCGAAGAACGCATGAAATTGTATTTCTGTTTTTGGAACAGGTAATTCTCAGCTCGAGTGTCGCTGATGCCAAAGACGTTTTAGAAGCCGGATAGCCCCACAGTGGTGCTATAACGCTTCTTCAAATGCCTTCCTCCTTTTGTTGCAGCACAACATGGCGGGAACGACCTCTTCTTAATTACCACGAAAATGGCTTACTGTTCGGATATGCAGGCCCTATCTTTCGAGTTTCGAATGGTGCCAAACTGACATGGCAGAGTAGACGTTTTTCCAGGTCTCGGCACTAGAAGGGCGAAAACTTTCAAGACTATGTATTGGCTCTCAAAAAATAGCCGTGTCACGCAGCAATACTTTAGAAGTGAGTTTCATTCTTCGGAATCACATATCACGATAAGCAAATTTCATTTGGAAACTCAACCTGATCATTGATACGATGAAACTCATGACTATTTTTCAATACGAAGCTTTCGAAGAAGAAATCTGCGTATAATGTATTCAAATGGAAGATTTACTTCCTGAGCCATGAATTCAGTCAAAGCTTCTGAATACGGAAAATTGCAATCAATATAACATCTGACTTTCAAATATTTTGCAAGAAAATATCTTCCAAGAAAATATTGGCTTTTCATGGTGTAAAAAAATCCTACAAATACGTAGTGACCACGCCTCGTACAGTACCTAATTCGGGCAAGACGGTGTTCAAACGATGATTGTGCAGTTAACTCAACTTTCCCCATGACGTCATTTTGAGGTGTGAAATAATAAAAGAGTGCGTGAAATCCAAGCAACGACTGTACGTCTCTATCGAAAAAAGAGTCAAGCGGTGGCAACAACAAGACATTCGCAAATGAAAGTTCCTTCAGATCGCTCTGCAGATCAGGCTCTTGCAGAATTTCCTCACACACAAACTTCACTTCATCGTATTGGCGACACTTGTAGAGGTACAAAGCACGATAGCAGTCAGCTGTGTTGCACTGGATGCCAAAGTCGTTGCGAATCACATTGTAGAATGAAATAATATTTTCTAGAGCATATTCCAATAGAACATCAATTACTTTTTCTTTGACTATCAAAGGAATCACACCCGAAGCCTCGGTTTCAGTCAATGCATCTGTTCTGTGGTAAACGATCTGTCTGGTAGCATTCAGATAAGAACCTGACTTCATGAAAACAATGCATTTTGTTTTTATTAAAGCCTTCAAATATTCGTCCATAGGAAAAGCTGAGTCCGGCAAATCACGATAAAAATTAAGATGTTTGGATATTCCTTTTTCCGCAGATAATACAGTTAAATAATGAGCAAAGATCTTGGGTGAAAGACGCAGATCAAGATAAAGCCGCCTGCCAATGTAATGCAGGTTATTGTCAGTAATCTTAATAATAATAATAATAATAATAATAATAATAATAATAATAATAATAGCAGAGATTTAAGTGCCATAGTTCGTAAACAGTCGAAAGGAAATCGATGCAACGATTCTGAAGCACACACAATCCAACGATTCTTGCGATATCGTCAATAAACAACAAACAACCTGCATTCAGTGTCTCCTTATCCTCTTGGGAAGACTGATCTACGAGAATTGACAAGCAGAAGCGTATTGCTAGTTGGTGTTCTGATGTGGCAAAGTGAATAGCAGCCAGGTAGGCCAAAGCTGCAGGAGCAATGCAGTTGCATTTAGAACCATCGTGTTCTAACGCTCTTCTAAGAAACTCTTTTGACATTACAGACAGTAGTTGAAATTCCGGACGACTATTTGATCCAGTTAAATGTTGCATGAGACCCTGAGCAGTCAGAAATTGAAACCGACAACTTTGTGCTGTGTTCGCCTTCGGAAAGTTATGATACTGCGACCTTACATTTTTTGTTTGTATCGGAACTGCACTGACAAATTCAACAAAGAGACTGCTATCCCACGAAATCTCTCCGAAGCCTAAACCATATGCTGTATGCAAAATAAACAGTAGACTGTCATAGTACGTGAAACATAAGGCGTTCTGTATTGTTGAAAGCTCTCTTATTCGACGGTGTTTTTTCGCGTTAAAGCTTCTTAAATAATATACATCTAGGAAGCAATGGCGCATTCCTGAACTTAATCCGCATTTCATCATAGGACGACTAAGCTCATGTGATTTTTTGAGTGTGAGATAAAAATATATATCGAATGATTTTGGTTCAGTCACTTTCCAAAACTCAAATAGAGGTAGCATGAAATCCACTATATGTGGAATTACCTCCATTTTGCTCTCAAAATTGAAATATCTCCGAATGAATGGCAGTATGTAATTTTCCTCGAACCAATGACACAGAATTCCAGAATTTCTGAATTCATTTAGTCGTTTAACAGTCTTGTCATGGATTTTGGTGCTCGATGATTCATGAAATAAATTTGCTTCAGGAATAAAATAGTTGGGGCAGTCCCTCTTCTGTAGCCAGTCTGAAAGCTTCTTCAATAACTCACTGCAGATTGTAATAGCAGAAGAGGAATTCCACCATTCCGGCGCCATCTCTTCACAAGTCCATAACATCAGCGTCTTTATATGATACGGACAGAGAACCTCATCCTCCTTTGGACAATCCTTTTTGTATTAATTCTCTCTTGCAGAAGAATCGCAACAAATGGTAGACAATCTGTTGAATTTGAGTCCACTTCTGAATTAAAATTATTTCCGCCAATGAAAATGAAAATCTCCACTGCAGTTGATCGTCTCTGCAAGAACGATGCTTAACGAAGACAACATGACAACCATTTTGTGTAACCTCGGCGATTGTATCAATGGTCGGCCATCCATTATTCCTAGGTCGTTTAGGCCAACCTTGGGCTTCTTTAGGCCATTGTGGGCACCACATGCAGTGGACGTAGTCACTTGCGGAAGAAGAACCATCATGCGCATCCTCTCTATGTTTAATTGCTGGACCACTAACGATATCTGCCCAGGCGCTTATTTGGAGTGTAGAATTAGAATACATATTTGCAATGCAATCCAAATCTAAAATCGCGTATCTGTTTGAAAGAGCTGTTTGCTTAAATTCGTACTTTTTACATTTGCAATTATAGTTCATTTCCCCAGAATATCGTAATCGAAGAAAACCTGGAAACCCATGGTATGGTTCAATCTTGTAGCACTTGATTGTATCTGCTAGGCCACTCATATCCCTTGGCAACACTGGAAAGTCGCCACTGAAGACCAGCTCATCAGCTTTGGCGATCAAGATATCTATGTCATCAATGCATGAATTCGGCGGTCGGATATAGAACTCAGCTTGGCTGCCACAGAAGGTTAAATACTCATTTGGTGCAGTGCTCGAGGACGGTTGTACGTTATGCATATGATCAGAACCAAGAGGAAATGACTTTGAAACTAAATGGCACGTGCTAGCGATGAACCCAGATGCCATTTCTTCATTGGATTTACCCACGTGTTCCGTCATCCTAAATAAAGAATATCTACAATTCTACATCCTTAAAACTTATCATCATTTTCAAAAGCATTGTCATCGTCATCATCATAAGCAGCAGCAGCAGCAGCTGAAGGAAGAACTGAATTCTAGTTTATTATACATAATTATCAAGTGCCATCAGTCACCTTTATCACTCAAATCATGTTTAACAGACTGTCTAGTTTCAGCTAACCATCTCTCTGACGGCTATCTGAAGCTCTTGGCACTAACCCTACGAATAGCAGACATCAAAATTGATAAGTAATCCTAATCCTTAATAAAATTGTATATGCTATTACAAATCCAGGTAATTCAACTGGATGAATTACGTTCTACCTAGCAATCTCTACTGGCCAAAACTTTTTCCTGAAAAGAGCTACAATATGTACTACACAGTGTATTCTAAAATGTAAAAGACGCGGACCAGATGCTGTGGTAGTCGACCAATGTTGCTTGGTTCTTGCCGGTCTCCCACTTTGAGTTCTAGGGTGTCTGGATCAGGTTCTACGCTCAACTGCTCGACTCGTCGGCGTTTCCCCAACTTAAAGACTAGGCCTATGTATTGCACTTGCTTTCCATTGAATCAAAACATCCGTTACAAGACACATCTACATAGTCTAAAAAATACACACTAGCCAGCAAACTTACCTTTCTTATTTGCTTGCACTTAGACTCACAAATATTGCAATTTGCCATCTGGCTAATCCAATGGACTGTAACTCTGACAATCGTGGTCTCTGGAGGCGACCATCGTTTGAGGCTTTGTTCATCATGTTATAGAAGTTATTCGATTAGATTCTCACATTGAATGCCCTTGATGTAACCAGAACCAGAACGGTGCTGGGTTTCCGGTCTCTTTCTTTGTTCTTTTCGCTCTGTGAAATTCCTTGATGTCGTTTATGTCAGGAGAAAGTCCAATCGTTTCGGAATACTCATTTCCCGCAGCTTGTCTTTCGATTTCGTGGGCCTTAGAGGCTTTGGCTCAGCTTAGGAGAAGAAAAAGAGCAGTCCACTGAGCTTTCTTGAGAGGGAGTTGTGGGTACGAAAGATAAGGTAGATAAGCTAGATAAGAGGAAATTATCCGAAGTCAGACCCGCATAGGCTACAATATCCGCTGACTACGGTGAAACCAGGATCTGCATCTGAGGGTTGTCCCGCGGACGCAAGCAAGCCGAAGATATTTTTAGACGCACTGTAATGCTGGGCTACATAAGAAATTCCACATCGTTATAAAAACCAGTAATAAGTTGTAATATTGCGATTAGTGGTTCAGAAAAACAACCAGTTACTATTTGGCTAGATGCTGCTGTATAAAACACAACAATCTCTTCTTGGTGACACTATGGCTAGGCGATTTAAAACTGGAAGATTTTTCTGATGAAATGCTCAAGGAAGGTCACAAAACGTAGGCATGCAAAATGGCCACCATTTCCTGCTTTATATTGGTCCTGTTATGAGGTGAATAGGTTTAGTTGTGACTTCGTCCTAAAGAAGGCAACTGGCTGCGACTGTGAAGACAATAATTTTTAATCGTCTCTTTATAATTTAACCCAAGGAAGTTTTCAAGTAGGACAATTTGAATCAACCCCAAAACTTGACGAAAGCAGGATTTCATAGGATCAATTACTTCCCTTTACCTGAACTTGATTTCAAACACAGGTCTTTCACATGTCCCATCACTGAAATGGAGTTGGATGACTACTTATGCACTAGTAGGGCCTACATAAGATTATTAAAAAAATCTCTTCCAACGTTACCTATGCTCCTGGATTCCTTCGATGACGTAGCTTTCCTTCGACAACACTGCATGATGTATGCCTCTCCCTCATGGTCTGGCTACACGAGCCAGAGTGAAAGTAAAAGGCAGACAGGCTCTTAGTGCGAATGCGCAGAAAGGACTGCCTCCAGGGCTGTAGTCGAGGGCATATGCGGGTATACATAGTGTACTCACCTCTACTGCCCTCATATTAAAGAACAACGCATCTGCAAAATGTTGATTTTGAGATAAATGCAATAAACATAAATTGGTTGTTGCCAAGAAGATCCTATATTCATATTCACTTTTGCTTTTAACCAACATATGCAACAAAAAGCTACCATTTTTAGAGGAAATGAATTTTAAATATTTTCTCTTATAAATATTTCAAATGTCAGTAAGTGTGTTTTTACTTAGCTCTGAAGCCAGACGACATAACCCAATAATTGTTAAGAACAACGCATCTGCATAAAATCGTGTTTTAGTGTGGAACAATTCAACAATTGACTCATATTTCAGGTCAATTATATCAAACAACATAGGCGTAATGTGTGGGGGTACGAGGGGTACGCGTACCCCCACTATTTTTTTACACGGGGGTACCGCACCCCACTTTGTAAACAATGCCAATCAATATTTGATTATTGAGCCTTCCCAGAGATCGGTCTCCGCCCTGCTTCGTATATGTAAGAAATTGGTATTCCCACTTTTAGACCAAAGTTACACCTCTGGGGTACTAGGGGTACTAGGGGTATACGCACCCCCAATTTTTTAAACAATGCCAATCAATATTTTATTATTGAGCCTTCCCAGAAATCGCAGTCTCTGCCTTGCTTCGTGTATGTAAGAAATTGGTGCCCCACTTTTTAGACCAAAGTTACGCCCCTTGGGGCACGAGGGGTACGCGTACCTCCTACTTTTTTACTGGGGGTACCGTACCCCTCCTTTTTAAACCATGCCAATCAATATTTTTTTTATTGAGCCCTCCCAGAAATCACAGTCTCTGCCTTGCTTCGTGTATGCATGTAAGAAATTGGTGCCCCCACTTTTTAGACCAGAGTTACGCCCCTGTCAACCATAATTTTAAAGAAATGAAACCAGTTATATACAGCTTTAAAAATTTTGATATCGCTTATATTTGATCATATCCGACTATCAAAACAGTCTAAAATAGTGAACATGTCACAGGACAGATGAAGATGTACCACACTTACTAATCTGCATCTTCGGTCCACAACATCTGATGTCTTAATATCTGGCCAGAATTTTTTTTTTATTTTCTGGCATCAGAACGGTCAGTTTAGAAATAGGCCCTAATGTCATCTTTTTTCTCCCGGGGAATCCCTCTCGCCTCAGTTCTTCCACTTGGGGTTTGGACGTCTAATTTGCATATACGTGCAATTAAGATTATCTTTACTGCCTGAACAATTATGTAAAGAAAATTCTTCACACCGCTCACACTCTTCGTTACCCAGTTTGTAAATGAATTGTTCATCTGCTTTATCACATTATGATCTAGAGATCATAACAGCAGATTACAACTTAATGTTTCGCTGCAAAGTCATTATACATTTCTGTAATAGAAATATCTTATGGGAAGTACGCCTGCTTGAATGAATCAATGGGTAATCGAATAAAAAAAACAGCCAGACGCATCCCATACCCTTAGGCCTATCCTCTCCATACATTTTATCATATCGTCTTTCTGACTCTTTCAAGTTAAATCATAAAAACCTCAACCGTGTAAGCCTACAAAACAACCTGAGTGTACCCGAATGCCCGAAACTAGATAAAATGTGGAAATGCAAAATTGATCGAATTCCCGAAAATTCTGCCAACCGCTCGAATCCTGAAAACTAGTAGGCCTATGGATTAGCCGGCCAATATCCTGTATAGTATATTTTGAAAATATATCTAAAAGTTAGATATGCGCAAATAAATACTTTGTTGTGACTTGGAAAATAGATTTCGGAGATCCGACGAAATTCTGTTTCCGGAATTAGGGTGTCGGGAATTCGCTACGCACCCAAAACAATCACCCGTAGTCACAAACAAAGTCATGATAAATCATTCAAAAACATTAAAAACGTTTGAAATTACTATATTTATTGTTGCTCAAATTTCACTTAATCTTACAGCGTGATGAATAACGAAAACCATCAAGACGGATTTAAAATACAGTCTTAAAAATAATTAATTATCCCTCAGATTCGTAAACTTAAACGTAAACATTGTCGGGAAGTAGTTACTGCGCATGCGCGTGAACACGGATCTGCAGATAACGCTCTGTGTTACTAGCAAAAAACCACGCATGTGAGATGCGTGGTTCTTACTTAGTATTTGATACGAAGTGTGCAGATACGTGGGATTAACAAACGCTGGTTCTATATGATCGCATCAAGATAGGCGGTTCATACTTCCTACCAAGGTGTAAGACCACTAATACATGCAGAAGCTGCATCTAACTCAAAACGGCCAAATTTTCAGTTACGTGGTTCTTTCTTATGAGGGCAGTATTGATGTCAACGGCTTTTCTTGCCATAGGATGCCGTTAAATTCCTCCAATGCTTAACATTCGGGTGGTGTGTGTCCGAAGCATGGTTGAAGGAGGAGGGCGCCATTTAAGTCATGTTCGTTATTCCGACACGGTGTCGTTTAATTTAACAGAAACCACTTAATTACTAGGGGAAAAGAGCGTCATTAAACAAAATCTACATGCATATACCTCACAGGGAAGTCGCTGTTGGTGGACCAACAAGTGGTAATTTAGGAAGGTAGATAGGGTTAGACACGGAATGACACTGCTGACACAGATCAAATAGACACCTCTAAATTGATTTATATTAAACTATATATCGAGTACTTAATCTAACTAGCTTTATTCCGACACCATATTACTTAATCTAACTAGCTTTATTCCGACACCATATGTAACTGCGCCACTGTTCGTACTCTGACAGTGCCAGTCCCAAGCATGGATAAAGGAGGAGGACGACGCTAATCATCTTTATTATGACACAGCATCGTTAAACGGGAACTACTACTACTTCCGACACCATATAGTTTCAATTTTCGTTCAATCAGTGCACTCGTGCAAACAAAGTACGTTCGACGTTAACGACCCTCAAGGCCATAAGACGTTGTTAAGCAACAAACACAGAAAACGTTACGTAAGATCTCGCTAACTACTCAAAACTATTGCTAATGATAGGCTCTTGTTAGACACTTTTAATAGTAAATTTCCGAAGTTATTTACAATCGCCGTTTTCGTTGATGTCATATTAGGGCCTAATGAGTTGTATAATATGCCAAAATAACTTCTGACAGTGGTCGCTGTTAACACCGCGTGTTCCAACCAGGCAAAGTTCATTCCCGTAAGCAAGTGATGTTCGTGTAGTAAAAAGTGCATGTGTTGAAGGTCAAAGTAAAACCCGCTGATAACGGAATACGAGAGCATTTTATTTCACTTTTGTTTTGCTATTTCAGAAAAGGTTTTCAACCAATATCGCACACTATGGGAGTTACAAGGAATCTAAGCAATAGACTAACGTATTTCATGATATTAATATCGGTTGACTGAATTTTAAAGGTGTCTAAAACGATTGCTAATGATATGTCGATGGGAATACCTAGTCAGTTCGCGTGTCCTGTACTTATATAGCATTGCTTTACCAGGTTTTAAAGGTGTTTAAAGAGAGTGCTCTATCCAATCGCGGGGATCCAGAGTTTAGAGATATCTTCTGGCAATGAAAGCCATTGACGTTAACATAATTATATCGTTTTAAACAGTCTTCACCGTGCACCAGGAGTAATAATTTTGGGTAGTTGCTTTTTAAACTTAAACTACTATTTAATATTCCCTTCTAAGTTGATAAGTAAGGGTATGTTTCCTGGAAAACGGGGACTTGAATGAAGCGACATGATGGGTAAAAACAGCAGAGTATTTCTGGGAATTCCGGTGGAAGATCGGATGGAAGATACGTCGAAGAAAGTGGTTTGGTTAGAGAACCATTGATGTGTAGTCACTGAGGGATACGCCAGAGTGACATAAAAGTGGGTAGGTTGGTGGGGGTGATTATTTTCTTAACCAACAAAGAGTGCACTCATAAAAGGCCACTTGTGGTTCGTTTCGATACATAAAGTCAATTCGCATTATTGCGTTGTATTATGCTATACGAAAGATCTTTTCACCTCTCTTAATTATTGCATTCGCATTATAACTGAAAGCAGCAGACCCGTCCAACAATGAACAGTTAGCTACGACAGAAGCGAAAGAAACCGAAGAAAACGAAGTGAAAACATCAAGTCCTTTTTTGCCATAATTTGATGTTGAACTCTTTTAAAATGACATTGCTTTACATAACTCCGCCACTCCGCGTACTCTGGTAAGGTCAGTCCCAAGTCTGGATAAAGGAGGAGGGCGACACTAATTAGCCTATCTTTATTACTGAACTGAACCACACGCAGAGGAAAAGAAATGTGCGCAAAATGTAAAGTAGATCGAAAGCTATAAGACGTTGTTGGTATCAGGGGCTTTCACCTCCGGACGATTCACCTCTAGGGGTATTCACCTCCGGACGTTTCACCTCCGGACGTTTCACCTCTAGGGGCTTTCACCTCTAGGGGCTTTCACCACTAGGGGCTTTCACCTCTAGGGGCTTTCACCTCCAAATGTAAAATGAGACCTTTTGAAGAGATTTATTTACGCAAGTTATTTACGCCGAAAACATAACAGACAACATACAAACTATGAAACTAATTATCACTAATCAATGAAGTAGATTTCTTAGTGTCAACATGCAAACTATACAACTAATGAAGCAGATTTCGAACACAAGAAATGAATTGAGATACGAAGACAATGAAAGCTTCTAGAACCTAGCTAAGTAGACACCTAATAACCTGATAACGGCAGATGATAAAGACAGACCAATTCGCGTGCCAGTGACTGTATGCCCTAATTAACCATAATTATCCATAGGCGCATAAGAAATGAATTTAGATAAGAAGATTATGGAACAATTTCTAAATTGTAGGCTCTTAACGAGAAGTAATTATATAATACCACGGTGTGCAGTAATTAAGCATCCAACAAGAGAAACAGACATTCAAAAGTGAACTTGTCGTCTGACAGAATGTCTGATTTGTTGGAATACGGCGCTTCTAAACGAGGTAAGGTAGTTTGTATGTTGTCTGTTATGTTTTCGGCGTAAATAAATCTCTTCAAAAGGTCTCATTTTACATTTGGAGGTGAAAGCCCCTAGAGGTGAAAGCCCCTAGAGGTGAAAGCCCCTAGTGGTGAAAGCCCCTAGAGGTGAAAGCCCCTAGAGGTGAATCGTCCGGAGGTTAAACGTCCGGAGGTGAAACGTCCGGAGGTGAATACCCCTAGAGGTGAATCGTCCGGAGGTGAAAGCCCCCTGAACCGACGTTGTTAAACAATGAGCATTATTCGATATTAGGCAATTTCGCTTAGTCTTTGCCTCCACCATTTAGGTCACATTAGCGGTTGAAGTAAGCTTGGTTAGTCGCTGTTTAACTAGTGGTTTAATTAGCGGTTGCAGTAAGCTTCATTAGTCGCTGTTTGAGAACATTGTGCCATAACAAAGAGGATTAGCGTCGATCTACTCCGTTCACCTGGTTTGGAACTGGCACTACCGCAGGTAGGGTAGTCGTATAGTTAGCAGAAGTAAGCAGAGGAGGATTCGGATTCGGAGTTTAACGACATCTTATGCCAACAAAGGTCGTTGACGTCGACATAAATTATTCTGACTTAATACATAATTATTCTATTGTCATTTCTTTTTTTATTAAGGTTGATCTGTATTTGAATTGCAGGCCAGTTTCCATACAACGGGATGAGATAGCGATTATTATTATTATTATTCCAAAAGTTTAACGACATCTTATGGCTACATAGGCCGTTGACGTCTTTACAGTTTTTTTTATATATTTCAGTTCATGTTCGTATAACTTTCATTCATCAGTTTCTTTCTTTCTGTTTTCTTTCTTTCTTTCTTTTTCTTTCTTTCTTTTGATTGTCTCATCGTTTGTTTCCTTGTTTGGCAAGTTATTGAGATGCCGTTGATTGACAGCTGGTAGCAGTCCATCTTTTTTAATATATAGATTAATATTTTAATTTACATGTTTATATATACACACGTATGTACATATGCATCATTATTCATTTAGCCACTTGGCTTATATTCATTTTCTATTTGGCCCAAAGGCTCTTTTTCGACCATATCGGTTCTTTTCTTTTTCCTATACATTGATTTACACACACACGCACGCACGCACACCAGTTTAGCAGTATTGTCCAAGGACCAATAATATTACAAATATTACTAGTCATCGATTATATCCCATTTAAAAAAAAGAACATATTAGGTTATGAATTCCATACATTTTAAAACATTACAAATCACCAATTTATATGTAACAAGCAATTATCAGTGTCCAGAAATAAAAAATGTTATATGGTTAGATAACACAACGAAAAAAATAGTTTCTTGGATTATTTCAAATTAGTGAATTACCTAGAAATTAACAGATGATTAGTGATAAGCACATAAGAATCTGTCAATTAATTTCTTTTTATATAAACATTATGGTAACAAAATTTATAACTATTTACATTATTTTATCTGAGAACATCCAGCTCAAATGGCAGAACTCCAATATACATGTTGACAGTATTTTCAGATATAATTTACACTATTTATTTCTGATATTTACATAATCTTTCCACTAGTTATAGTCATAAGTAAACTATATACTTCAAGATAAATATCTCGAACTGTCAAGATATTTTTAATAGTGTATTCCACTTTTTTCTTTGCACATTTCTGAACTAGCATTTGTGATATTTCATGTTTTTTACAAGCAGTTAGTATATGATGAATTGTTTCAGGTACCTGGCATTCAAAACATAAGTCCGTTGGGCTTTTACCTATAGATTTCAGCCAGGTATTAGTTAGAATATGTCCCATTCTAAGTCTGGTAATTTGAACTTCTCGTTTTCTAAGATAGTCTGTAAATTTTATATCTGTAGATACCTGGGGTTGAATATTTTTGTAGAATCTTCCATTTGTTTCAAGGTTGTACTCAATTTGCCATTTATTAATTACATAATTCCTTATTAAAGAATAGATTTCCTTAAACTCTAAATAATTTGTTGAATTAATTTCGGATATTTCCAGTCCCTTCTTTGCCAGCATATCTGCCATTTCATTTCCAGATAAACCAATATGGCTTGGTATCCATGCTACGATGATATTGCTATGTTTTATCTTATTAAAATTATCTAAAAATTCAAGAAAAAGATTAGGCCTTGAACTAGACCCATTCTCTTTTATAGAAGTGGCTACACTTAATGAGTCAGTAAATATGATATATTTATTTGTATTTTCATTTTCATTTATAATAATCCATTTAATTGCTTCAATTATGGCTGTTAATTCAGCTGAATAAATCGATGAATCATTTACAATTCTATAGATATTATGAAACTGTATAGAAGGTATATAGAAGGCTGCTGAAACTATACTTTCAAGTTTAGATCCATCCGTATAAATGGGTGTGTAATCAAGATATCTATTAATTAATTCTAATGACAAGGATGACATAAAATTAGGGGAGTCTGTCTTTTTGTTGATATATTTTTTCAAGGACAGATCAACCTTAATGGTTTTATTAAGCCAGGGGGCTGTTGACTGGTAAGATGGTGATTTAAATGGCTGAGAGATCAATGAGAAAAAATGTTCAGTTCTTTTAAATATGGAATTTTGTTTAACAGAAGATGCAGAAGATGCATAATAATAATTTGTCCAGTGGTCTCGCATAGCTTCCGCCGCAGGATGATCTGTTGAACTGAGAATTTTAGATCCTATTTTAAGCGAATTGTTCAAGCGACGTAGGTGGAGTGGAATTTCACCACATTCATTTTGAAGAGCCATGATTGGGGTGCCTTTAGCTGAGCCACAAGCTAATCTCAAAGCCTCAGATTGGATATTTTGCAACTTTTTTAACTGGCTGGAACTAGCTGTGGTATATGCTACATCCCCATAATCAAGAACTGATCTAATTATCGCTTTATAAATGCATAGGAGGGCTCGTTTGGATGCCCCCCATCTATACCCAGATACAGCTCTCATTATATTCATTCGTTTTTTACATTTGGTAACAATGTATTCTATATGGTGCTTCCAATTTAATTTAGAGTCAAAAATAACTCCCAGAAATTTGGCAGTTTTTTCTATTTTAATTTCTTTTTTATTAAGGAAAATCTGTAATTTGTGTATTTTCCTTGTTTTTGTAAATAATACTCCAGTGGTTTTATTTAAAGAGATTTTAAAACCATTTTCATCACACCAGTCATTAATTTTATTAATAGCTTTTTGGATTTTACCTTGTAGTGATTTTATGTTCCGACCAGCACAGAAAATGGCACTATCATCAGCAAATAATGACAGTTCGACATTCTCCAAACCAGGATCCAGATTTTTTATCATTATTAAGAATAATAATGGGGAAATAATGGAGCCCTGTGGAGTTCCGTTCTCTTGTGAGAATTTTTCTGATAATTCTACTCCTACTTTAACTTGAAAGGTTCGATTAGTTAAGAATTTAGAAATCCAGTTTAAAACATTTCCTACTATCCCAATATTTTTTAATTTTTCTAAAAGAGTTGGGACATGAAGCATATCATATGCTCTTTCAAAATCAATAAAGATTGCCAAAACATGTTGTTTATTGCTTATTTTTTTATGAATATAATCTTGAAGCCTAAGAATTTGGTCTATAGTGCTTTTATGTTTTCTAAATCCTGTTTGATATGGAGATAGAAGTTTATTGGTTTCCAAAAACCACTGTAATCTATTTGTTATCATCTTTTCCATTATTTTACACAGGGTTGGTGTAAGAGAAATTGGTCTATAAGATTCAGGAGCCATAGGATCTTTATTAGTTTTAAGGATAGGCATAATTATAGCATGATTCCATTCCTTTGGAAGTATACCTGTTGCCCACACTTTATTGTAAAAGGATAATAAAACATTTCTAACATTTTTATGGAGATGTTTAAGTAAATCATAAGGGATTCTATCTTCCCCTGGAGACTTATTTTTTTTGATGATTCTATAGCATCTTGGAGCTCTCGAATATTGAAGGTCACATTAAGAGCTGCTGCATCGTTATTATATTGATTTGATAATGTTTCATTTTCATTGTCCTTATTTCGTAGATGATTTAAGAATTTATCCTTATAATTTGAGCTACTACTAGTTTGGGAGTAAGTTTTTCCCAATAAATTTGCCTTTTGTAGATTAGTTTCAGCCTTAGTTCTCTCGTACTGAAGGGTAGGAATAGATGTTGTAGATGCCACCCCTTCCATTCTGCGTGCCATCTTCCAAATTGGTGCCAATTTTGACTGATTATTTAATTCACTACAATAGGTTTCCCAGCTAGTTCTTGCCTCATCTGTTATCACTCTTTTTGATACCGCATTTTGTCTCTTAAACTCTACATAATCATCTAGATTTCTTGACTTAATCATCTTATTACGGATTCGATTTCTCTCGTATATTGCTTTACTACAATTTTCATTCCAAAAGGGTAACGGTTTGTGTCTTTTATTTTTACTTTTAATATATTTTCTAGCTGGAATAACAGAATTAGCTAATGTTGATATAGCCGTTGTTAAATTTAAGAAGGTTTTATCTATGTCTTCATCCAAAAGGTTTTCTGTTATATGAAATTTACTTTCAGTTTTAAAATTTTTCCAATTTGCTTTCTTTAAATTCCAAACATGCATTCCCATGTTATCTTCAAGAGTTATAATCTCATTAACTTTTGTAAATGTAGGTAAATGATCTGATCCTAGCGAAGTATTTTCAACAAAATGGGAACAGTTTAGAGCCAGATCATGAGACGCAATTGCTAAATCAATAACTGAATTTATATTAGATTGATTAGAATTTATACGAGTTGCTTTACCAGTATTTAGTACCGTGAGATTGTTTTCTTTTATTATTTTTTTCCAAAATTCTTCCTTTTGTATTATTTAGACTACTCCCCCACATTTTATTATGAGCATTAAAATCTCCAACTGCAATGGTTCTTTTGCTTTTAAAAATTTCACTCAAAGTTTCACAATCTACCTTAGCTGATGGAGGAATATATATATTTAAGATATGGATGGGACCCATATTAGTATTAATTTCCAGGCATTGATTTTCAATATTTGGGATTTCTTTACTTTTAATAATAGTATAATTAAGTCCAGTTTTAATTAAGAAGGTCATACCCCCTCTCCTATTTATATCCGGGTTATCTTGGCTAACCACATTATAGCCATCAAAAGTAAGTTTTTTTAATATTTTTTTTTATATTTTTTTATGTTCTTTTTGAAAAGTTTCCTGTATGCAAACTAGATCTGGTGAATATATGCTATTCCTGTTGCTTAGATAATTTTTTAATTGATTTTTATTTGCCATTAATCCTCTGGCATTCCACTGCATAATGACTAAATCCATAATACAGTACCAAATTTGATATGATTTTTAATACATTACAAAATGCGATAATATCATATATTGATATGCACAAAATTACCACTATGCATTAATTATGTTAAGGAATAAAAACAATTTTTCCATTAAACATAATATGATTGGCTGAATGAATTAAGATAGTTTTCCTTTCATCATCAGTCTTTTCATTATCTAATAAGGCTATACAACCTTGTACAAATTGAATGATCTTCCTTTCAGGTTCGTTACGATTATCAAGTGGCATCCGATTTTCTTCTGTGAGGACTAGATTATATTTATTTTTATCAAAATCCAGAAACAGTTTAACATTTTCATTAATTTGAGGTGAAACTGACATAAGTGGTACTGTTTGAGATTTATCAACTAAAAACTCATAAGTATTCAGTTGAATGTTTTTTGGGGATTCTACATTATCTGGTACATAGGTCCCAGTTCCTTTTTTCACCATATCTGAGTAGAGGATTTTCGTGTTGGTTTTTGCCTTAATAGCCTGTTGGATTTCTAAATATTTCCGACATTTGGTATAAGCCGCGCTGTGTGCTTCATGGCAATTTGCACATTTTGGAGTGTTTTTATTTAAACAGTTTAAATAAGTATGAGGTCCACTGCACTTGCTGCATTTTATTGGATTTTGGCAGGAAAATGTTGGATGTCCAAATTCTTGGCATCTATCACAGCGATGAGGTCGGGGAGTGAAGGCCCAGGTTTTAAAGAAATGCCCTCCAATATTCAGATGTTTTATAGCGATTGAACGAAAATTCAAAATATATAGTGCCTGGAACAAACGAATTAAAGGTGTCCAAATGCTAAATAAAGGAAGAGGGCGACGCTAATCATCTTCCTTATGACACAGTGTCGTTAAACAGCAAATAACCAATTTAAGTTGCCGCCAAAAATATATTTATTGCATTTGGACAATACTAACACACCAGAACTGCCTAGACGTCATCCACAAATATACAAAAAGACCTTACAGAAACCTGACATGAACAGAACATTGTATGGACACTATAAATAAACTCAATAGGATCATTATTAAGTTTAAATTATAGATTCTTACTCAGCAACGCCCATCTTCCCATCTTCCTTGCTGCATATTCCTCATTTTCTATTTTCTATTTTCACTATTCCCCCCCCCCAAAAAAAAACCTGCAATACCATATGATCTTAGGCCTAGACCACACAACTCTTCACTTCCTACTAAAGATAATAGAAATTGTATTTCTCGTATCTTGTTTTATTGTTAACTTTATTATTCTATGACATTGTTGTTACTTGACTTGTATATGTACCCTAATGCGGTCTATCATTTGGCTTTTGAATAAACGAATATATATATATATATATATATATATATATATATTATTAAATAGCTACTTAAAAATCTGAGTTGGTTCATCTTTCTTGATATCTAATTTATTAAGAAATAAATGTCAGTTATATAAAGGTGAAATTTCTATTAACACCCATTTTACGACAAATATATTTTACGATGAAGAGTATAAGCTAGTTAGCCAAATTATATAAGTCAAATTTTGTAAATAAAAATTTTAAGTTTGTTACAAATAGTTTTTTCTGTTCCCTAAAACCGGATGCGCTGAGAAAGTAAAAAGAGGATGGTGACATTAATCATGTTTGTAACGGCATAGTATCGCTTCACACGCAACTAACCAACGTAATGAACTTTTGACAAATGAAAAGGTTTACGAAAATCGTGTCGGGAGCACTCAAACCGACGTTTCAGTTTACACACCTTTAAAAGGTGTCTTACCGATACTATATAAAAGCAATTTGTTTAATAGGTATTATATACCATTTCCATATACGTACATTATCTTGAATGATTTCGAGGCATAGATGCCAAAAGACGATGTAATTTCCGACTCTATAATAACTGGAATTTTTGTTCCATCAATGCATATAAGTTGTCCATCTAACACTAGTTTGATTTCCATCACTGTGTAGGCCTACCCTTGGTGGTATATAAGCATTAAGCAAAGTAAGGTCAACGTCAACGACCCTGGCAACCACAAGATGTTGTTAAACAGTGGAAACGTTAACTTCCATCGTTGAGCGTTTCAGAAATTCAGAGGTCACAAATGCGATTAAAGCTACTGCAGCAAGAACAGCAGTTTTACAATGGACCTTGTAAGTCCATTGTAAAATGGACTCAAGGGTTCGGCGACGGCCGGGGATAAATTTTAAAATAGAAGGCTGATGGATGGATTCAGAATTTAAAGACATCTTATGGCAACAAAGGCCGTTGACGTCGACAGAAATTATTTTAGCATAATGGATGGATCCAGAGTTTAACGATATCTTTATCTTATGATCTTCTAGATATTGACCTGATTACGACCTGGTTTTGGTGCGCCATCGTATCTTGTCATATCTAGTAATTTATAAGGATCCTCTCGCAGTATTAACTTTTCAGAGGCGTCCTCAGTGTACGAGCCCCGTGGAAACAGAAACGTCTTGAGCAAGCGAGTAGATGCCGGGAGATCCCGTCATGAGTTTAGTTAATTCCCGCCAGGAGTTTAGTTAATTCCCGTCAGGAGTTTAGTTAATTCCCGTCAGGAGTTTAGTTAATTCCCGTCAGGAGTTTAGTTGATTACCGTCAAGAGTTTAGTTGATTACCGTCATGAGTCGATTGATCGCTGCCTTGTGCATTAGACACCGGCGCAATACAAGTTACAAATTACAAAAGCCGTTGACGTCGACAGAAATTTTGGCAAAATACAGCTTTTTAACAATCTGATAATTTTTTTCTTGGTGGTGGATCCAGAGTTCAACGACATCTTTTGGCAACAAAGGGCAGTGACGTCGACTGAAATTATTTTTGAACAGTTCTCATCGCTTGTATGACGTTATACGGGTATACAGTATACTTAAGTAATAAATTGTCAAGAAACCAAGATTGTAGCGTCGGCGCAGCGAAATTATATATAGCCTTATGTGATTCGTTTTAAAGGTGTTTAACATTTACCAACGCTTAAACGACAGTTTATGGCTGGCAGGGCCGGAGACGTCGACCTTATCTTGCTTCGTGTGGCCAGTCTGAGAATGAGGAACAGAGAGCTTGGTAACCAGCATATTCATTGACTTGTGAACAGTTCTTGTATGGTACAATACAGCTGTGTGGCGGGTCAGCGATTAAGCGTAACGGCCATGATTTCTACCCTCCACATATCTGACCATATTAACAACTGGCTAATTAACTTCCTCAACGATCAGAACCATCTTACTAGATTCAGCCACCAGACATCAGCTGTGACTACAATAAATGCCAGTGTTGTACAGCGCTCTGCAGTTAGCCTACGGCATATAGGCCTACACCTTCTCTGCCTCTGACCGTCAGCCTGTCCACCTGGAAAACAAGTCTGTAAAGTTTGCAGATGATAGTCATCTGATCTTCGGCTGGCTGATGAGAAACACCAATCAGGAGAAGTTGGAACATGTTTCATCCTGAAGGTCCTCTGGGTAATCACTCGGGAGCAGGCCCGCATGTTGATGAAATACTAGGCTCATGCGCACAATCCCTATATGCCTTGCGACTCTTTAGAGTTCACGGACTGAGAGATGATGCGTTGCGGGTTATCGACGAGGCCACAATAGTTGCAAGACTTCTACATGCAGCAACGGCATGGTGGGGCTTTGCGACAGCCGAGAAAGTTCATGCTAAAAACGAGAGTATGTGGTATCTTTCTGATGATGCACCGACTTCAGGCCGTTGTGTGGCTGTCCTTTAACGTCCTTCGATCCCTCTTCCCCCATTGGCGTGTCGTCATCAGGGACTTAGACCTCGCGCCCTCCCCCTCGTGCTCCCAACAGAAAACGACAAAAACTATATTCCAAGAATTCTTTTCGATAGATATCTTCAGCAATATTTGCCTACTACATATTAATTTCTCTTTCAAAACGTTTCAAATTTATTTCTTGCCATAATAATTTGGTTTGCCAATTAGGAGCATCGAATTGTCGATGATGGGGTGGATAATTTCTTAACCATAGCCATCTAATACAGTACATGAAATAACATGAATTAACATAACCCGAAAATGATGGAATTCTCCCACCACTAGTACATCTATTTTGTGACTATTGAGGCCGTTTACACGACTTTACCTATTTTATTCTACAACTATTAGCTATTAATTGTGATTTAACGAGGCTGTGTCATAAAAAATGAATAGCATCACCCTCCCCCATTTTCCAGGCTTGCGCTGGCACTACCTGAGTACGAGCAGTGGTGGAGTTAGCGCCATTTAGTAGTTTTCAGTGTTTAACGACAACTTCTTGCTGCCAGAGCCGTTGACGTCGTCATGTCATGTCATGTCAAACACCGACGTCGCTGCGCGACGGTTGGTCACATGCATGGACTAGGGTTCTCCACTGACGCCTGTTGCGTGCAGCAGCGAGAAGATAAGATCCAGAGAGATGGGACCAGGAAAGAATGTTGTCTATCCAGTTAATTCTTGGGACTTGTCAATCGCTGAGAAAAGATCAGCTAGCATAGAAAAAGAAGTGTTTAGGTTGAGTGGTTGGTCCGAAAGCCATATTGATATGAGGAGAGAAAACCCGAAGATTCTAGAAAAGGAAGGATCTCAATGGTAACCAGGCGCTGCTCAAGGGTTTCGGAGAGGAATGATAGATTAGAAATAGGACGGACATATTCCAAAAGAAATTACACTGTCAACGGTCTTTATATGCAACTCGTCTGCTAGGCTTTTCGGAAAATACAGATTTCATTTTTGTTATGAGACACCGTCGTCAAACACCAACCAACCAACCAACCAACCAACCAACCAACCAACCAACCAACCAACCAACCAACCAACCAACCAACCAACCAACCAACCAACCAACCAACAAACCAACCAACCAATCAACCAATCAACCAACCAACAAACCAACCAACCAATCAACCAACCAACCAACCAACCAACCAACAAACAAACCAACAAATAGTCAGAATGTACCTACATTATGCCTAATGAAAGGCGAGAGCTGTTCAAAGTAATTACACACCTGTTTTAAGTGTTGAAATTGACCTTTAAGTAAAAGCATTCGCTCGCGCTGTATTAGTTCTGTTTAGCAGGTACTGAGTTCAGGCAAACGATTTTATTATCAGAAATTAACAAATAAGATAGCAATGATATACAATGTAAAGCAATGTAATATAAATCCTTGAAATTTCTCAGTGCCACAGAAAAGCCACGTCAAGAAGATCAACTTAAATGTCGGCGTTATATAAGCTCAAGTCCGTAATTATTGCTAGTGAGTTTGGTTCATTTAAGTGTCAAGTCAGAATCAAGGGGAGGTCAAACTGAAGTGACAGCATGGTGCTACGGCGCAAATGGATGATGACGCCAGAGTAGAACCAGGTTAGGAGGTTTAGATGTTTTCTCTGTGGCATAAAACAGCGAGTTACCAGACCATAAAATAAAAATAGCATTATAGAAGGGCTAAAAGGAAAATCACCAAGTAACGACAAAGTAGCGTCTTGTCAATTAGTTTCCATTGTCTATCGATATCTTTGGCTACCAATGCAGTTGACGTCGAGTTTACCACTCCTTCCCCTGCTCTACGAACTAAACTCATGACGGCAATCAGCCTTTCATGACAACTATTTAATTGTTCCAAAGTTTAACGTCGTCTTTTGACATCAAAGGCCATTGATGACAATTCAGAAATGCACACAATGTAAAGAATACGAGAAACTTATATCGTCCGAAAGACACCATGTAAAGGTGTTAAAACAGAGCCCTACAATATAACTAACATTCATTATTTACAACAAAAAGTCCTGAAGTCCTACAATGGCTCCCGATTACTTCGCCGATCTAGTATAAGATCCTCCTTCTGGTTTCCAAGTCCCAGTAGGGCTTGCTCCTAAATACCTCTTATCTTATGCGGTAACCTCTCTCTGCAACTTCTGCTCGGCCTTTGCGCTCTACTGGCCGTCTTGATCTCTATGTCCCTCGTACTATGACCACTCTGGCCTCAAGCTTTTACTGTGACAGGTCCCTCTCCTTCCCCTGCTCTATGAACTAAACTCATGACGGGAATCTCTCCTGCATCTACTCGCTCGCTCAAGACGTTTCTGTTTCCACGGGGATCCTGCACTGAGGGCGCCTCTGAATAGTTTATAATGCCAGAGGCGCCTTATTAATTACTACATACGATACGATACGATGCGATAAATTATCAATCTGACATTGCCTATGATACACGCATTGTGATAAAATTTAATAAAGAGACAGATTATCATTATTGTTTATTATTAACCCTCGAATGCCCAGGGGGGTCCGACCGGACCCCAGACCCGCTTTTCCACGGATAACTTTAGAACGGCTACGAAATTTTAAAAATGGTTTTAGGACTTCTTAAAGCCTTCAATTGGGCTTCGTATGATATATTTTGCGTGATTATTCTACCACCCTGTAGCCCACAACCATAGCATATACCAAGGACACCCCCAAGAAATGCGGCTGATGGTCATACTGGCAGATGGTTTACCAGCCCAGAAATGAATTTTTTAACGCACGTTATTGTGAAATACCATATATCAGTCAATTGCAAATTGCATTTGGATTTTAACAAGCCAAATCCCGTTAAAATATTCCAATCCTGTACCCCACAACCAGGCAACAACTACATGCGTACAATTGAATACCTGCGAAAAATCCCGAAATTGCAAAACACTACAAACGAATATTAAACTTCAAATAAAGTTTCACCAGCTGGCGCTATTGTAAAATACCATATATCAGTCGATTGCAAATTGAATTTGGATTATAACAAGCCAAATTCCGTTAAAATATTCCAATCCGTTCTCCAGATATCACAATGAAAACATTGGGGTCCGGTCGGACATTCGTGTACCAAAAATAGCTTGGGCACTCGAGGGTTAAAATGGTTTGATGCAAAGTAAACTTTCTTCCGCAATAATAAAACAGATAATCTGATGCATTAGTGTATAGGTAGTCATCCACCTCCATTTCAGTGATAGGACATGTGAAAGATTTGTGTTTGAAATCAAGTTCAGGTAGAGGGAAGTAATTGATCCCATGACATTCTGTTTCCAGAGGCGGCGCTACACCAGGACGCACCAGGGCAAATGCCCTGGTAAAAAAGCCTATACCCCATATTAGAGGCTTGTTCGCAATAAACATTCACATGAAACTTTTTGAGTATATATATTAGATGGAAAAAATTATTTAGAGGTGTGGAATTGGTGCTGAAGTTTTGATTCTTTTTCGACACTTTACGTACATTTTGTTTTACCTCTAAAACAGTGTAGGATATAGGGAACAATTTTGCTGGAGTATTTTTAAATTCATCACCACGTATTGTATTGTTTTCGGACATTTATACAACGCTTGTAGCGGGAGAGCCATCTAGAAGCGCTCCCAGTGCGAGAGACCCGAGAGAAAGAACATGTTTTAAGAAAGGTAAAAGAGTTAGTTAGTGTAGGGTCAAAGTTAACCCTCAGGCTACCAAGGTTTTTTTGTGACATCGGCTACCAAGGGGGTGGTTACCACCCCCCCCAATTTCGTGTTTGGTTTCAAATATCATATTATGTAATACAGCATTTGATTCATCATTCGTTTCTGAAAAGAATGGTATATTTAGTTGTAAAATATATGAATGCATCTCGAAATTATATAGTTTTTAACAAAGGCACCGGTCCATTAACGATATCTGATATTATCTCACACAATTTGTACTATTTGAATACAAAAATATAAATGATGTGGGTTTTGAAAATGAACTATGTATCCAAGAATATTGTAAATATAATGAGACTCAATTTTCAACAATACAAACTATTCCAAAGTATGTTTTAGTTTCAGGCAAAACCTAAAGGCATGCAGCCATATCAACATGAAACAAGAAATTATGTAATTTTTAACGGCAGTCAAATACGTCAGTGGTCCTTGCAGTTATTGCAAGTTAGGCCTACTTTCATTGTTTTGTGCGAATGCTTCCTGCAAACCGGCTTCTTGAACACTTCACAGCACTGCTTTACTCTGTTAGCATTCTGCTTCAACTGTTTATAGCCCTTCCCCATACCCAACCATATCAGTTTACGTTGTGATGTTTCATTTTCACACTGAAAAAGCGTATTATTATTTATTATGATCACTTCCGGTTTTCAAAAGACAAATAACTAAGCAACCAAATACAGCCCTACATTCTCTCTAAAGAATGGCATAGTCGTTTCTCTTCCAGGAAGAATAATGAATACCTTTATAGTCGACAACAGCTAACAGCTGACGAGAGAAATTCCTGATTTCACAAGTGGTACCTAGGCCATATCGGGTATAACTTTTTTATGGCGTGGGATATCATCACGACTTTTACCTCAAAATGTGTGCAAATGGACCCCCTACAGCTACTTAAAATGTCAAAATTATATTCCATGTGCTAAAAAAAATTTTCCAGAAAAACGTAGGGGGTGGTAACCACCCCCCCCCCTTGGTAGCCCGAGGGTTAACGGCACCGACAACATAAATGTTAAACGCTCGACGCTGCTACTCAAGCTACCAATTATTTACGAAATGTCTTTATACACCTTTAAAACGTGATATCTAATGCTATAATAATATACAATTTAGTTCCAACGCAACTGACAGGAAACATAGGATGTAGTTAAACACTGTTTACTACAGCAATCGTAAGTTTTGCATAATTTGGACGATTATGTAAAGAAGCAAACGTGTCAAACATGCGGCCTGCCTACTGCCCAGGTTGAGATTCTGAGCGCCTCTGGGGGCCTCGGACCGCATGCTACCCCAGCTTCTCGGGGGCATATTTCGAAAAAAACCGTGGAAATTGTTTCAAGGAACTCTCCAACTAACCAGACGAGGAGTGTGAGGTTACCTAATGAATATTCATGACGCATCTGCCCCTAGACAGACGTATGAAGATATGGGGCGTGGTGGCTCAGTGTTAAGTTCGGCGCCTTGTGACCGGAGGGTTGCAGGTTCGAATCCCACTCTAGCCGCTGCGTACGGACCTTGGGCAAGTCCTTCACTCGCGATTGCTCGTGGCGCTTCGGCGTGAAAATTCAGGCACAGTATCAAATGCTGTAGTCGGGAGCGCCTCTGAGTAGTAGTAGACTTGAGGAGGCGCTATAGAAATATCCGAAATAAAAATAAATAAAAATAAATAAATAAATAAAAATAAAGGGTCATGCAGAAGATGGTTGAGATCATTTTGCGATCTTTGGGGCAATTTTCTAAAACTTTTTATTCATATGTAAAGCGAAATTTCCAATAAGAAAAGAAACCATGATTGAAGGACTTTCTTAAGATCCATACACAGTAGTCTTCTCAGTTTAGGAGGCTTGTACACTCCGCGTAACAGACCGTGAGTTTTAACCAATGGTATGCAGTGTCCCACAACTCATATCCATTTAAGACTTTCTGAAATAGAGGTGTCTAAGATATGGAGTTCTTATTAATCGAATCAAGAGCAATGTGAGTTAAGGCATGATAAAGACACTGGTGTTATTATTATTATTATTATTATTATTATTATTATTATTATTATTATTATTATTATTATTATTATTATTATTATTATTATTATTATTATTATTATTACTATTTTTTTTTACCCGAGGTATATATGATCCCTCAGGTGCAAGATACTAATTAACTATGTTGACTCTGGAGTGGCCGGATGTTAAAGCGAAGTTAAAGCGGATGTTATTACTATTATTATTATTATTATTATTATTATTATTATTATTATTATTATTATTATTATTATTATTATTATTATTATTATTATTATTATTATTATTATTATTATTATTATTTATATTTATAAACTACAACGTTGTTCTAATAAGATTTATGGAACTATTTGGGAAACCACTCTATGCCAAACGTAATAAAGCACTTAAACGCAGAGCTTGTTTGAACACCTTTTAATTGGATATTTCGAGTACTATATATACAGGAAATTTCGCTCAAAAAGCGGATGTTATAGACGCACTCTTAAAAATAGTTGATGGCAAAAGAAATAGAAACCTCAAACCTTTACGTGTCATATCGCCGAAAACTGAAACACTACGGTCAATATTGGAGCTGTTTAGACAGCTTAAATAATATGTTATCGAGGCCTCACATAATCGTTATTTTTTTGGAAAAATCCGAATAACTCCGCCACTAGTACACTGAGTTAGTGGATGTCCCAAGCCTTGAGGAAGGAGACGTGCGACGCTAAACTGATAATAAAACCAAGAAAAGAGAACTCAGGAGAAAATCAACAAAGAAGAAGATATTTTACATATACAGAAACTTTGGAAAATCTAGAAATATTTTGAACACCTGAGTACAGCATTATACATCGTAGGCTAGAGCAACAACAGTACCAGCAACAACAGCAACAACAACAGATGCAACAGTGATGTTATAGTAACAGACACTAGACGAGACCCTTAGATTTACAATTTTAGCAGTCACTAGTTGAGCGAAGTTAAAATCGATTTATATAGCGTACGAAAGAAGCTATTAAAAGGTCTTTACATGCAGCCGTAGTTTTGAATGCTGAGACATTTTGCATGCATTTTCTTTTAACCGATATTTCAATGAATCCCACCTGGCAGTACTTGCTTATGGCTGTCATATTTGCCAATAGAGAACTCAAATGAAACTCAACAAAAATAAATTAAGCTTCTAGATACAGAAAACTTAAGGAAACCCACAAATATATTTTTGAGTTATGAGAATATCATTAACAATAGCTTACTTGTAGACGCCACAACAGAAACAACGCTGCTATATTAAAAAGACAATGGTGAGAATCTTTGTCTTTTTTGATGGATCCAATTCGGACAATGATCCACGAACAACCAGAGAAACTCCTCAAAAAGACGAAGGAGAATGTCAAAGATAACTGAAAACTACCAAGAAAACAAAAAAAGGAAGTATTGAATTGTCATTGATATGTTTAAAACAATAATTAAATTTAAGTTGCAAAAATTATAAATCGCATATTTTTTACATTTAATCACAATATAAATATAATGTATAATGCTCAGTGCACGCAATATACATACACTGTAAATGTCAATGGTCAAATAAACTGAGATTAATGCACATTTTTGCACTCACACAAACACAGATACCCAGACGGAAACCCAGATCTAGAACAAAAAAAACCCAGCTGTGGCAACAGTAAGAAGGACAAGGCGAAGACCAAGACAGATGATGTTTGATTTTATGATGAAAGAGGAATACATTAGAGTTCAAAAGGAAAGAATAATCGCCTAACGTGTCCCATCTTTATATAGTATCGGTTTAAACCGTTTAAAAGGTGTCTAAGTTGAGCGCTTATACTAACCGGAAATCTTGTCTCGTGTCAACATGGGGATTTTTGCCAGACCTTGACAGGAGTACTTTTTCATATTTGCGAGGATAGTGAATTGCACTACAGGCGATGACAAAAGTATTCACACCCAATGAACTCGTGTATTAGTTTCAATTTAGTCACAAAATGCTCAAAGTCCTCATTCCTCCTTTTCTCTCTATGTTTCTTGCTATCACAAAATATAAGGTTTCCGATTGGTTGCAGCGGTCGCCTTAGACACCTTTTAAACCAGATAAACTTATGCTATTTAAAGTTGGGACACACACGTCAGACAATTAATCTTCACTCCTCCCATGTTATTATAGCCATGACTCCCGTCTAAACTGGCCAATGAAATTTAAATTAATTAGTGATCGAGGTATAAGTTTTCATCCATTAAAATTCGATTAGAAATTATTTTAAATGAGGTGTCTAAAGCGGCCGTTTTAACCAACAGGAAACTTTGTCTCGTGTCTATATATAGAGACGGGGATTTGGGGCAATCCTTGTCATGGAGTACTTTGTGATATCTGTGAGGATTGTGATTTGCGCTTCAGGATTGTTCGTGTACGGGAGATGACAAAGTATTCACACCCAATGAACTCATGTATTAGTTTTAATTTAGTCACAAAAGGCTCACAATCCTCATTCCTCATTTTCCCTCTTTCTCGCTGTCACAAAATCTATCTCTCAATCTGCCTGACTAGATCTACAACCTGGAACCTAAATTTGATCTACCTATCTACTCCATGTTTCTGGGTGGTGCCAGTCACAAGCCTGGGTGCTGGAGGAGGGCGACGCCAATAATCTTTCTTATGACAGAGCAACGTCAAATAGAAACTACACACATAGGCTTACAATCGTAAAAATATGTAGGTCAGTAATTGTAAATATATTATAAAGTGAGGTCAGGTTACGACCCTGACAACCCTGAAGAAAGTAAATTTGCTAATAATGACATAGATAAGTATATCATAATTCTATGGCAGAAAGAATATCGTAGCCAATGTACTGAATGTAGGAGGAGGTCCAGATTTTAGGGACATCTTATGGCAACAAAAGTCGTTCTCGTCGACAGAAATTATTCTGAACACTTCATATTATGTCATCGTTTAACTCAGCAACTAAGCGACATCTTACGTAAAGTTCTCTGTGTTTGGTGCTTAACAACGCCTTATGGTTTCCACAGCACTTAACGTCGACCGTTCTCTACACGCTTCTGACCCTCAAATGATCAACAAGTAAATGAACGAAATTTACAGCTAATACTTATAGTGTCAGAAACCATCGTTTTAAAGGTGTGTAAACAGACAGGTCTCTGAGCGCTTCCCCACAGAACTTTCGAACATTTACTTCAGTTTCCGATAGTTACCTGCTATTTAGCAACACTGTGCCATAACAAGGATGCTTTGCGTTGCCCTCCTCTTTTCACGTTCTCACCGGATCCGGTTTCAGAGAACAGGACTAGGTAGGACTCGATGCTGCAACCAATTCTAGCCAGCTAAAGTCAACGTATATTTCGACACCCTGAAATGGTATCACTAGCCGCAATAAAAATCACGAGCTTCGCTCATATAGAAAAAAATCTTTCACTCTGATGTAGAAAGGTATGGTAATGACGACCGCAATGTCTCTAACAGCCCATAAGATGTACTTTAACAGAGGAAACTACCATTCTGGAAGTCGGTTTGAATAATGCAGTGAGTACTGATAAGAATTTCTTCACCAACGACTTCAGGGGACGCTGATTCCAAGTGATTCTGTTTAACTGTTAGATCCAATCTTTTATTGAGCTACCTGAAGAAGAGACAAAAAGACGCAGAATATCCCAAAACACTGAAACAAACGGCTTTCCTTACACACCTTTAAACCGTTTTCTAAAACAATGCGTATCTGTGACATTCGTTGAATCAATACGCGGTGTCATCGAAACACAATATTATAAAAAATTAGTACGGGTTTCGTTATGGCCATGATGACCACAAGATGTTGCTAAGCAATGGAAGCTACTTATTTTAAAAATGGGGGAGAGAGAGAAAAGTTGTTGTGGCAGTGACAGATTTATCTAATACTCCCACATTTGACCAGTTGTGTTCTAGGGCGGATGATGCTCTCTTTGCTGCAATCCTTCGGAACCCAGTGCATGTCCTCCATGATTTGCTCCCTCCAATACGATTATCCGGATACTCTCTTCGGCCTCGCTCGCATAATCGTAAGATACCGCGATGTGATCATCTGACAGGGAAGGGTTACATTACCAGGTTATTGTATAAATGAAAAGAAAACAATTGCTTACTTATTTACTCATTTTATAATTTTTATTTCGATTTATTACTTCTATGTTTTATATTCAATGCTTCTAGCTACTGTCCCATTGTGCGTTTGCTAATGGTGTAATAAAGAATATACTTACTTACTTACTTACAATAAAACTTTGTTAGACAACTAAGGCTATCTTTACAAATTTACGACACTATAATTTTAATTCAATCACTGTTTTCCTTCAGTCCGGAGTCTATTCTAAAGAACATAGCGACAAAAACAAAGAATGTAACACATGTAGGCCTAGTGCATTGTATTTGGGTTTTAAAAACGCCTCTCGCGGTATTGACCATTCAGAGGCGCCCCAAGTGCGATAGAAAAGAAGCAGGATTTAAGACGAAGAAAGGAAAATGAAGCGCTACCAGAGAGAATGGTTGTTGCGAACAGGAGGAGGAAGTGGGTTCCAAAGTAAGGGACCTACGCAGGCATAATGATCTAGATTGAGCCATAGTAGTCATGATACGGGGAATTAAGAGGTCAAGACGATTAGAAGATCGAAGAGGACGCAACGAAAGGGCAGAATTAGGACGAAGAATTAGGTCACATAAATACTTCAGAGCATGACCCAATTGAGACTTACGCACAAGAATAATTACTTTGAATTGAACACAGGCAGAGATAGAGAGAGAGATGGACCCTTTCAGAAAGGACCAACGCTTCACTTATTAGATTTATTAAACAGTCTGGAAAAGATAAATGTCTGAAAAACGTGGCAAAGCGCTTAAACGTGTGGTTCTCTAGACACCTTTAAATAGGTTCTTAACGTCCATATATCTCCCGTTTTCGTTCAATCAATGTTTAATGCTTTTATCTGGGTCCAGAGGCACGCTCAAGGTTAACGACCCTGGCAGCCAAAAGACGTTGTTACTAGTAAACAAAGGACAACACTTAATTTAATTTATAAAAAAAACCTCAAAACCTGTACGTAATATGTTGCTTTACATTCAAAATATCGCCAAGATCAGGCCCTGTTTAGTCACCTTTATATTCACACAAATATTTTGTTTCCCAGGCTATATATCATCTTCAAAACCTGGACAAAGATAGCGCTGTAATATGCCAGACGTTAATTCAGAAATGTATACAACGTAACGAAACAATGTCACTAATATTCATTGTTTAACGACATGATGATGATGATGATGACGATGACGATGACGATGACGATGACGATGACGATGACGATGACGATGACGATGACGATGATGATGATGATGATGATGATGATGTAAACGATAGGAGTATTACATCTGACACTATCTATTATTCACATATTGTGAAAAATGGTTTGATGCAAACTAAACACTATTCTGCAATAATTGTTCCACGCAAGAAATATTGAAAGCAAAATCGTACAAAACATTCTAATTAATAAGCATTTCGAATATAAAGGTTTGTTAGTTGCTCTTTAATTATAATGTTTCATAACAAAGATGATTATCGTCGCCCACTTCCTTTATATGTGCTCTGGAAGTGTAGGGTCAACAACCCCGAACAGAACCCTAGGGTGTCGCTGAACACACTTTGGAAAACGCTGTGTTAGAACGCTCTCGTTAGAAACGTTTTAAACGTGGTCAACCGATGCTGCGAACATTGAGACCCGAAGGTACCTTTGGTTTTGTGCCACCCTGGGAAGAGATGAGTGAGGTATTTTTGCATTGCCTTCCTCAAGACAATCGTGGGTGGGCCACTTGTCCAGGGTCGCTAGATATGCAGTGGCTTGAGGTAGATTCGAGCTTGAAACCCTCCGGTTACAAGGCACAGAACTTGCCGCGACACCAACGCGTCTCATAAGATGTCATTAAACTCCGTATTCAATACGGAGTTTAATGACATCTTATGAGACGCTGTCATGAGATGTGTCAATCAATCAATCAATCAATCAATCAATCAATCAATCAATCAATCAATCAATCAACGTACTGGTGCCGCTGACCGCTCAAACAACGGTTTAATATTAGTATCCGTTTAGACACCTTTAATAGCCAAATTACGAAGCTACATATAGATTTTCCTTCCATCTAGGCACGGATCTGTTGTTGAAAGTGCCTAAACCCCAAATTGGTAGAGATGATCGTTCATCTAAAACAACATACAACAACAACTCAAAATTTAAAAATAATTCGGAAAAGACGGAAGGTCGGACCCAGAAGCGCCCTCTATTGTAGAAAGGTCGGTCGTTTGACAAACTACAACAGGGAGTCAAATGGAGCGAAATGTAAAACTACCACAAAGAAGAAGGCGTGAAGGTTGTAGACCCCAAGATGAATGCCGCCGTCAACAGATAACTATGGTTTTCGAACTGCCTCGATGTCATCTAAAACTGTTAAAACGCGTAGTAGAAGCCGCATTAAATATTCGAAGAATGAATGTGTGGCGTTATTGGGAAATGAGATTTACGTCAAATGTTGCAAAACACATCAAAACTATGGCAAAGTTCAGTGGCGGCATCATGATTTGAAAAGTAATAGGGCCTGCTGCAAATTAGAGGGTCTGGGGACGGAAGCTTTTAACAGACAAAATGTTTTACGGCAAAAGTATGTTGTTGCCGTACCACCTTAAAAAGTGGTACGGCAAAAGTCGTACCACAAACATAGGCGGCTAAGTTTAGACAAATGTAATTCGTTTATTACATACTGTATATCCATAGGCTATAATTATTTGGATTTTATCCCATCTTTCATCGTAATATCGAAGTCAATCGCTATGAGAGCCACATTATGACATTAAACATTGATGGAAACTTTTGCAGCAATCACAATTACTAGAACTACTACCATTACATTGCCACAACTATTACTACTAGGCCTACTACCACAATGTGAACTACTGGAAAAAGGATCAACAACAACACCTTGGGGTACTAGACGGTGCATCAACAACAACAAAAAACAACAGCAACAAAGCACCAAACAACAACAGCAATTGGCAACACTGGTACATTAATAAAAAAAAGGCGAATTTATCTGCATAAAGATAACGAAAGTAACAAAGCCTTTATGAAAATAATTTACTACAAAATATTCCAAAATAAATTATATTATCAACGGCCTTTGTATGCAACTCTCCTGTTAGGCTTTTTCGTTAAATAAAGAATTCATATTTGTTATCAGACAGTGTCGTTAAACAGCAGCTAACTTAGGAACCAACCAGTTGTTAAAACTCAGCTGTAATTCTCCATATGAAAGGCGAAAACTAATTTAAAATAAATTCACACCTCTTTTAAGTTGACACATTGTCCTATTAGTAAGCGCAGATGTGTACCGTCTGTACTGTCTTTAAATGTTCCGCGAGCTCAGACAAATGAGTTTGTTATCAGAAATGAACAAATACGATCGCAATGTAATGCAATGCAATATAAATCTTCGAAATTTCTCAGTGAAAAGAGAGGAGTGACACCAATCATTCTTGTTATGGCACAGTGTCAATAAACAACAACTAACCAACGTAATAAACTTTTGCAAAATAAAAAAATATAAACAGTGTCGGAAGGATTCAAACTACGACTCAGATTACACACCTTTAAAACGTGTCTTTCCCGCACTATATAGTTGCAATTTCGTTAGGTTCTTAATTATCCATGCGTTCAGATGGCATAAGTAACAGACACAAAAACGTTAGATGTCGCTAAATATTATAGTAAATAATCAAAACAACGGCTCTTGTTCGGCACCTTAATTAATATGTTTCCGAACTATATACAAATGTAGATTCCATACTATAACTCTGCAGGGACTTTGTTACTTTGTTGACCTGGCCATTTACGTCGACGGAAATTATTCCAAGAGACATCGTAAGAGACTCAGGAAGTCACACTCAGAGGGCGACCTCTACCGTACAAGAGTCGATCGTTCGACAAACTACAGAAGAGAATGAAAACGAGCGAACTACAGATCTTCAGCGGAGAAGAGGCGCTAA
This sequence comes from Allolobophora icterica, assembly GCA_963556255.1. Classification (NCBI taxonomy): domain Eukaryota; kingdom Metazoa; phylum Annelida; class Clitellata; order Crassiclitellata; family Lumbricidae; genus Allolobophora; species Allolobophora icterica. The sequence continues at coordinate 3,301,112 of OY744608.1, read as the reverse complement.
TGACGTCTGACCAGAAGAGCGGCCATGTTCGTAAGCGTTTAAACCCCAAAGTCGCAGACTTGATCGTTCGTCGAAAACAGCAGACAATAAAAATGGCGTGAAACTTACAACAGATATCGAAGGTTGTACTCGACAGCGTTTTCCATCACAGAAAAAATGAGTAAGAAAATACAGATACAGAACTCAACAGAAAATCCAGAAAATAGAAAGAGGGACAAGTGACACAGAAATTAAAAACACTGAAAGAACTACTGAGAGCAACCTAAACACCAACACCTCAAGGTTGTAGATGGTACAACATCAATAACAAACAACGAAATGAACAACAATTTCATGGTAACAACCAGAAGATGGCTGCCCGGGTTGTTAACATCCGACCAACAGTCTTTGACGTCATTAGAAAGAGGATCGTAGATATAGTAGAAATTGAACAAACTTAGAATGGAATATATTATATATATAGTGTCCGAAAGATAAGATTAAAAGGTGTCTAAATGAAGCGGTTAGTTTGAATTGGTGGGGAACATAGACTTTTCAGAATTTTCGAGATAGACAAATTACGTTATAAACTTCGAGAAGTAATTATTTTAAATGCTTTGCACTTCTTTGGGTCTCGCGATGTAAATAATTGCAAAGAAGTTAATTGACACGGGACACCTATAATTTGTTAATGGCTTATAAAGCACTGAAAACTACGACTCCGCTTACACACCTTTAAAACATTTTATTTCCAAACTATATAGGTACAATTTTTCGTTCAATCACATGTCGTCTTAACAAATCTTTGCTAAGGAACAGACCCAGAAACTTTACCTTAGATGTCGCTAAATACTCAAAACTACGGATAATGTTACACTCTGCTAAGAAACCTTAATTAATATTTAATTAGTATATTTCCGAACTACGTATAATAGTAATTTGCGTTCAATAACTCCGCCACTACAGTAAATGTGATCGTGCCAGTCCCACGCCCGGAGAAAGGAGTAGGGTGACGCTATCATCTTTGTCATCATACAGTGTCCTTGTAAAGCAACCGATCATCATAATTTATAACAACGGTGAGAACTTTTCAAAATAATTTCTCGCAACGTCTAAGACTTTTGTTACCATAAAATGTCGTTAAACACTGAACTGCTACACAATCGTATACTTCGCCACTTCCGTTTCCGGGTTTGTTTTTAAATCCGAAATCTTGATTAAACAGGAAAACGCTAATTACATAATTATGACACGACTTCCTTAAGGATCAAATACCTACCTCTCTGTTTAAAAAAATATCGCATAGCCTTGAAACTTCCGACTACGTTTAGACACCTTTAAAACGTTTTTTCAACCCATATACCTGTAATTTCGCAACATGTTAATTCCATTTCCTTTGTGTATCATGTATGGTCGACGTTAACGGCCCTGGCAGTCATAAAACGTTGTTAAACAACGCACAATACAATACTTATTATGTTCATGGAAGAAGATAACAATAGCCTTAACGACAGATGTCGCTAAACAGTCAAAATTACGATTAATTTTCTTTAAATTTAAGTAAGTAAGTAAGAAACCATTTTCTATAATGAGACATCCAATCAACAAAACATATCAGTTCAAACATGAAAAACATACACAGTTGTTGGACCCTCAGAATGGTTAATGCAGAAAGGGACAGATCCCGTTAAGGCCTGGGTGACCATATATTTATTAGTTACTGAGTAGATCACCTTGACGGGGCGCTACATAAAAGCTCCTTAATAATAACAGTTAGATGGCGCGAATAAATTAAATACATATAACTAGCCACAATAAGGGCCGTAAAGAGAACACAAAATCAACATGAAGATAAATGAGGACACAAACTCAGTCAAATATTTAGACGCACTAAATAGTTGTTTCCGATGTCATATACAATCTAAATATATTATTGTTGTAAAATCACTGGTAGACCTCTGTTTAGTCATTCGATTTAGCTAACAACTGATCGATTCGTTCATTCCCTGGCGTTTAAACAGCCGAACGATAGCCATTGTTTCTTCGTTTTCAGTCGTAGATTACAGATGAGATAGACTCTCCTCTTTTCATGTTCTCTATCTAAATTTCATTGCGTTTAAGGATTCTGAGAATTTCTGACACCCTGTATGCAGCAATGCTGAATACAAGTCTTGTTATCGCAACTGTCTGTCAAAGGGTGGTCCTCTCCTTTTTTGTCGTGTTCTACGCCTCCTTTCTGCCAAAAACACTACACTTTCTTCGACGCGAGTTACAGGAGTTTGGACACACACGAATATCACATTAATACCAAATTTATAAAGAGCATCGCAAAGGTTCAACTGATGGAAGTCTTTTAACTGTTCGGGTTCATGTATGCCTCGGCCGTCTCGGGTCTTTTCTTTGCTTGTAGATTTATATCCATAATCGTTCGCAACACTCGAGCAGGGACAATTCTATCAGCGAAATGTTGAGTATGACCGAAGCTCTTTGTTTTGAACATCTCTGCGACAGCGGTCGGAATTGTGCGTCTCCATATTTCAGCGTTAGTTACCTTGACATTGTAGGGGATTCTCAGGCTTCTCCTCATTACCGTTTTTAGAAGATGTTGAGCGAATTTTTCAGGGTTTGTTATGCAGCAAGTTGTACCGTAATGTAATATCACAAAATGTCATATAACTATAAGCTTTCGAAGAACGCATGAAATTCTATTTCTGTTTATGGAATAGGTGATTCTCAGCTCGAGTGTCGCTGATGCCAAGACGTCTTAGAAGTCGGACAGCCATACTGTGGTGCTATAACGCTTCTTCAAATGCCTTCCTCCTTTTCTTGCAGCACAACAAGGCGGGAACGACCTCTTCTTAATTACGACGAAAATGGCTTACTGTTCGGAAATGCAGGCCCTATCATGCGAGTTTCGAATGGTTCCAAACTGACATGGCAGAGTAGACGTTTTCCAGGTCTCCACACTAGAACGGCGAAAACTTTCAAGACTATGTATTAGCTCTCAAACGATAGCCGTGTCACGCAGCAATATTTTAGAAGTGAGTTTCATTCTTCGGAATCACATATCACGATAAGCAAATTTCATTTGGAAACTCAACCTTGTCATTAATTCGATAAAACTTGTAACTATTTTTCAATACGAAGCTTTCGAAGAAGAAATCTGCGAATAATGTATTCAAATGGAAGATTTACTTCCTCAGCCATGAATTCAGTCATTGCTTCTGAATACGGGAAATTGCAATCAATATAACATCTCACTTTCAAATATTTTGCAAGAAAATATCTTCCAAGAAAATATTGGCTTTTCATGGTGTAATAAAATCCAGAAAGAATGTGGTCTCCAAGCCTCTTACAGTACCTAATTCGGGCAAGATGGTGTTCAAACGATGATTGTGCAGTTAACTCAATTTTCCCCATAACGTCATTTCGAGGTGATAAATAATAAAAGAGTGTGTGAAATCCAAGCAACGACTGTACGTCTCTATCGAAAAAAGAGTCAAGCGGTGGCAACAACAAAACATTCGCAAATGAAAGTTCCTTCAGATCGCTCTGCAGATCAGGCTCTTGAAGAATTCGCTCACACAAATATTTCACTTCATCGTATTGGCGACACTTGTAGAGGTACAAAGCACGATAACAGTCAGCTGTGTTGCACTGGATGCCAAAGTCGTTGCGAATCACATTGTAGAATGAAATCATATTTTCTAGAGCATATTCCATAAGAACATCAATTACTGTTTCTTTGGCTATCAAAGGATTCACATCTGTAGCCTCGTTTTCTGTCAATGCATCTGTTCTGTGATAAACGATCTGTCTGGTAGCATTCAAATAAGAACCTGACTTCATGAAAACAATGCATTTCGTTTTTATTAAAGCCTTCAAATATTCGTCCATAGGAAATGCTGAGTCCGGCAAATCACTATAAAAATATGAATTTTTGGATATACCTTTTTCGACAGGTAATACAGTTAAATAATGAGCAAAGATCTTGGGTGAAAGACGCAGATCAAGATAAAGACGCCTGCCAATGTAATGCAGGTTATTGTCAGTAATCTTCTTCTGAAGCACACACAATCCAACGATTCTTGCGACATCGTCAATAAACAACAAACAACCTGCATTCAGTGTCTCATTATCCTCTTGGGAAGACTGATCCACGAGAACTGACAAGCAGAAGCGAATTGCTAGTTGATGTTCTGATGTGGCAAAGTGGATAGCAGCCAGGTAGGCCAAAGCTGCAGCAGCAATACCGTTATATTTAGAACCTTCGTGTTCTAAAGCTCTTCTAAGAAAATCTTTTGATATGAGAGACAGTAGTTGAAATTCCGGACGACTATTTGATCCAGTTAAATGTTGCATGAGACCCTGAGCACGCAGAAATTGAAAACGACAACTTTGTGCTGTGTACGCCTTCGGGAAGTTATGATACTGCGACCTTACATCTTTTGTTTGTATCGGAACTGCATTCACAAATTCAATAAAGAGACTGCTATCCCACGAAATCTCTCCGAAGCCTAAACCATATGCTGTATGCAAAATAAACAGTAGACTGCCATAGTATCTGAAACATAAGGCGTTCTGTATTGTTGAAAGCTCTCTTAGTCGACAGTGTGTTTTCGAGTCAAAGCATCTTAAATTACATACCTCTAGTAGGCTAAGGCGCAGTCCTGAACCTAATCCGTGTTTCAGTATACGACGGCTAAGATCATGTGAATTTCTGAGTGTGAGATAAAAATGTAAATCCAACGATTTTGGTTCAGTCACTTTCCGAAACTCAAATAGAGGCAGCATGTAATCCACTAAATGTGGCATTACCTCCATTGTGCTCTCAACCTTGAAATATTTCCGAATGAATGGCAGTATGTAATTTTTAACGAACCAATGACACAGAATTCCAGAATTTCTGAATTCATTTAGTCGTTTAACAGTCTTGTCATGGATTGTGGAGCTCGATGATACATGAAATAAATTTGCTTCAGGAATAAAATAGTTGGGGCAGTGCCTCTTCTGTAGCCAGTCTGAAAGCTTCTTCAATAACTCACAGCAGATCGTAATAGCAGAAGAGGAATTCCACCATTCCGGCGATATCACTTCACAAGTCCATAACATTAGCGTCTTTAAATGATACGTACAGAGAACCTCATCCTCCTTTGGACAATCCTTTTGTATTAAGACTCTCTTGCAGAAGAATCGCAACAAATGGTAGACAATCTGTTGAATTTGAGTCCAGTTCTGAAGTAAAATTACCTCCGGCAATGAAAATGAAAACCTCCACTGTAGTTTATCGTCTCTGCAAGAACGATGCTTAACGAAGACAACATGACAACCATTTTGTGTAACCTCGGCGATTGTATCAATGGTCGGCCATCCATTATTCCTAGGTCGTTTAGGCCAACCTTGGGCTTCTTTAGGCCATTGTGGGCACCACTTGCTGTAGACGATATCACTTGCGGAAGAAGAACCATCATGCGCATCGTTTCGATATTTAATTGCTGGACCACTAACGATATCTGGCCAGGCGTTTCTTTGGCGTGCAGAATTAGTAGACGAATTTGCAAGTCTATCCAATTCTATAATCGCGTATTTGTTTGAAAGAGCTGTTTGCTTAAATTCGTACTTTTTACATTTCCAATTATAGTTCATTTCCCCAAAATATCGTAATCGAAGAAAACCTGGCAATCCATGGTATGGTTCAACCTTGTAGCACTTGATTGTATCTGCTAGGCCACTCATATCCCTTGGCAACACTGGAAAGTCGCCACTGAAGACCAGCTGATCAGCTCTGGCGATCAGGACATCTACGTCATCAATACATGAATTCGGCGGTCGGATATAGAACTCAGCTTGGCTGCCACAGAAGATTAAATACTCATTTGGTGCAGTGCTCGAGGACGGTTTAAAGTTATGCATATGATCAGAAACAAGAGGAAATGACTTTGGAAGTAAATGGCACGTGCTAGCGATGAACCCAGATGCCATTTCTTCATTTGATTTACCTACATGTTCCGTCATCCTAAATGAAGAACATCTACAATTCTACATCCTTAAAACTTATCATCATTTTCAATACCATTGTCATCATCATCATCATAAGCGCCAGCAGCTGAAGGAAGAACTGAATTCTAGTTTATTACACATATCAAGTGCCATCAGTCACCTTTATCACCCAAATCATGTTTAATAGACTGTCTAGTTTCAACTAGCCATCAGTCTCATGGGTATCTGAAGCTCTTGACGCTAAAGCCTACGAATAGCAGACATCATTATTGATAAGTAATCTTTAATAAAATAAGCTATTACAAATCCAGATAATTCAACTACGAATTACGTTCTACCTAGCAATCTCGAATGGCCAAAACTTTTTTCCTGAAAAAAACTACACTTTGTACTACCCAGTGTACTGTAAAATGTAGAAGACGCGGCACTATTGACTATTGCAATTGACTATTGCAATTCATTGTTTGCTGGGCTCCCTAAAGCGCGCCTTTCATCTCTGCAGTCTGTTCTGAGTGCGGCTGCCCGGCTCATTGCCCGTTTTCCTCGCTTCTCTCACATAACTACCTCTATGACTGATGTACTTCACTGGCTTCCTGTTGCTTCCCGCATCCAATACAAAGTTCTTCTCCTGGTCTCTAGGTCTCAACTGGGAAAAGCTCCTAAATACCTCTGTGACCTAATGCGCAAACCTCTATCTGCTCTCTCTTCCCGCCCTCTTCGGTCTGCTGACCGCCTTGATCTACTTCTCCCTCGCGCAAGGACTTCGATGGCTCAGCATCGTGCTTTTGCCATCCTTGGCCCTTCCCTTTGCAATGACCTGCCACCCTCTCTCCGTAGCAAGATATTGCTTGGGATCTCGCCCTCTTCTCTCCGCTGCCTAAAGACCTTTCTTTTCCCTCGGGGCTGACACGCTGGGAGCGCCTCTGAATAGTCTATGCTGTGAGAGGCGCTTTATAAATAATCATATAAGATAAGATAAGACTATGTATTGCACTTGCTTTCCATTGAATCAAAACATCCGTTAACACTTTAACGAAGAGCGTGCACCAAAATGTATGGAAAATTACTGCCTTTCGTCGTTAATGGGTTAAAAGACACGTATACATAGTCTACAAAAATACACATTAGCCAGCAAACTTATCTTTCTTATTTGCTTCCAGTTAGAGTCTTAGACTCACAAATATTGCAATTTGCCATCTGGCTTATCCAAAGGGCTGTAACTCTGACCATCGTTTGAGGCTTTGTTCAACATGCTATAGAAGTTATTCGATTAGATTCTCACATCGGCTCAAACACCAGATTAGGAGAAGAAAAAGAGCAGTCCACTGAGCTTTCCTGAGAGGGAATCGTGGGTACGAATTGTTGGCTACTCCATTTTTCCTAGGTGTCGTCACCTGAGGCGGATGGCCAGTCCTCTTCTTCGGTGTATATCTAGATAAGCTAGATAAGCTACATAAGAGGAAATTACCCGATGTCAAAACTGCATAGGCTACAACATCCGCCGGCTACGGCGAAACCAGGATCTGCCTCTCAGGAGGGTTGTCCCGCGGACACAAACAAGTCGAAGATATTTTTAGACGCACTGTTACTGGCCTTCATAAGAAATTTCCCATCGTGGTAAACACCGTTAAGAAGTTGTAATATTATTGTGATTATCAAAAACAATCAGTTACTATTTGGCAAAATGCTGATTTATTAAAAGTGTACAGCAATCTACCCCTGGTGACATTATGGCTAGGTCATTTAAAATGGAAGATTTCCCGATGAACTGGTTAACTAAGGTCACAAAACGTAGGCCTGCAAAATGGCCACTATTTCATGTTGATGTAATTTTTACGGAACTGCTTTATATCGGCCCTGTTATGAGGTGAATACTTGTGACTTCGCCCTACAGAAGGCAACTGGCTGCGACTGAGAAGATAATTTTTAATCGTGTGTTTATAATTTCAACCAAGGAAGTTTTCAAGTAGGAGAATTTGAATCAACCCCAAAATGTTGATGAAACAGGCAGTGGCGGCGCCAGACATTTTTGTAACGGCATAGCCAGGGCAGTCAAACAAGTAACCAGTGCAGAGGGCGATTTATGGAGAGCGCGGTAGCGCGAGGTTAAATGGTGACCATACATGTATATGATCGCGATACCGCGCTTACCATAAATCGCCCCCAGCGCTATTATATTTGTCTATAGTCAGGAGGTCAGATGGGCGAAACCCCCGGAATCTGAACGCTTTTTGACATTTGTAAAGCATATTTTAACGTTTCAGTGAATTAAGTGAATTTATATCTCAGGATATAACAAATATGCCCGAACAAATTCTGGACAGAGCAAACATTCTGGCAGGGCATGGACCAGGGCATAGGCTTTTTTACCAGGGCATTTGCCCTGGCGCGCCCTGGTGTAGCGCCGCCTCTGGAAACAGGATGTCATAGGATCAATTACTTCCCTCTACCTGAACTTGATTTCAAACACAAATCTGTCACATGTCCTATCACTGAAATGGAGGTGGATGACTACCTATACACTAATGCATCAGATTATCTGTTTTAAATTAAAATCTCTTCCAACGTTACCTTATGCTGCGGGAGTCCTTCGATCACATAGCTTTCCATCGACAACACTGCATGAGATTGCGAAAGCTACCACATTATCCACACTGATGTATGCCTCTCCCTCTTGGTGGGGCTGCACGAGCCAGGGTGAAAGTAAAAGGTAGACAGGCTCTTAGTGCGATTGCGCAGAAAGGACTGCTGACAGCCAGGTCAAAAGTGGCAAGCGTCGTTCTGCCCTAGGCAAGGGTACATTGGGCGGAGCGTCTCCCCACCATCACATGTCTCTCTCTCTCTCCATTATAAATGTGTGTAGGACTTTCGACCACACACGTGTACCTGTTACATAACACATTCTACGGAATGAGTTCTCTTCATTGGCAGTTCTCGAAGAAAACATTTAAGTAAAGTTATTCTACTTCGAACTTGTCTTTGCCCTATTGGGACCTAGTCGGTTGAACGACCTCGCAACAGGGTGGGGCCGTTCCGCGAAACCGGATCTGTTGAGAAAGTGAAAAGAGGATAGTGATACAAACCATCAGTCCATCCTTATAATAGCAACTAACCAACGTAAAATGAAAGTTAAAATGTGCGTATATTATGTTGGGAAGCACTAAAACATAATTTACACACCTCCAAGGAGTTCTTCTTGTACAGTATATTGCTGCAAGTTTCGTTCAATCAATGCATACTTTCTCATATCAAAACCATGTAAAGTACGGTGGACGTTAACGGCTCTGGAGCCATAAGACGTTGTCAAACAATAGACACAGAAAACTTACGTTAGGTGTCACTAACTCACAAAACTACGGCTAATATTAAGCTCTGGTCAGACACTTTCAGTAGTACATTTCCGAAGCTATAATTTATATAACTGTAGTTTTCAATTCAATAAATCCGCGACTACAGAATTGTCTTAGTGCCAGTTCCAATGTTGGAGAAAGGAGGAGGGCGACGGGACTCGCTTCTATTAGGACACAGTGTCGTTAAACAGCAAATAACCAACCATATTCTAACGGTGAAAACTGTTAAAAAATTCTGGTATCGTCGACAATTTTATCACCATAAGATGATGTTAAACACTGAACTGCTACACAATCGTATATTCTGTCACTTCCGTTTTATTTTTATGTATTTGTCCCAGTAGTCTAAATTCCTTAAAATATGCACTGATTAAAGGTGAGGACGTCAATTATATAACATATGACATGGTTTCCTTGAGCAGCCAATACCAACCTACCTGTTTAGCTAAAAGGTCACCAATCATTCAAGCTTACTCTTAGACACCTTTAAATCGATTATTTCAAGGCTATTTGAGAAATCGTTAAAGTTGTGTCAGAACATGCATGATGTTTTTCTCTCATCCAAAGAAACCAATCGATATAAGATAGGACATGCTAGGCGATGTATAACACTCCGCCACTGCTCGTAGTCTGGCAGTGCAAGTCTCAAGCCTGTATAAAAGAGGAGGGCGACGCTAATGATCTTTGTTATTACACAGTGTCGTTAAACTGAAACTACAACTACTTCTGGAGAATAAAATCTTGGCGCTTTCGTCTCCGTATTAGTTATAGCAACGTATATTCTTCTTTTCGTTGATCTCTAGCGTTACAGAGTCAATCTATTTAGAGTTTCTGGAAGACAGCTTGAAAAGGTGTTAAAAGAAATGAGATCAGATTTCCACAACTAAATGAGGTGTAATTATTTTTAATTTTTAGAAAGTAAATTAAGATCTAGGTGGGAAATTGCTATTCATAACCAAAAGAGGAAAACCGGAGTCGCTGAGGACAGAAGAAGACTTTAATGGCAATGTGAGAGAGGATCTCGTGATGTGAGGAGTGGCTATGAGAACCACAGTCGGAGACAGAGAGAAGTGGTGACATCTTGTTCAGACACACTGTCGACGTCAGCGGCCTTCATTGTCATAATATGTCGTTAAACTTTGGATCCATTCGTCCAATTACTTATTCTTTTGATGATCCTTCATACGTCAAGTACGTATCACGCTGAATTGTGCCAAACGATCGTTGAGAACTGTTGAAATAATTCCACACCTCTTTTAAGAGTGATATTCGCCCTTGAAGAGAAAGCAGCAGCTCGGCCCTAAGAAATGTTTCCCAAAAAATATTTGCTGCCTTTGTTGCTGATAGATATAGTTAGAATGCTGGATCCCTTACTCTAGTATTGCCAATCCCAAGCTTGGTTAAAGGTGAAGAGCAATAATCATATTTGTTGTAACACTGTCTAGGTCCCTTTGGGTACCTGCCCCATTTGGCATGTCACAGAGGTCTGTCCTTGGCCCCTTGCTTTATCTTCTTTACACGGTTGATATCAGTTTTCCGTTATCGTTTCAGGGGCTCCTGCAACAACTCTATGCGGAGGATGTGCAGGCCTGCAGCCTACAGCCATTGATGCCCTTTTCCTATATATGGAATTTAATCGGCTTCTATTAAAACCCTACCAAGACCCAACTTATATGGCTGGGCAGCCGTAGGTGCCTATTGGGCTTTGAGAAAGGCTATAAGAAAGAGTCGTTAAACAGCAACGAACCAACCAATCAAATGCTAAAATTTATATGTATTATGTCATATGAAAATCAAGAACTGGTCAGAATATCTAAAACTTCTGTTAAGTCATTTTTCAAACAGCGCAACATATAATGACGGTCATAGGCGTAGACTCTGGGGGGTCAGCCGGGGCACGTGCCCCCCAATAATTGAGGAGCCGGGGCAATGCCCCCCAAAAATCGAGAGGAAAATTTCTTCAAAAATTAAAATATTATGTTTAAATATAGACAAATTTCGTCAGAAACAGAAAAAAAGAAACACAGAACTGAAATACTATCAGAAATTCATAATGAAAGCAAAGATTTATTTTTATCTTCAATTTCTTCGATATGAAACAAATTTACATGTAAACAAACTGCCCCATTTCATACGCATTAACGTAACAACGGAAGCCTCTGCTGACTGTCCAGACCAGAGGTGAAAAAAGTTTTTTGGGATTTTGGTTTTAAACAAAAAAAAGGAAAAGAAAACCACAAAATTTGTTTTTTGTTTAAAAAAATAAATTTCTTATTTTTGTAGAAGTTATCTTAATAACATTGATTTAATGATTTTTAATTTTCGGAAATCGCAACTAATTAAACTGAATTGGAGCTCTTGTTTAATTGAATTAAACTGAGTTGGAGCTCTTGTTAGTTATGTCATAATTGTCCATTTTTCACGATTTTTATGATCCGAAATCCGAAAATCTGAAAAACAACAAAAACTATAAAAAACCGAGAAAAACAAAAAAAACACTTTTGATCTTGAAAAAACTTGTTATTTTGCCCCTCTGGTCCATACCCCTTGCCCCACCAATATTTTGGACAAGCTTACGCCAGTGATGACGGTAGTTGAATATTGGACAATTCATCAACACATGGTTAGTAAAGGGTCAATGTCAATAACCCCGGCAGCCATAAGATGTCGTTAAACGCTGGACGCTATTACCCAAGCTAACTATTAATATGCGATGTCTTTTAGACACCTTTAAAACGTATCAGGAATGTTATAACAAGTTAGGATAAATGAGGCGCGCCACGCTGATGATACCTTTTAGGCCTATCACACAATGTCGTTAATCTGAAACTACTACTACTAATGCGACGCAACTAATTCACAGTACAGGATTTATAAGAGCCAACCAAGGCAGACCGTCGTGCCTAGATGTATAATAGACAGTGTTGATTGTACATAAAAATACGGTTAGAAATTGGTTTATTAAAGAATATTCTCACTGACCTACATACTCACAATTCGTAATCTCGTATATTGTGGGTAAGGTAATGTCGACGTCAACGGCCGAAAGCTATTAAAAGCTACCAACTCCGTCACTGTTCGTACTCTCGCAGTGCCAGTCCCAAGCCAGGATGTAGGAGGAGAGCGACGTTAATGATCTTTGTTATCACACAGTGTCGTTAAACTGAAACTACTTTATCAATGTTTAAATACAATACAAAAAATACAATACTTCTACTACTGAGCTGCAATAGAATTGATCCATACTCTGAAAGTGCCAGTGCCAAGCCTGAAGTAAGGAGGAGGGCGACGCTAATCATCTTTGTTATGACATAGTATCGTTAAGCACCAACTAGCCAACCAATCATTATTTGGCGTAAATAAGTTAGCGATTTTATTAGATCCACAGAATTTATCTTGCATTTCTCAGTTCTCACCAACTAAAGTCGCACACCATCTACGTTTGGTAATAGCGATTGAACGGAAATTACGAGAATATAGTATCTGATCAAATCGATTTAAAGGTGTCTAAGGCAATGGACAAAACGCCCTAGTCAATTGTAGAATACAGATGAGCTTTTGATGTTTCTTTGTAATTGTTAATAACATAATCAGCATTTCAATCACTAATAATTGAACGGGTTAAGGGAGTTCTGTATCTAGGCTGCAACTCTTGGGTTGTCGTGCTCGGAAATGTCTAAACGCCAAGGTGCAAAGGTTGAGCATTCAGCGAAAACAAACGACAATAAAAAAAGGCGCTGAGAAAGACGCGAAGGTTGCACTCAGAAGCGTCCTCTATCGTGGAAGAGTCGATCGTTTGCAAACTTCAGAAGATAACGAAAAGACGCAAAATAAAGGTCACTGGCGTGAAAGAGTCAATCAATGGTGCAGCATTTTCAGCCAACAGTGCATTGAAAATTTATTTATGGCGTCTAAAAAGACACAACTCAAGGTGTCAAAACAGAAATTTATTGTGCAAAATAAGATCGAGGCCACTGTACAACTAGGTGGAGGGAAAGCGTCGTAGTGGAGGACAGACGAAAACTTTAATGGGGAATGTGGGGGAGGCGATGTTTACCTGAGGACTGGCCATGAGAACTGCCATCAAGACGATCTGAGACAGAGAGAAGTGATGATATCTTGTTCAGTCATCATCGTCTGTACATACATGACGGAGGAGATATAAAGTAAAGATGAGGAAGCTGTTTAACGACGCTTTTGACGAGGATAATACAGCTATAAAGATAAAACAAACATAAAACCCGTTATAAAGATCTTTTCGTAAATGGCGTGAAACAAGGAATACAGTGTAACGACACCTTTTTTAATTTTCCAACGTGGTACTGAATATTATTATTCTCATGGAATAAAAATCCAACTCCAATATGCATATGTTGTATTGCATTGTATCTCGAAATTTATAAAAACTCTCTTGCAGAATAACTATTCAGCACAGAAGCTCCGGGGAAACAGAAATGCCTTTAGGAAACGCGAGACTGATGAGGAAAAGCCAGTCATTAGTTTGATTATATAGACACATTTTAACTGCTTTCACACGCGCTATGTTCTTGTATTCTAATTTCGCCCAATTACTTCGTCTTTTGATTATACTACCTACGTCAATTACGTATTAGGTTATATTCTGCCATACGACCAGTGAGAACCGTTCGAAATAACAACACACCTCTTTTAAGTTTGATGATCACCCTATAAGAAAAAGCAGTCGGCAATCGAGCAATGATTCAAAAAACATTGCTGATAGGAACGAACGAAAACTGAAGACGAAAGTTATATGAAGATAAACTGAAAACATCAAAAACTCAAACGGCGTCAATGGCCTTTTTCATTCATTCATTCATTCTGGAAATTTATATAGCGCCTCTTTAAGAGACCTACTCAGAGGTGCTCCCAGCCCAGCCACGGCTATAGAGAGAGAACTTGAAGAATCAGTAGAAAGCAGACTAGTTATTCAGGGGAGCAGCGTAAGCCGATCGGAAGCCCAGTGCAGGTAGACCGTACAAAAATCGAGAAGGCTCGGCGTTTTCTGACTACGGAGAGTGCCAGAGGGACCCAGAGCTTCCGGTTAGTCACACAGCACAAGGCTCTGCGAAAGGCTAAGCCAGAAATCGGTTGACAGAGTTCAGACAGATAGGACGAGGCACTGCCGGAGAGACACCGCCCAACCAGTGCTGTGATCCTATAGAAGATGCGCTCTGATCCAGGTAGCCAGTGCAGGACGTCATGCTTGTACCCGGAGACTGGGGCGTATTTTGGAATACGACCAATAAGTCGAGCAGCAGAACGAAGGACCCGGTCAAGTCGCCCTATTAGGCTCTTGGAGTAACCAAGTTGATCGATAATCATTCCTGTGCAGAATTAGGTGTGAAGCAGAGAGCTTCTGTTACCTATACCAAACCATTTCTTGTCTCTGCTACCTTTAGCGACCAATCAAAACTTCGTGACATTTTAGATTATTATTTAATGCAGCAAACAATTCAAGTGGACAAACATGAACAAAATTCAACTTAAGCAATGCTAATTATCTAGACTCTAGAGATATCTCTACAGCTGCTATTATTAAAGGTAATCTGTAATTTGAGTGGCAGACGAGTTTCCGATACGATACAAACGTATGGAGGTTTCATACCAAGCGACTGAACGAAATTGCAAATATATAGCGACTGTAATACTCAATTTACAGGTGTCTAAGGATAAAGTCGGAGGGCGACGCTAATCAGATTTGTCATCACACAGTGTCGTTAAACAGCAACTAACAAACCAAACCGCCAAATGTTGTCAACAGCCTTTGATGTCATAAGACGACCTTAAACTTTTGAATAATAAAAAAATTAAATACAACGCGTACAGCCAAGTGTTTTGTTCTACAAAGCGCGTGAAGGTCAACCTCTGTTCTGTTCTGTTTTCTCCCCCGTCAGGTATACACCGACGATGAGGCTTCGACCAGACGTCTCCAAGTCTCTCTGTCTCTGATCTTATCCATAGCGTCTCTCATATCCATTCCTTGTGCTTTCAGATCCTCCATTACATTGTCCATCCATGTCTTTGTCTGTCTTCCTCTGCTTCGCACTCCCTCTACATGTCCGTAGAGCGCCATAGCTGGTAGTCTGGTGTTGTCCATTTTTGTCACATGACCAAACCATGTGAGTCTTCTTTTCCTGATCTTGTCTATCACTGTTTCTTTTTGATCCAACTCTTTTCTGATCACTTCGTTGCGGATTTTATCCCTTCTAGTTCTGCCCCTTATTCTTCGCAGCCAGCTCATTTCTGCTACGAGCAACCTCCTTTCGTCTTCTTTGCGCAGGCACCAGCACTCGGCGCCGTACAGCAGGACTGGGATGACAAATGTTCTAGATAGTTTCAGCTTTGTTTCTATCGATATGTTGTGTGTTTTCCAGATCTTATTCAATTTCCCGAACATTGCTGACCCAAGTCCAATCCTGCGCTTTATATCTCTTGTGCATTGCCCATCTTCTGTTATTAGGCCTCCTAGGTATACAAATTCTGTCACTTGTTCTAACATCTCGTTTTCCAGCGTAACTTCTAGCTCCTCGTGTTGTTTCCCAATGGTCATTGCTTTTGTCTTTTGTGTGTTGATTTTTAATCCAAATCTCTTACTACTCTCCTGTACTCTGTCAGTTAGCCTTTGTAATTGTCCCTGCGATTCTGAGACCAGGTCGATGTCATCTGCAAATCGTAGGTTGTTAATCAGCTGTCCATTGACCAGAACGCCGGCCTTTTCCGATCTCTTCGCAAAGCTCATCATTGCTTCCAGGAGCATGTTGAACAGGTCCGGTGATAATCCACATCCTTGTCTCACACCTACCGTGACTCTGAACCACTCCGTTAACTCCCCGTCTACTCTTACTGCGCTCATCGACTTGCTATACAAATCCTCTAGCAGCAGCACCAGTTCCTCCGGGACTCCGTAGTTCCTTAATACCTGCCACAGCCCCTCTTGCCATACACTATCGAACGCCTGTTTGAAGTCTATGAAATTGTTATACAGAGTTCTATTCTGGCCGAAATACTCTTCTGACAGTTTTCTAATTACAAACAGCTGGTCTATTGTTCCTCTTCCAGCTCTGAATCCCGCCTGTTCCTCCGCCAGTACCTCCTCGACATATCGCCTCAAACGCTGTTGCAGTACTCGGGTGTATACTTTCCCTGGGATGCTCAGTAGGCTAATTCCCCTGTAGTTGCTGCATTCCTTCCTGTCGAAGGTCAAGCTAAGCATCGCCAAAAGACATCGTTTTTAAATGGACAGATCTCTGTGAGTCAACCCGGAGGCATCAATAGGAACAAAGGAATCTTCAGTACTAATCCCCACTGCGTTAGCGACGCCTTTGGCATGACAACCGCTGTGATCTTATCAACTGAATTCGAAATTTGCCATTGTGCAATTATTATACCTATAGAAGGGTTTTAAAGGTGTCTAAAGGTCGATTTCAACTTAAACCCAATGTCACTCATTGTAATTGTAATTAGTAGCTTCTATTGTACCGGTGTCTAATGCACAAGGCATCAACCGATGGCACACGAAAACCAAGCCGCAATCAGGTTAGTATTCAGTAGATCAGTTTGTAAGACAGAGAGGCAGCCTATGGTGGATAAACAATTTGAAAGAGTTAAGCAAAATCGATAGGCAAGTAAGGTAAACATCGGTTCCAGGTCAAGATGCGTGAAGTGAATGCGTTGCCGAATTTTTTGTAAGAGAAATGTTTAAAGAATAGGAATGATTTAAAGCCTACTTTGCTCTGGTGAAAGTTAGCCAATTTATTTAAATAACATAAAGTGTCAGAAACGATTGTCCAGCTATAAAGTTACCGCTCATATTATATGAATGCCATTTCTACAGCACATCAAAACGAATATATACAACATCGGAACACCTTTTTTAACTAACCAATATTGCACTCATTAAGGGTGGGATTCACCTCTGAAAATATGCCCAAATAATTTCTGTCGACGTCATCAGCCTATGTTGCTATAAGATGTCGTTAAACTGGATCCAGTCGATATTATTATGTCTTTATACACATAATTATGTAGGTATTATTTCATACGATTCTGATATGATCAGTGAGAACTGTTCAAAAATGTTCTTCAAAACGACGTAGCGCTACATAACTCCACTACTTCTCGTGCCCTGGTAGTGCCAATCCCAAGCCTGAGTCAAGGAGGAGGGCGACGCTAATCATCTTTGTTATGACAAAATGTCGTTAAGCAGCAACTAATCAAACAAGAATAAGTATTATTTCATATGAACGGTGAGAACGGTTGTAAAAATTACACACCTCTTTTATGTTGGATACTCGCCCTATAAGTTAGAGCAGACGCAAAGATCTGTATTGCAGTGAGCGCTTGACTACATGCATGTTGAGCGAACGGTAAGAACTGTTTACACTAACTGAAAAGCTGTATTAAGCCAAAATACGGGTCCGATTGGATATTCGACCACACCGTTATAAATGTCGATGTCAACAGCCTTTGTTGTCATAAGTTGCCGTTAATCCCTAGATCCATCCTATCCCACATAATTAAAGTAAGATTAGAAGCCAAATTACTTCAACAATGAACACCAAACTCATATTCATGTGGTCTCATCCTCAGATTGTTTGTGCGCTTGATGACAGGAGGGAACATTTTTGTGAGGTCCGAGAGAGCTTTCTGAAAATATTCAATAATGATTAACAATGCATGTTTTTAGCATTAACAGCCTGTGCTTTCAAATTCATATATATATTGTTACGATCTGCCCTTATTGCGGAAGCGGGTTGACACTAGGCGGCGTATATCGTGTGAGGTTAACGCTGTGGTCAATCCTTTAAAACGTACTCTTAGGGGGCGGTGACCTGTGTACAGGAGGACAGTCTGTTCTTAGGCGCTGAAGAGGTTGGTCGTGTAGGATAAGCTAGATTCCAACTCTCGATTGTATGTAGTTAAGTTTTGAGCTTTTCTTAAGTTGTGCTCAGGTTGTGTCTAAATGACGGCCAACTCTGTAGCTGTTGAATTTCGCTCGTTGTTGCTGTAACTGGTATCCGCTGGAACCAGGCCGTTACGTTGAAACGTTTTTCACCTCGTGCTGTTGACGGGTGTTCTCTGTTCGGTTGTGCTTTGGACGCTGGTTTCGTTGTCGTTCCATGTCGTCAACTTCTGTTTGGTATGCCTTTTACGTTCAGCTTGAATTTATTGTCTAATGTTAAATACCCCTAGTTTTTATATATAAACCTTGAAAATATCACATTTCTCGTTCTTATTTATCATTTAGTGCATGTTACATCACCCGGCCGTAACATATGGGGGCTCGTCCTTAGTCAAAAGGGAAATTTCTGTATTTTTCTCTAAACGTTGAATTTTGTTGAATATTGTTGAATTTTGAAAAGGGGGCGTTTCCGTCTCAAAGTTTCGATAAGTTGGGTTATAAATTGTTTGAAATTGGAGATTAAACAATGGAGACTTCGATAGCAGCTAAAACGTTAGTGCTGGAAGATATGTTGGAAATGAATGTGGACGAGTTAAGAGAGGAGTTGGAACGTTTAGGACTCGAATGGAAAGGTTTAAACAAGGCTCAGTTACAGAAAATGTTAATTGAGAATATTTCACCGGTGAAGTCCGGGGAGGTAGAGTGGAGAGTAAAATGTAAGAAGCTTGAGGTACAGGCAAAGAAAGAAAAGGAGGAAGCAGAGAGGCTTTTGAGGAAGGAAAAGGAGGAAGCAGAGAGGCTTTTGAGGAAAGAGCAGAGTGAGCGAGAGTTTATGTTGGCTAAGCTTAAACTAGAAGCGGAGGCACTGGGAAAGAAAGAGTTAGTTGAGGCTGAGGAAAGGAAAAGGAAAGACTTAAGTGAGGCTGAGGAATTAAAAGGAAAGACTTAAGTGAGGCTGAGGAAAGGAAATTACGTATTCAAGTTGAAGCTGAAGACAGGAAAATGAAAATGCAGATGGAAGAGAAACGACTGAGTTTAGAAAATGCAGATAAGGTGAGTCAGAGGAAACATGAGGAACGAATGCGAGGTTTGACAGAAGGTTTTGCTGAATTGACAGGGGATTTAGAATCTGACCAAGCAGAGAAATTCAGAATTGCTACTGCTGTGAAGTTTGTTCCTAGGTTTGAAGAATCGGAAGTGGAACATTTCCTTTTATCATTCGAGAAGCAGATTACTAACACGGGGTTGGGGACATTACCGTAATTACGTTTTAAACCAGTTTTGACTGGCCTACAACACCCAGTTTTTCTGGTCCCCACCACTCCATTATCTCACCGAATTAAGAGGATGCCGATCTATACCATCTAGGCTTCCAGAGGGTCCTGAAACCCACGGACAATTATAGCAGACCGACTTCCAGGGCCTCCTGAGGGCCCACGAACGCTTTGTGTGACCATTTTTATAGTTGTGACTGATAATATGGTCACAAGTGTCACAGTGTCACACTGAGCGGCTTCGGGACAGGGCCCACAGACCCTTATCAAAGATTGGTTTCCAAGCAGTGCCTATGGCTATCATGGCTTAGAAGTCTTTTGAATCGTGGTGTTAAGTGAGTCTTTGAAATCAGGCTCAATAGAAGTCCTTTGATATAAAGACCGTCTCTAAGCCAATTCGGCCAAAGCCAAAAAATAAGGATCGTGGATTGCCCTAACACATCAAACCGCAAGAGTGTCGTTTGCTGCCGGCCGAGACCCTCCCACGAGGCCGGCCCAAACCATTGGAGTGTGCCAGTAAAAATTATAGCCCACTAATCGTACGGCGGTGGTGCGCTAGGAATAACGGACTCACTACTCCAACCACCAAGGATGAAAACTTTTATGTTGAGGTTCGCGGGCAAGACCCGGCGCTGGTTAGTTTCTTGATTAGTTCTGCCACCATCTGGTCTTTGCTTTGACTCGGCAACTCTTTTTTTCCATTCTTGCTTTGTATATCACGTTTCATCGTTCTATATTTCTCCTCCTCTCCTAGAATAAGCTTGTATTCTTCATCGCTAATAGCCGTGTCTTCCAACGCCTTAGAAATGTGGTCATGAACTGTGTTTAGCTTACTTTCCGCCAAAATACAAATTTCGTCGTGTTTTGAAGCTTTAGCAACAAAACTTCTACTAATAACATTTCCAATAATATCCAGAAAACTCGTCGCTATGGCTAAACTCTCTAGAACAATACCAGGAATAAAACCAATGCCAGTGGCCAACATAGCCGCCCCACCCACCCCAGTTCCAAGACTAACTATAGCAAGGCCGGCCGAGGCCCCATTAGCAACATCCACAACCCTCTTATACTTTTTGCACAGTTGTCCTCGACTTATCGCCTCTGACCTCAGGAAGGCTTCTATTTCGCCGATCTTCTGCAAGCGAAATGTTTGCGACGTCGTGTCTGACGAAATTGTTGACTCCATCAGCGTTGGGTACAAAGGCATACTTTTTTATAGTTGCTCTATCAGTAACGTTACGTTTAACTCAATAGTTGAAGTACTTAAAACGCCTATCTTTTTTCCTTCAATTCGAAAACTCGTTTGTCCTGGAATGAATATTGCCCTAGATGCATCAAATTGTCCACTTTGAATGTCAACTGTACGATCGATGCTACCCGCGGCTGTAATAATGCGAACTGACGCATCACCGGTACTAACACCAAACATTGTAAGCCTCCAGAATCCGCGGTCTAAAGAGACCGTCTCATTGTTAGTTTGCAACGTAATACAGGGATAGCGTGCCGCGGTCAATGGAAGCGTTTGCCACGAACTTAGAGTCACAGTTTTGGTCGCTGTGTAAATATCGCGGCTATGGTAATCGTCCGATACGAAATCGATGTGGATTTGGGGAACCGCGTCTAACATATCTGCGGTGGGCTTAGGGATAGTATATCCCCAGTTTGTTAGTCCAACCAAGTCATCGAGGTTGTACTTATGCATATTTGTTTCTCCCTTTTGCCGGAGATAACCCCGAATCTTGTAGTGTGAGTCGGCCATTATTAAATCTTATGTTTCCCCGACTTTAAAATATGTATAGATCTGAAAGTGAGATATACCAAGAGTAGTTAGTGTTTCGCTGGTCTCAAGGACCGTCAGTTTGAAGAAATTGTATGTAGTGTCTGAATCGATAGCAAACTCCTTCGCAAACTCAGCCAAAACGGCGCGGGAAGTTAAGAGGTCTGTAAGGGTGGTCAACCGGGACATGCCGTCCCTTGCAACTTTACCCCCAGTGATCTTCCAGGACGTAATATGAGGGATCTCCATATGAGTTCCATCACGAGTTTCGATAGCAGTAGTATCTACGCTTCCTGCCAGGCTGACCTTCCATATGCGTACTGGTGTCGGGCATTCAATCTGCAACCAAGTCCCACCAATATTAGCCGCAACGGGCGTGGCCCTCCACTCACCTGTTACTCCCGAGTTGAATGCCAAATATGGTGGGTACGTGGGGAGAAATTCTTTGGCCGATGCAACGAAACCCGTTTCGGAAATGTTTTTGGACAGGGGTGGAATGTGGCCTGTATAGTTGAGAAATTTGAGGTTATTTACGTACTGTCTTACAGCGGTCTCTTTACTGTCTGTATATCTTTTAATAACAACAGCCTGAGTGTCAACATATTGTTTATTCGCCACGTTCAAAGGCTCCGTCGGTATTTTATTTAATTTTGTCATTTTGCCGGTTACGATTCTCGTCACCTGCCCGATACTCGCCGCGTCGCTATTAGTTGTTGAGGCCCCCGTGTAAAGCCCAGTCACCCTCTTACCGCCCATAGCTAAATTTCCAGTCATTGCGTCGCCAACTTTAAGCACGCAAGCGCTCCTGACCATAGCGTCTTGTTCTTCGGCGTAAGTTTTTGCAGCTTCGGCTTTCTGGTCTGCGTACCCCCTTGCGGCGGCGGTCTTTTGATCTGTATACAACCTCACGGACGAATTAATCGCGGTGTCCTGATCGACCGCGTACTGTCTAGCAGCAATATGTTGAACATCAACATATTGTTTGTTAACCACGTGCAACGACTCCGTGGGAACTCTATCGAGGCTCAATAGAGCGCCGGCGACCGCTGTTGACACTTGTTTCCAACTCGCTGCGTCGCTATCAGATCCTGGAATCTCTGTTGGAAGTCCAGTTACTCGGTGGCCACCCATGACTAAACTTCCAGTCATTACACTTCCAGATTTTAGCACACACGCGTTCTTGACGATAACATCTTGCTCGTTGACGTAAGTTTTAACAATAACATCCTTTTCGTCCGCATACTGCCTAACGGAATCTCTCAAAACCTCGTTTTTCTCGTCCGTATACTGCTTGGCATCGATAAGCTTCTGGTCTGCATGGCTCTCGGCCGCGGCCGCCTTCTGGTCCGCGTACAGCCTGACGGCAGTGTCCAGCACAGTGTCCTTATCTTCTGCGTAACGTTTAACGAGACCAGTTACCTCGGAGCTTAAGCCGTCTGCATACAACTCGGCTTGGTGCGCCCGCTCTTTCGCGTACTCTGTTATTTGTTTCCAACTCGCAGCGTCGGACTCCCCCACCAATTCGTCCCAACCCTCGTCTTCACTGTCAGATCCCGGAGTGTCCGTGGGCAAACCAGTCAATTTATGACCGCCCATTTTTAGAATGCCAGACATCGTTCCACCGGTGAGTTGTAGGTTGTCCTGATCTACGATGTCTGCATAAGCCTTTGTCGCGGCGTCCGTTTCCATCGTCGGCGTTCCCACATTTGTCAGCCGAAAACCTCCAGCCGAAAGAATTCCCAGCATGGTATCACCAGCCTTGTGGATGAGCCCAGCGGCGCTTATCTGCCCTCCTCCCACCCCACCTCCACCGTCTCTTCCAAATTTATCAACCGGCATTTTTATATACAAAAAGGTGATGGAAGTCTAACATAGGTCAAGCACGATGTCTTCAAAATTCTTTCCGGCAGCGAGCTCTCTTAGCACGAGCAGACAGAGATGACCACATACCACATCATCGGGCCCCTGTAGCTGGAACGTTTGAGTTCTTATAGGATTTTTTAAATATCGAGAAATTTCGAGAGGTGGATCCAGCCCATAACTGTCAAAATAGACGGCTGTAGGTCCATCTATCCAATAAGCGACCCAGTGAGTACCGTCGCCGGAACCGGAATCCAGATTAACAACTCCACACTCCTTCTCACGAGCCACGGCGGGCAGACCATCTCGCATGAAAACACCGCGGAAATGCGGCAGCGCTCCGGCAACTTTCTCTATATCGAAGTTGCTCAGCGGTTTTAGTTTTTTTGCCCGATGTACAGGCCGGATCCTTTACACATTGAACAGCAACCACCATAAGTCTGGCGCCCGAGATATAAACCGGTCCCGCGGACCTGAGCTTCGAGTTCGCGATTGTGACGCGCGGCCTCTGCTAAAGCCGCGTCGTCGATCCGTTTTTTCTCGGCTTGGGCCGCATCGCTGGCCTGTTTCTTGCGCAGAGCCTCTGCATCGCTGGCCTGTTTGTTGTGCACGGCCTTTGCCACCTCGGCGGCCCCTCCAGCCGCGGCACCCACCGCGGTTAACCCGCCAAAAATCAGCGGGAGGAGAGCCAGTAGTGGAAGAAATCCGCCCGATTTTGTCATCTTTTTCAGTTGTGTTTTGGTGAATCTCAGCTCCATGCCAACGCCTGAGGTAATCTTCTTAGCGATTCGGGCGGCTTGAACTTTTGTGAGCGCGAGCTTATCGTTTCCGCGAAGCTGGCCATGAGTGAGCCGGATCATGGCGCCAGTGCCGGCACGCGCAGCTTTAGCCAATGTTTGCTTTTGCCATTCGGTCAGTGAAAGGCCGAACGCAACGTATTCAGTTTTCATTTTTGGAAAAAATATATCTAAAAGAGGGCCTTGTATCTAAATGTGAAAAAACCGATTTCTAGTAGACGACGTTGAATTTGCTGCCATCCGATTCAAAATTCAGGAGTCGGTCGCTGATCAGGACGGCATATGCTGTCGTATTATTTGGTACCCCTTCGTTAAAGTCCACCTTGATTTGTATGTCCTGTACAGAGGTTTTAAGTCGTTCGGATTGCCTGCGCACGTCCAGGACGAAGATCGGAAACAAATCTACAAATTCGATTGGTGTCAATTGGCATGACGATTCACGCGCGTCTATACCGCAATATTCCTCCTTGAAGTCACGTAGGGCCTTGAAAGCGCGAGAAGTTGTCCTCTTCGTGAAGTCGAGATTCATGTCAACCACTGGGTAGCGATCGCTGTTGAGCATAGCGAAAATGTTGCGAACCTGCACATGGTCAAACAGTGCCGGATTCTGGCCTTGATGTGCATTCTTTCCAGTTTGAAAAGCAACAAGAATCCAGCGTGGCTTTTCCGTGCCCGACTTAACACTCAAACGCCAGGAAAAAGTCGTCGCTCGTGGCACCGCAATGTTGTCGCATTGCATGGCGCGGAATGCTACAGGTACCTTAACCTTGGCTTCAATCTGCTTCATAAGCATGCTTTTATACTCCAAAGCGGGTATTATATGCGGCATGAACCAGGAGAGTTTAGTCAGCGTGATCTGGCCATTGACCGCAGCGGCTTCCTTGAAGATCGCGTCTGCATCCCCCTGCCGGCTCAGCAGTAAGGAGTGTTTAATCCCGTATACGACCTTGTGATAATCATCGCAAAAGCCGAATAGATGTCTTAAGGGAACGATGAATGAAAACGTTCCAATAGGGACGGGTTTTCCAATGATCATCAGTCGACGGGCCTCGAAGCCGATATTCGCGGTCGCCGCCGCCGCACTCGTGTCCTTTTGCCAACACATGTTTAAACCTTCGCCTTTGGAAAAATCATCGCCGTAAACCAGCATGCCTTTCATCGTCGTGGCTTGCCCAGGTGACATAACATTCTCTATCTCGGTATTGTTAGCCAGGTATCGAATTTGAGAAAACATGTACGGGATGGCGTTGTTGATGAATGACACTAACGAGTCTGCGATGTAAGCGGCGCCTGTTGTTATAAGCCTGCCCTCCACAAGAAGGTAACTCTTGGAAGGTTGCGTGAAAATGTCTTGGTTCTGGATGTCGATCTGTATGGCCTGACCATTGTTAATAGCTGCGGGATTTTGTGATTCATACTCGCGGTATTCAAACGATTCAATGCTATTGTCATCGGGCACCGCCGAAGCGATGTCCAACATTTCACTCGGCACGTCAAATGCCGCCATTATTATAGCTAAAAAAGTTCAAGCTTCAATTATTAATCATGTTGCAAATTAATTTCATATGTGGTGGGTTAAACATTTTTTTTACCGTTTTGTGAATTAGTCGGAAATTTTTTTCATTTTGCAAGAAACAGACCCCTACCACAACGACTCGGCTTTATAGTCTTGAAACCGGATCCAGCAATGCGGCTGTTTATGTCAGCCATTGTCGGAACAACGGGTGGCGGACTCACAGCCAGTTGTTTCAAGTATTCGATGCTCTTGTCGCTGAGCGCCTTCTCCAAAGGTGCGGGGACAACGGGCGCGGCAGATGATTTTTCATTTCGTAAATGAGCTTCATTTGCGGCCGCAGCGCGTCTCGCTTTCACGGCATCGACGATCTGCCTGACGGCGGAGGCTGTTGTGGCCCCAGCTTTCACAACATTACCAACTACATCGGCAACGTTTGTTATTACGCCTTTATTCGCCGAAATGAACGATCCTGCACGGCCAAGGAAGCCCGCGATTTTGGGTATCCAGTCGAAAAGTCCACCACCCACGACACGACGCCGCCGCTTTTTAACCCCAAGAACCAACATGAGAATATTTAAGTGTGAAAATCTACGCACTGCGGATGTGAAACCTTATAGTTACTGTCTCACCGCGGAGGTTTAATTGTTCACCATTCTGGTCGGTCAGCCACACACGAATGCCCTGTACGTTGCCAGCCGGTGCAACTGGTAGGTACACCAGATTTTTCGGAGACTCGATTACCTTGTAGCCGGGCGACACATCCGGGAAAAAACTGTAGATTACTGGCAGCTGGCTACCATTTCGATACGATCCAGAGATAATGTCACAATTTACCAGGATTGTGTCCACCCGGAGAATATCGACTGGATTTTCTCCCTCTTTATAACCAAGACCAAGCCTCTGAGGGTTAAAACCGAGCGTTTTCCTGATGGTAGATGCGGCCATATCTACCTTATAAAGGGCATTCGTAATTTTTATGAAAGCGCGTAGGGTAGATGCGTTAGCTCCTATAGTAATGGGAGAATTAAAGCCGAGTTGAACAACACCTGTCGGCGGCGGATTTTGCTTTTCTAACTGCCGGCTGATTTCATCATTAATCTGTGCGATCTCGTAGCTTCCGTCGGGCAAAATGATCGTCTTCCACGTCTGTAAATTGGTGGCGCTGTAGACGAACTTGTTATTTGAACTGTCAATGTTCGGAATCGAATTATAAGTTTCAAGATTGACCAAAGCAAGCTCAAAGCGTCTTTTTGGATCCAGGTACAGCGGTGGTGAGAAAGCCGTGGTCCACCCTGTAGTATCTGAGGAAACAACTATACTAAAATTTTCCTTAGGCTGTAAAAGTTCTCTAATTTCTTCGAGCAGTTTCTCCGAGCGTTCCATCTTGTGTGCTTTATTTTATGAGCATGTTTCTATTCAATTCGAGTGCCAGCTCTTTGGAGATCGCACCGGAACGCAGTAACTCGTCAAGAATGGCGGAGATTTCGTTGCCGAGACCAGTGTTTCCCGCGGCCCTAGAGGCCACCAAAAGCTGCAACCTCTCTACCAGGGCGTTTGGATCGTTGTAAAATTGCACCGCGCCGCCTCGAATCAGCTGGAACTTTTTACTTTTCCGGCCATGAATAGGCAGACCAGACATCTGTACGAGCTTTTTAAAAGTTTCAATTGCTTGAGGCGAATATTGCTTAGTCTTAACAAATCGTTTCGTTAACAGGCTGAACAACGACTCATCGGCAGGAGCTTCGAGCACGAGGTTCCCACCTTTAAACACTCTTAGTCTACCAGCAGACAGCGCGACGGGGTCGACGGAGAGCTCACCCAAGGCGCTACCTTGTAATTTAAGAGGAACGGCTGGGACACTGAAACCCTTTCCCTTTTTGATGAGGCTGTGGCCCGCTAGCAGTGTATGGATTCGCTTTTTATATTCCCTTAGGGCTTCGATATCTGCAGTCACCTCATCTACCTTTTCTTCGTCTCCTTGCTTATTGGCTTTCCTTTTCTCTTTGCCCAGGGTGTGGCGATTATAGTGATTTACCTCACCGATTATCTTTTCAGCACCTGCAATGTCGGCTAAATCGAGCTCGCTCGGAGGTTTAAACCCATGCCGTGTGATTGCCGCGACGTTGAGATATTTGTTTGGATCTACTAACAATGCGGGGGGAATTCGGGATGTTGGAAGCGCTGGAAGGGCTGGAGCAGCTGCTGTTCCTGCGGAATCACCGAACAAAGCCGCTATCGGGTTATAGTTAGCAGACTCTGAAATCTGCGCCGGCAAATCCTGTAAAGCGCTGGTAACTTTCTGCAGCTCCTTAGACGTAGCCGCCTGTGATTCAGCCGTGGCTGTGGCTATTGGTTTGAAAAGCTTTGCCGCATCGTACTGAAGGTTGGCTTCACCGAGCTTCTCATCCACGAAACGCTGTCTCAATCTATTTCTGCGAGCTAAGTAATCCTGAGTCAACGCGTCTCGCTCCTGTTTAGAAGAAACCTTTGTCCACATCGTGGTTGTATGTCGACTATATCTTGTAAGTTCTTAAGTGTGACAAGTTTTACAATGTGACTGATAATATCGTCACAACTGTCACGCTAAGGTATTTTTTTATACACATTCAATCAATCAGTAACGATAACTTTTGTCCACATCGCGTTTGTATGTCGGCTATATGTTGCCTATATCATGTCTTTAAATACTTGCCTTCGGCTTATAGAAGCGATCGAACCCGCAGCGATATTTTCCATCGTACACTTTGGACGTCAAATCTATGACTGCGAATCCATATGGCTGGGCAGCACACTCGCTGAAGAACGTACGGAATTCATCGAAAGACATGTCGCCGCCCACGAACGTATCGTGAATGGCTCGCAAATTTTTGCTGTCTTGGTTGAAGAGGACGATAAGATTAGCATTGTCACGGATCGCTTGCTTCGGAATTCGAAAATAATTCTGTGTTAAGTAGAAGCAGTCCGCGCCACCGTGTCGACCCATAGTGAAATACCTTTCAATGGGCGACTGTTTTTCAAGCATGACGTCATCGAAAACTAGAAGGCTTCTGGCATTCTTATTTAATGATTCAACTGGAACTATTTCATCTGAGCAAGAGTGAAAGGAAGCCACTTCCTTACCGGCAACTTTTTCGAGTTCTGTTATCCAGTCCCGAAGAAACTGATATTTTTCCTGTCCCAGAGACTTTGAGTAGAGGTATAGCCGATCAAAACGTAGGTACCCCTTCTTCAGAAGGAGGTTGAGTAGTAGGTTTGTTTTTCCACATCCGCTAGGCCCACAGATTATGCATCGTATGCTTGATGGCAACAACCAATGGTGGTGTTTTTTCCCATCGTCGGCTTCGAGATCGAAATTTGTTATTTCCATATAGAGACAACGAGTTATGATTGTATTCAACGAAAACAATGTATTGCCTACGATGTAAGAAACATACTGAGACTTCAAATGAAACAATCGTCGAGTTACGAAACGGTCGGCCAGCCAAGAAGGGAACCTGTGCCGTCTGCGGTGCAAAGAAGAGCCAAATTTTGCCTTCGAAAGCGCGAAAGACTGGTGGTTCTCTACTGAATAGCGCTCTTAATGTTCTGCCTCTGCCAGAAATGCATATGAGCCTTCCATCCGGTATGTCTTCGGAAGAGAATCCGGGAGGTTCTTTTCAGAACACGGGAAAGTACTCTTACTGTGGACCATTCACAAAACTCGATAAACGGCTGTCACAACGCTATCACGGTGTTAATCAGCTCGACCGTGCGTGCCTCCACCATGATGTGGCTTACGCAGTTCATAAAGATACCCCAGGGCGTAACCACGCAGATGACATCCTCGCTGCAGCCGCGTCGAAGATCGCACTCACCGATGAAACTCCGGATTATGAGAAGAAGGATGCCCGGCTCGTATCGGCCATTATGTCAGCAAAGTCGAGGCTGGGGATGGGTGTCAGAACGAGCCAGCGAAAACGCAAATGAAAATCATTTGTGTATGTGTTTACCTGTTTGTAATATATAGTATTACTGAAATGTCTAAGCACCTTTCAGCCGTCTATTACAGCCCTAGAGGTTACTGGCGAGGTAAGGCTGCGGTGAAGAAACTAGCCTCAGCCGCCAAAGTTTCCGAGGCGGAGGCTCGCGATTGGCTGAAGAAACAAGCGGTGTGGCAGATTTATCTTCCCGTTCCACGCCGCATACCGCGTCCAAAGTTCGATGAAAATCGGCCAAACGCGGTACACCAAGCCGACCTCTTGTTTTTACCTCACGATAAAGTAGGTCGAAAGACTTATAAATACGCTCTCACTGTTGTTGATGTTGCCTCACGATACAAAGAAGCTGAACCGTTGATCAACAAAAGTGCGACCGAAGTCGCCGCCGCTTTAAGCCGGATCTATAAGAGGGGCCCATTAACTTGGCCTCGACTCTTTCAGGTCGATCCTGGACGCGAATTTATGGGTGATTTTACACCGTTGCTGGCGAAGCACGACGTTCTTGTAAGACGCGGACAGGCCGGAAATCATCGCCAACAGGGCATCGTTGAACGCTTTAACCGTACTCTAGCTGAGCGACTCTTCGGTGCTCAATACGCTCAGGAATTGCTCCTGGATGCAAGGGGGTCATCAGAACGGTCAGTGGAATGGGTTCGACGATTGCCCGAAGTTGTGGCTGCACTAAACGATGAGCCGACGCGCTTGCTCGACATGAAGCCGGTTGAAGCGATGAAAGCTGCTAAAGTGACACAGAAGCCCTCTCATTCACAAATGAAAACTCGTTTGTGGGGAATGGATGAGCCTATTCTCGGACACGACGTTCTCGTCCGCTATTTGTACGCTCCCGGCGAGCTCGAAGGTGGAAGCAAACGTGCCACCGATCCTAACTGGTCGCTCACCATCCACGCTATTTTGGATGTTGTTCGGCAGGCTGGTCAACCGGCTTTATACCATCTGGTAGACGGTCCTGCCCGCGGGTTTGTACGTGAGGAGCTGCTTCTGGTTCCTATGGGCACTGAGCTACCACCCGATAGAATACTCAACCGTCGTTGATTTTGTAGTGCCCGTATGCCAGCGTTGTTATTCCGTCCGGAGATATCCACTTTTTTGTGTCTAATGGAGAGAGGATGATCTTATTCTGCTCGTACACTCCGATCTGGTGGTCGTGGCTTCTAATCACGACTTGTGTGTGCCGCATTTCTTCTCGTTCGAACAGGCATTCCTTGTATAGCTCGTGGTGCAGATCCTTCTTCACAACTGCTCTCTGAACGCCTTTTGCTTTCCTGATTTCTGAACCACCCGATTTTAAGATCGAGTACATCTTCGGGCGCAGTCCCACGAATTGGGCTATGGCAACTCCGTTACATTCATCTTTGAACTTGCCCACGACTTTCTTGTTCTCGACGTCGTAGTAGGGGCTGTCTCTTGGAAACTCTGAGAGGTCGTATTGGTGTTTTTTATTCCACATATCGGTATAGGCGTTCGGAGTTTCCACCTGAAATAACAGGCTGTCAGTGTCTGTATATAGCAACTGGGCTTTTTCTCCGTACTCGTTTTTCACATCGTTGTACCAGAAGTCGTACATCAGATGCTTGCTGAGGTCGAGGACAGCCTGGCCGACATATACAGGTCTGTTTAACTTGAGCTTGTTCTTCAAACTGTGAATCGCGGCGAGTTGGTCGTTGAAGATTTTGTGTGATATGTAGGCCGGGTCAGCAATTAGTTTACGAAGTTTGTCAACTTTTGAGGTCGGCACCAGGTTAACTCTGATTCTTTTTCTAAGATTTTCCATGGTCTTTCCAAAGACCGCATTATTAGCCAGTTTGAAGAAATCCTTCTCAAACTCCGACGTTGCCTTCGCTCTCAATTTCGTATTCATCTCGATGTATGGAGCCATCCATGCCTCCTGTCTAAACTTAATGACACGATGAATTTTAGAAACTCGTAGCCCTAACGAGTGGTAGAGTTTGAGATTTCTATAATGGACCACATACCGCTCCTTAGGTCGTAGGCTTGGTACTAACTTCACATGCTTTGTGAACTTGCCTCCCAACTCGTTCATAAGCACATTCTGATAGTCACTCAACCACTCCTCTTGGACTGACAGGGTCTCCGGTGCTAAGGGATAGTCGCTATGTGATTCGTGGAGGTGCTCCGGGTACCCGAGATCGACTTCAAGTAGGAAGCCTTCAGGCGCGTCATCTGGAGTTTCCAACACTTCATCGAGAGTTGGACTTTCCCAGCTAAATCCTCCAACTGGCAATGACTGTTGCATCGCCCAGCCGTAAAGATTATTCGCGTCGAGATACATGATCCAGTTGTCTGGCTTCGTGGTATCGTAGTCGGGGCATTGTGGGTTGTTGGCTTTTGCGAAGCGCTTAGATACCATCGAGATTCCACCTCTGAGACCTTTCTCTACGAACAAATGCATGTCTATATCGGTTAAAAGTTCGAGTTCGATCTTCGTCTTTTTCAACAAAGCGTCCCAGGCCATTCCTGGCAGGCTGAAGTAATTTGCCGGATCTAAACTGTAGTGTTTCATCGATGTGTTTCTGAAGGTCTCGAAGACATCTGCGAGTAGAAGTACATCCGTGCGGAGATACAGGTCGTGATAGTCGCCCAGAGTTTTACAGTCGAATTCGTTCCATACTCTTTGGGCGTGTTGATAATCCTCATCAGAAATGTTCTCTCGGGAGAGCCTGCTGTAGAACGCTTCTTTGGGTGGAAGTCGGTCTTCTTCGAAGCGGTGGTAATCGTCAATGTGCTCGTAACAATATACGCCCTTTCGCCTCAAAAGATCTAGTTTTGTCCTATCATTGTGAACGAAACTTTCCTTTATATATGCTGCTGTGACTTTCAAATCCTCTAGCGATAGGTTTCCTGATAATTTATCCAAAGAGCTGTTTAGAAACTGGAGACTATCGATGAACTGTAGTTGCCCAATATTAAATGTCATATATTTCTCCATATTGTTTGGAATACAGTTAATTTCAGTTTGTTCATCCTGTGCGGCCTCACAGCTGCCTATCGCTTGCATTATGAGGTGGCTGTCGTAACCTCGCAGATTGTGGAAGACCACCGGTACCTTACACTTATCTGGATATATTCGAAGTTTGAGGTTGCAGGCGTTGTGAGCAGCACCTCGGTACTTACCGGTAATGTGGCAGTGGTCGCGAACTCTATCCGCTTCGAGCGCTTCTCCGCAGATGTGACATTCGATAGCCTCGCGGAATGATTGGCGATCGGCCGGTGACATAACCATCTTAGCTGGGGTGGCCAGCCTTTGTTTGATAGTGGCTAGCTCGCCTTGTAGTCGTTGTAGGAACTCTTCCACGGCGTTTTCTCCACGATATAGCACCGGCTTCTTGGTGCGGCCATCGTATCGAACCACTATATAACAGAAGCTACACGGTTTCTGCTCAGCTATCTGTCTGGTGTTGCTCTCGCTGGGATTCATGGCTGCACCTTCGATTGGCATGTTTAGAGCCTCGAAGTCCGCGTAAATAATATACGGAGTGCGCATCTGTTTGTGATGGTTCTGGAATTTGAGGATATTTTCATCCTCTTTTGGCATCTCAATCCGCTGAGGCTTCTGACTAATGCCCTGACAATCTTTGATATGAGCATCCAGCAAGTCTTGTCTACAGAATATGTGTAGGCAGCGACGGCATGGGTGTTTCTTGCTTTTGTCTTTGCTATTTTGATTAAGAATTCGGCCAAGGTCTTTAATCCAGACGTAGTGGTAATTCTCACCACTGACTAACAGTAGAAGATCGATATTATAGTCTCTATTGGTCTGCTTTGAGACATAAATTGGATACAAAGCTTTATCCCACCCGAAGACTGAGACGCTTATATTAGGGTTCTGACGTTCGAACTTACCGATATCTGTGACCTTCACTGGAAATTCTATACCATCGAAGTTTAGCTCGAGGAGGTGGCCCCGATACTTAGTTGGGCGATCTGGATTTTGTCCATGACCTACTGGATACATAGCACTTAATATGGCCCACTCGAAGCATCGGTTATCTTTATTCTTTACATTAATAACCGTACGAGGGGGTATATACTTTGGTGTAGGAAAGTAGCTCCTTGCACGAAATGGTTGATATTTTGCAACGCTGAGGTCTACCGCCACGACCCGCCTCACCCTCCAGCCTGACCCCTCATTGGTATAGTCCTCGAGGCTTTTTAGTACTTCGGCCTTGGCCTTTCGTACAGCCCCTTGGATTTTACTCGCATTCGTAATTGGCGCTGCTTTGCTTCGAAAGTAGGCCGTATTGGTAATAGTACCCGGGGTCGCGTTTCCGTCGTACAACATGTCAACGGTCGGAGCCAGCTTTTCCAACTCAACTGTCAACACTTGCGAGTATTTCAGACCGTCTTGTTTCAACAGCTCTTCGTTGAGTTGCGCCTCAATGTTATGCTCCATTGCACTCAAGAAAGCCAACGCATCTCTTTCCAGCCTGTGGTTAAGAGGTACTTCTGCACGGAAGTCTCTCAGAAGCTGGTTGGCGAGCTCTTTGTGTACTAGAAATGGCGGTGGTCCACCTCTCTCCTTCTTAATGAGGAGCGGGTCGAATTGTGCTAGAAGGGATTTACGTTTTGCCCCTCTATGCTTGCGCACTGGAGGAATTGGCCTTGGAAGCAGTGGCTGTAGTAAGCGCCTTTTGACTGCATCTGGGATAGGTTCGTCTAAGATATTTTTTAGAACAGCTCGAAGAGCTGGGGGACCGGTAAACTCACCCAACAATTGTTCAATTTTTTCATTCGTAGACAATGCCATAATTATAAATTATTTTATATTACTATGGCAAACTTTTTCTTAATACAATAACAGAATCGTTTGTTTAAAATGAAATTTTGTTTACTAGATATTCGATTGTCGCTTGCTCATCTGTATTATCTCAATACAATAACGGAATCCTTTCTTTAATAGAGAATTTTTTACTCTACTACTATGTTCGCTAGTCTTTTCCATTCTTTCTCGAATTCACGGGTTAGGCCGCAGCGTCGAACTCTTGATTTTATGACGTAATAATCACAACGTATACACTCACCTAAGTGGTTTTTGATTCCCCTTCCACATTTGGCGCATGGTCTTGTCTCGTAGCCATTTCGCAGCTGTGCTAAATGTTTGAAACAATACTCCCCAATGCATCGACGAGGGCAGAGATTTTGTTTGCCTATCATAAGCCATTTGCAAAAGTTTTGCCCTAACATTATGTTTTTATGTATACCACAACAGATTCTTTTATTTAAATTGAAAAAATATTCAAAACAAGGCTAATTATTATTATTATTATTGTTATTCAATATTCATGTATTAGCTGTCCATTCAGCACGCAAAAAACTCTTAAGGCGTGTTTTAGAACCTTAACTAGCAATTTATCTTTTTCCATTCTATTATGTTCACGCATAAAAAAATATATTGTTTTTCATGTTTTTTCCAAAAGTCAAAAAAAAAACAATGCGTTTGTTATGTAACAATACAATCTCCGTCATCGCCCACACTGACATGTTACCTACACTAGCTAACTCCCACTTGTCGTAATAAAATTCATTCGATTATAATTAGCTCTCTGTTGGTAATCTAGACGAAACAATGTACTATTTTCGATACAGAACAATATCTTTATAATTAATCTCTGTTGGTACTTCAGTGTTAATTTCAATTTATTGTTTACAGCTGTGTTTTGACAGCTGTTCGATTGAAAATACAATACAATAAAGTATGCATGACGTATATACCCTTATCACTAGGAGCGCCACTCTCCATGTACGCTTAGCTAGTCAAACGTCATTAAGTAAGGTTTTGCGTTCCTTAGGATTTGTTATCCTTGCTGCTGATGTGGCCGCGACCAGAGCCGTATATGGCTGCGACTAATTCACCGTAGGCTATAGGCCACTGATCCATGCAGCCTGCTGCGAGGTTTGTGTAAACCTGCTGCGCAGAAGCCTCATAGCCACCAAGGGGTGAAGATCGACCATTTTTTCGTTGCTTGTTGTAAACCAGACTACAGGCCTTTGCTCTTAAAGAGAGATAAGAAATCACTTGTCTGATAAGGAGAAAGAAGATGATTTTTCAACGCGGAAACTTACTGCGAAAAACGTGAGTAAATAACACTCTTCTGAAAGATTATAATACTCTTTAGAAGAAACTTGGTCTGCTATTCATTCATTCATTCGGGGATTTATATAACTCTCCTTCAAGGGAACTACTCAGAGGCGCTATGAATGCTGCTAACATGGATCATTTAGTATAGTCCGCTGGAATCTTTTGAAAAAACGTTCGATATGATTACATTTGATAAAAAAGGTGGATGGGTGGATGGATGGGTGGGTGGGTGGATGTATGGATGGATGGGTGAATGGATGGCATGATGTATGAATGGATGGATAGATGTATGGGTGGTTAGACGGATGGATGGATTGATGGATGGATGGAGAGGGTGATGGGTGGAAAGAATGGTGGGTGGCAAGAATGATGGATTGATGTATGGATAGATGTATGGATGAATGGATGGATGGATGTATGTATGGCGGGATTGATGGATGGGTGGAAAAAAATGACGGATGGCAAGAATGAAGGATGGATGGGTGGATGTATGGATAGATGGATAGATGTATGGGTGGATAGACGGGTGGATGGATGGATGGGTGGGTGGATGTATGGATGGATGGGTGGAAAAATGATGGATGGCAAGAATGAAGGATGGATGGGTGGATGTATGGATAGATGGATGGATGGATAGATGGATAGATGGCCAGATTGATAGATGGGTGGATATATGGCCAGATTGACTGATAGATGGATGGATTTATCAACTTTGCGTAAATGTAATATAGGCCTATTTCTCAATGCCAGAGAACCAGGATGCTGCCGTTTTGATGTAGACCGTTACAGTGATAGGACATCTGTTTCATATCAATCGTTGAATGATAAAAATGCAATATAGTCCAAACTAATTAATCTCGGACGCCGGCAATGTGCTGCCCGTCTATAAATATACATGCCTGTTTTTTGCAACCATCTGCATGGTCTATGTGTCCATACCTCTCGCTCTCTGTGGTTGTCTGTCTGCCTGTCTGTCTGTCTGTCTGTCTGTCTGTCTGTCTGTCTGTCTGTCTGTCTGTCTGTCTGTCTAATTATGTCTTCTCTGGCCTGCGAGTTTTTTTATACAGAAGCCTATTACGGGTGCTTTGTTAGCAAAGGCCTGTAACTCTGTGCGGGTCTGTGCGCATGTTCACCGCTCTTTATTGCATTTTTTGCCTGCCTGTTGGGCTCCTA
The DNA here is from genome assembly GCA_963556255.1 of Allolobophora icterica. NCBI lineage: Eukaryota > Metazoa > Annelida > Clitellata > Crassiclitellata > Lumbricidae > Allolobophora > Allolobophora icterica. The sequence goes on along the minus strand of OY744608.1, from coordinate 3,264,368 downwards.
TGGTCCATATATGGGCTAGCCTAAACAGCGTTTTGTGATATGTATTTCCTTCCGCAGGCAAGCTCCGCAGGCAAACTTCATTACAAACGCCTGAACTGATAACAGATGAATAATCTAACACAGCGATGATTGACAAAATGGGTCGTGCTTACGGACAGATAAAACTGTATGAAATCATACTACAAAAGGAGAATTTAAAAACCCAAAGTCTGTGGTTAGTTTTTTGCTTTTTTAAAAACTTAAACCACATCACAGTCTATTGTTATTTACCTATAATGAGAAGACCAAATAAGAGAACTCGCTAAACATTCTCAAGACATGATTACTTTAGCCAGAACTAGTTTTTTCAATCTGTGTGTGTATATGTGTGTGTATGTCTGGGTATATGTGTGTTTGTGTGTGTACATGTCTGTGTGTATCTCAGTATGTATGTGTGTGTATGCGTGTATGTCTCTGTGCGTATGTGTGCGTTTATTGTGTTGATGGCTGGATGCGGCTTATGGCGGCTTTCAGCTTAACGTGACGGATGTGACAGATATTGTTATCACAACTGCAAAATCCGTCACACTCGTGGACTTCTAAGCTATAGGGATTCGTGGGCCCTTAAGAGGCCCTGGAAGTCGGCCTGCTATAATTGTCCGTGGGTTTCAGGACCCTCTGGAAGCCTAGATGGTATAGATCGGCATCCTCTTAATTCGGTGAGATAATGGAGTGGTGGGGACCAGAAAAACTGGGTGTTGTAGGCCAGTCAAAACTGGTTTAAAACGTAATTACGGTAATGTCCCCAACCCCGTGTTAGTAATCTACTCGAGAAGGCCATGCTGTTACACAACTTCCCGAGGGACAAGTGGACATCTATTTTGCATACCAGGCTGACGGGGAAGGCACAGAAGGTATTTTCAGAACTGTTAGTAGAGGACTGTAGAGATTATGACGTAGTGAAGCAGGCTCTGCTGACTGCCTATGCGAGGGTTCCGGAATTTTACCGAAAAAAATTTCGTTCATTGCAAAAAGGGGCGACGGAAACTTATTCTAACTTTGCCTTCAGATTGAGTATACCTTGCAGAAGTTGGCTTGAAGGTGAAGGTGCATGGAATGACTTAGATAAGTTACGTGAAGTTGTTAAGTTAGAACAATTTGTAAATTGCCTTCCTGTTGAAGTGCACCGATGGATAATAGAACGCAAACCTGTGTCCCTTGCGGCGGCAGCAAAATTAGCTGATGAATATGCGGTTCTATTTAAACCATTCAAGGTAGAAGCTTTTGCCGGTATAAATTTTGAAGCTAGTGGAGGTGTTGGGGATGTAAATCCAACATGGGGACATTCGCCCAAATTTGGAAGGAAGATTAGTCCAACTGGAAATTTTGGAGGTAGAAATATGGTTTGCGATTTCTGTCATAAAAAGGGCCACGGAGTAACGAGATGTTGGAGTAAACAAAATGAAGAGGTTAGAAGGTTCGAGGCTGGACAGGAAAATATTGAGCAGGGGTCACAGAGGGTTGATTTGGTAACAGGATTCCATGACAATGGTGAACAGGTGGCTTCTAAGATTCATCAGAATTTTAAACCTTTCTGTATGCAGGGTAATGTTTGTCATGAAGATGGATCAAAGAGGCCTATTGTCTTGTTAAGAGACACGGGTTGTCTTCAGTCGTTGATTAGTAGAGAACATTTTGATGCTTCTGAGTATGTGGATACCATGGAAAACCGGTTAATTCAGGGTGTGATAGGGGATCCAATTCAGGTGCCCTTGGTAGAATTGAGGATTCAATCGACTGGTATACAAGGAAAGGTGTTGTGTGGAATTGTAGAGAGACTTCCTGACGGGGTACATGCACTGTTAGGAAATGATGTGATTTCTCCTCTGAATGTAGAGGTCGTGACGAGGGCGCAGGCGGCTCATGAGTTGCAGGAGAATATTTCCGAGGCAGAGGCTTCGGTGAGTGAAGATGTGGTTGTGTCTGATATTGACGGTGTTGATATCGGTGATTTAGATCTGTTGTTTGGTCAGTTGCATCAGGTACAGGTGGACGAGAGGACGATGGTGTCTCGGTTGGAGTTTATTCGACTGCAACAGCAGGATGACTCTTTGGATCCTCTTTTTGGGTTGGCACGGGTACCAGGTAAAGTGATCGAACGCAATTTCTATGAAATTCGTAATGATGTGTTGGTCCGCCGATGGCGTGATAAGGTTACACCTGCTGGTTTGGAGTGGGTACAGATAGTGGTACCCATGTGTTTGCGTAATCAGATTTTGGTGTTGTCGCATGATATTCCAGCCAGTGGTCATTTGGGGACGAAAAAGACGTACGATCGGTTGACTCGACATTACTATTGGCCTGGGGTTAATAGGGATGTGAAGACATATTGTCGCACCTGTGACATTTGCCAAAGATTGGGTAAAGGTGCCGTAAAGGTATGTGCGCCTTTGATCAAGGTTCCAGTTGTTTCTGAACCATTCCAGAAAATCGCAGTGGATATTGTTGGCCCTTTAAGTGTGTGTGACAAAACACGTAATCGATTCATACTGACAATCATGGATTTGGCAAGTCATTATCCTATGGCATTTCCTTTACGGAATCATACCGCTTACGATGTTGCTAAGGTTCTGATTAATGTTTCTGTATGTTCGGGTTTCCCCTTGAAATTGTCTCGGATTGTGGAACTGAATTTATGTCAGATATTTTGCAGATCTTTCTTAATGAATGTCAGGTAATTCATTTGAAAACAAGCCCGTATCATCCACAATCTAATGGGTGTGTGGAACGTTTTCATCGCACTCTCAAAGATATGATGAAGGCGATATCTGAGGAGTACCCGGGATCCTGGGATGAAATTCTGCCATGGGTATTGTTTGCATACAGAGAGGTGCCGATACAAGGTCTGGGGTTCTCTGCATTTGATTTGGTTTTTGGCAGGGATGTAAGAGGCCCGTTGAAACTTTTGAAGAATACATGGTTGCATGAAGATATTCTGCCTGAATTGTCTAAATCAAACCTCATTGAGTTCGTTCTGGGTTTGCGGGAAAGGATTCGAGGGGCGATGCAGGTGGTTAATGCGAACGAGACTGTGGCAAAATCAAAGTCTAAGGAATGGTATGATCGACACGCCAAACAGGTGGTATTTCAGGAAGGCGATAAAGTGTTGCTTTTACTGCCTTTGATTGGAAAGCCACTTGAAGCAAAATATTGTGGTCCATATGTTGTGGAACGAAGGCTTGGCGACGTGGACTATGTGGTCAGTACGCCAGATAGACGAAAGTCGAAACGGGTAGTCCACGTAAATTTGATGAAGAAATATTTGACGAGGGTCGATAACGGTGTGGGTTCTGAATCTGTGCCTGTGCTTTTATCCGATACGGTTTTACCTAATACCGATGATTTGTTGTTTCTGTCACATGTCGACGTTACACATTTGGAAGTGGAACACGCCACACAATTGACGGATCTTCTGTCCGAGTTTAAGACAGCTTTCCGAGACCAGCCTGGGCGTACGGATTTGGTGACACACCATATTCCTTTGGTCGGTGGTGCTCGGTCGGTGAAACAAGTGCCATATCGGTTGCATCCGGAAAAACTGAAGGTGGTAAATTCTGAAATTGCGAGTTTGTTAAAAGCTGGTATAATTGAAGAGTCGGAGAGTTCATGGGCAGCTCCCATTGTCCTAGTTCCGAAACCGGATGGGACTGTACGTTTATGTACAGACTTCCGGAAGCTGAATGCTCTCACCATTCCCGACCCTTTTCCGATGCCACGGGTTGAAACATTAATTGATAAAGTGGGGGGAATGAAATTTCTGACAAAATTGGACATGACCAAGGGTTATTGGCAGATTCCTTTGGATTCTGATTCTATTCCTCTGACGGGATTCGTGACACCTGGGGGTCATTATCAGTGGCGATTCATGAATTTTGGCCTCCGAAATGCTCCGGCGTCATTTTCTAGACTGGTGTCGAAGCTACTTAAGAAATTAGAGGAATTTTGTGACGCTTATCTTGACGACATAATTGTCTTCAGCAAGGATTGGCAGAGTCATCTACATCATTTGCGTTCAGTATTGCAGAGGATTGCTATGGCTGGGTTAACATTGAACATTAAGAAATGTGAGTTTGCAAATGCAGAAATTGATTTCTTGGGTCATCACATTGGTTTAAATTGTGTTCGGCCAAGAACTCAAAAGGTACAGGCTTTACTGGATTTCCCTACGCCTACAAATATAAAACAGGTGCAATCATTGTTGGGTCTTGCAGGTTACTACCGGCGATATTTGCCTCATTATGCTCAATTGACATTGCCATTGACAGAGTTGCTGAAGAAAGGTCGAAAGTTCGTGTGGTCGGAGGAAGCACAGGGTGCCTTTGTTGATTTGAAGTCAAGGTTGGCGTCGAGGCCGATTTTGAGACCTCCTGATTATACTGTACCTTTTTGTTTAGCTGTAGATGCGTCTTGTTTCTGTGTCGGTGCTTGCCTGTTCCAGGTGATCGATGGGGTAGAACATCCGATCGCGTACCTCAGTCGCAAGTTGAAGCCGTGCGAGATCAATTACTCTACGGTGGAGAAAGAGGCCTTGGCTCTTTTGACGGCTGTGCGAGCGTACAGCGTCTATTTTGGGGCCTCCATGCTAACCGTTTACACGGATCATAGTCCGTTAGTGTTCCTGAATTCGATGGTGAATTACAACCAAAAACTGCTTCGTTGGAATCTGGAACTTCAGGAGTATTCCTTGGATGTACGTCATCGCCCAGGGAAACAAAATTTAATTCCCGACTTGTTAAGTCGACCGTCGTCAGTTTTGGAAAGTTCTGCTGTTGGGGAGGTTGCTTAGTGTTGTTGGGTCTTTCTTGTTTTAGGTGTGTTTAGTTATGTTTTGTTGTCATGATTGTGTATACTGACATTCTGTATGCTCGATTTGCTGTGATTGGTAGTTATGTTTTGTTGTCATGATTGTGTATACTGACATTCTGTATGCTCGATTTGCTGTGATTGGTAGAACGATTTGCGGTCGGAAACCATAGGTTTCCTCTCGTTTATGGGGAGGGATATGTTACGATCTGCCCTTATTGCGGAAGCGGGTTGACACTAGGCGGCGTATATCGTGTGAGGTTAACGCTGTGGTCAATCCTTTAAAACGTACTCTTAGGGGGCGGTGACCTGTGTACAGGAGGACAGTCTGTTCTTAGGCGCTGAAGAGGTTGGTCGTGTAGGATAAGCTAGATTCCAACTCTCGATTGTATGTAGTTAAGTTTTGAGCTTTTCTTAAGTTGTGCTCAGGTTGTGTCTAAATGACGGCCAACTCTGTAGCTGTTGAATTTCGCTCGTTGTTGCTGTAACTGGTATCCGCTGGAACCAGGCCGTTACGTTGAAACGTTTTTCACCTCGTGCTGTTGACGGGTGTTCTCTGTTCGGTTGTGCTTTGGACGCTGGTTTCGTTGTCGTTCCATGTCGTCAACTTCTGTTTGGTATGCCTTTTACGTTCAGCTTGAATTTATTGTCTAATGTTAAATACCCCTAGTTTTTATATATAAACCTTGAAAATATCACATTTCTCGTTCTTATTTATCATTTAGTGCATGTTACATCACCCGGCCGTAACAATATATATATATATATATATATATATATATATATATATATATATATATATATATATATATATATATATATATATATATATATATATATATATATATATATATATATATATATATATATACTTAGTAGGCCTATGCCTGTAACTGTATGATCCATACGGGTCCTATTGGATATTCGACCACACCGTTTTTATTACACCGCCGATAGTTATTTTTTGCGTACAACAGTGACGTAAGTAAGATGTATGGTCACGTCACATTTTTATAAGTACGTAAGTAAGTAAGTATATTCTTTAGTGAACGATAGCAAACGCACAACGCTTTACATACAATGTTACGCAGAGGGAAAGAAATACAAAACTATGAAGTAATAACGTTAGATGAAAAATAAAATAATTGTAGCAGATGCCTAACTGTACAGCATCCTACCCAGGAAACGTCGTCGGGTAAGGGAGTCAAATCTTGGGAGAACCAGATCAGGTGAACGCGGGCGCAAATCATACCCGGTCTTTAGAAAGGGTAGTAGAAGGTAGTGGAGGGCATTTAAGAATGCTATTAAAGAGATAGCATCAGCTTTATAGCAGAGTTCATCAGAAGTTGCAAACAAATTAGGGTCAGATAGAATTGCGAAGAATCACGAAGAATTGCACTCAAATGATCAAGTTCCTGCTTTGTTAGCAAAGCCCAACCATACATGGGAACAGTACGGCATACGGTTGACAGTGTTATGAAGCCTGGCGCCTGAGAGCCCGTGCGAAGTCAAGATAGGCTACGATGCCTTTACCCTCAGTCTTTGGATATGAGGAGAAAATCTAAACTTATCGGTTATCTCAATGCAGTGCCGCATTAAGGCTAGTGCGGGTCCTAGTGCTGTGATTACCTATGTAGCCATCAGCGCGGGTCCAATTACATGTACAATAAAAAGTGGTTGACCCGGTCGTACCGCAGAACAGAAAACATTGAAGATGAATTGAAAATTAAACAATAAACCAAAAAGTCAATAGAAAATCAACAAAAAGAAATAAATATGAGAGGTGCACAAAACTTAAGAAAATCAAGAAATAATGTAAAGTACTGGAAAAGGAATCAACAACTAAACCTCGCGCTTGTAGACGGTACAACAACAGCAGCAACAAAAACAACAGCAACAAGAGTGACAACGCTGTTACATCAATAAAGACAAGACGAGTTCCTCTGCATAATAACACCGACAGCAACAAACACATTACGCAAAATAATCGACACACGACGAGAGAATATATTGTCAGAAGGTAAATGAAAAACTTTCAAAAATTACTGAATTAATACAAAGAATATTCCAAGAGATATTACATTATCAACGACCACTGGCGTAAACTTGTCCAAAATATTGGGAGCATTTGGCTATTAATTCTACACTTGTTGCTTTGGATGTATAGTCCATCTCAATTATTGGGGGCCACGTGCCCCGGATGCCCCCCCCCCGAGTCTACGCCTACTTGTATGTCGACGACCTTTGTATGCAACTAGCCAACCAAACAAATGTTGAAATTTTGTTGTCGTATGTCACATGGAAGGCTAGAACTGCTCAAAATATCTACACACCTCTTTTAGATGTAGTATGAGCCATATAAGTGTTTTATTTTCAAACAGCGCAACAGATGCGATATCATGTTGCGCGAATATTGGGCAATTCATCAAAACTTAGTTAGTGAATGGTCAACGTCGATAACCTCCGGAGGCCGTAAGATGTCGTTAAATGCTGTACTCTATTACTCGAGGTACCTCTGACTACGTAGTGTTTTTTAAACACCTTTATAAGGATGTAGTGCATGTTATAATAACCAGGAACTACGTACAAGGCAAGTAAACCGTAGCACAGATGATACATTACACTAACTTAGGCATACTATTGTGTCTAGATTTATAATAGACAATGTTGATTGCGTTTAGCAAACTGCGGTTAGCAACTGGTATATTAAAAATATGCATACTTACCTACAGTTCGTACCCTCGTATGTTGTGGGTTAGGTAAGGTCGACGTCAACGACCCTGGCAGCCATAAGATGTCGCAAAACGCTGGAAACTACTAACACAGCTAAATCTGTCGCTGCTTGAACTCTTGCAGTACCAGTCCCAAGCATGGAGAAAGAAAGAGGGCGAGCGAATCATCTTTGTTACGACACAGTGTCGTTAAACAACAATTAACAAACGAACGGTGAGAACTGTTCAAACTAATTTCTGTCGACATCAACGGCCTTTGTTGCCACAAGATGTTGTTTAACTCCGGATTGCATCCTAGACGATAGGTAAGAGTGCTCTGTTTAGACACCTTTCAGACGGGCTTAACCGATGCTTTAAAAACCTGTGAACACAAACACAAATCAATAGTACGTCCCTAACCCGTTCCAGTTTCTGCTGAATTCGAGCCATAGCAAGGACAACTACCAACCAATCCGTAAACAAGCAGCGGGTAGCGCATGCGCAGTCCGATCGCCGATGACGCGCAGTTGCTAATGACAACGTCCTAGCGTCGGATGACGTCACCCTGTAGAACACGCAGATATAAAGGAAGGTTATTCTTACTTACAGCCGGAGACATTCAGACTAGATAATACATTGGCCAGGAGATATTTCCAGTATCAACGATCCAGCCATGTTGCTTTTGTCATGATTCTTACGAGAAGCACAACTCAATATGAGTGTACTTTGATGAAGCTCTCCCGAAAGTGTTCAAAAAGTTCATAGCGTTTTTTTTTCGAAATCAGAAGTAAAGTTGCGTTTTGTTCCTATTGATCCCTCACAGGTTGACCCATTGTTTGGTCAGAAAGACAAGTCCATTGTTAAACGCGATCTTTTGGCTGCCAGTGACGTTAACGTGTCGACATTACAATCATCGTAGAAGAAATTGGTAGGACCAGTGGCGTAGTTGATCTAACGATTGCTGGTTATATACTGTTTAACGTCACTGTAACATGACAAAGATGATTAGCGTTGCCCTCTTCCTTTATTCACGCTTGGGACTGGCTTTACCTGTGTGCGGGCAGTTGCGGAGTTTCAAGCATCGATTTGTTGGTTATTTGCTGTCGCTGTCGTTTACACAAGCTTCTGAATTTCTTGTCTTAACGCTGGATGGATCCAGAGTTTAACGACATCTTATGGCAACAAAGGCCGTTGACGTCGACAGAAATTATTTCGAACAGTTCTCATTGTTCCTGTGGAATTATGCAGCCGGAAAAGTATGATGTTTAAGTGAATGTGTATTTGGATTGTTGTATTTATGTAGTTTCATGAAGACCGAATTTTAAAGTGTTTGATTGCTTTGCGCCAATTTGCGTAATTTTTCTTACAAAGTTCATTGAAGAATTGATCCAATAGTTTAACGACGTCTTATTAATGGATATCCCTAGGTTAGAGAGTTTAACGACATTTGGGGCAACAAACGCCGTTGACGTCGAAAGAAATTTTTGCAACAGTTCTCATTGTTCATATGGCATTGTACAGAGACAATATGCTAAGCCATGGGTTCAAAGACAGGTATGCCGGCGGCCGGCTATCCACCGTTCGTATCAGATAGACTTCGATAAAGAGCAAATTCAAGTTTTTTTAACTCGCAAATATTATAGCGTTCTGCTAAAGTGTTTTAAAGGTGTCTAAAGATCCATTTCAACTAAAAAAAAAACACTTTTACGAGTGGTCATAATCGTAATCGTAATCTCCGAACTTCTGAAGCGCCACTCGAAGGCCAAGCACAGGGCACCAGCCTATTCACGAGCGCTGCGTCAACTCAGATGGGTTTCAAGAGAGTAGTCCAAATAAGTTCCAGTCCAGTTTCCAGAAAACCAAATCAAATCATAAGGGGTTTTCCAGAGAGTAGTCCAAAAGAGGTACGACTCCTGTTTCCAGAAGGCCAGATTAAAGGAGGAGGCAGGGCAACTGTCAAGGCGGGTGTCGTTTCTGGCGAGAATGATGGGACGGAGAAGGATCAGATGAGTCAGTGTAGGAGTATGCCTACTTGAAAAGGTGATACTTCACTTTTGAGTGGAAAGCCCTGGGGTGATAGATAGAAGAACATGAGGAGGAGGATGAGACATGGGTTGCAATGATGATAGATGAACTGAGAAACCGCAGTTGACATCGATAGGAAAAACAGTTCTCGCCCTTCTGATGTTATAACAATAATTACAAGGTAACGAATCGTTCTAAGGGCGACGATGATTGTCTGTTTTACAAGACAGGGTCGTTAAACAGAACCAACTAATAAATTTTGACTCCAACTTGGATTTCGGAAAGAGCTCCAGGCTGATGTCGGGAACTTTTAGCTTGTTATTCTACTCATATTCCTAGTCCTATCCTGATATATTCAGCCTGTTATGAGCTATTTCCACCTTTTGGCACATTATGATCTAATGCTCTTGGAATAAAAATATGAACGAGCCATGCGAAGGAACTATTGATTGAACGAAAATTACAAATATATAGTGTCTGAAATGGGCGATTTAAAGGTGTCTAAATGCTGGAGAAAGGAGGAGAGCGACGCTAATCATGTTTGTAATGACAGTGTCGTTAAACAGCAACAAACCAACCTCAGACTCAGTTGCCGCCAAAAATTGATCTACGACATTCGAACAGAACTAAAACACCAGATATCTTAAAAGTCAAAAAAGAACACGCAGAACCTGACATGAACCGAACATTGTATGAATAATGTGCGCTCCTGAGTAGACACCTCTGAAGGGGCGCTATATAAATGTTCCTTAATAATAATAATAATAATAATAATAATAATAATAATAATAATAATAATAATAATAATAATAATAATAATAATAATAATAATAATAATAATAATAATAATAAAATAATGTTTAAGTAAACTTAATAGGGCCATAATAAATTTTAGATTATAGAATCTTACTCAGCAACCATGGGCGTCTGCAGGAATTTTTGTAGGGGGAGCAAATAGACATTTTGCATAGCTATTTATGAACAGAGAACACGTGACAGTTTAAAAAATAAGGGACAAAATCATACCTAAATAATTAAGTGTTTTTGCATTGAATATCGTGTTGGGCCTGTCGTGATAATTATAATATTCAACAGTTTTTATAATTGTAAAAGTAGTTGCAAAATCCTGGGGCAAATGCCGCCTTTCCCCCTCCGGAAGTCTATGCTTGTAATTGCTAAAACTATCATTATAATGTTTCGATCGCTATAGATTAAGCTTCAGCTGTTGGGCGGTCGTGTTCAGAAGCGTCCTAAGCTCAAATTGCAAGACTTGAGCATTCTTCTAAAACAAATGATATTTAAAAGGCGCTAAGAAAGACGCCACGGTTCACTTAGAAGCGTCCTTTACCCTGGATCGTGTGACAAACTTCAGAAGATAACGAAAAGAATCGAAATATAGGAAGCCAGCGCAGGATATCGCTAAACACTGGGAATAATCCGCCACTTCCCGTACTCTGATAGTGCCAGTTCAAAGCTGGATAAAGGAGGAGGGCGACGCTAATGTTATGACACAGTTTGTCAAACTAACCAACCAAATAGGCCAAAATGTTGCGCCATCAAAAAATGTACTACTTCGTTTTATAATGTTCTGTCATTCAACATTGAAAACTATTACGACTACAATAGCACAAAATCAACAGCGACAATAACAACAACACGAAAAACTTAAACATCCGCTCTGTTTACACACCTTTCAGAGACTCAATGCGCCCAACTAAGTGCAATTGGGATGAAGGAGACCCATGGACAAATGCTTGCACGTCAAGGAGATGACAGGCAGTTCCCGAGAGTATGAATGGAGAGGGAGCCGTGTAGAGAACAAAGAGTAGAGGACCAAGTACAGAGCCTTGAGGAACACCCAGCTGAGTGTGGGTCCATTTTGTTCTAGAGGCGCCCGATATAATCACGTGGGTTCGTTCAGACAGATACGATCGAAACCAGCAACCCATAATTATGTCTAATATCGTACGGTGCCAGTCTGAAGCTTCATTGTGGAGGAGGGCGACGCTAATCATCTTCGATCGGTCGTGCATTCATTGCACGGCGAATAGCACAAAAACACATATTGAAACATTTGGACACCCTTCTAAACGACTCATTTTGAACTTTGAACTCCCACCACTGCCGGCTTTTGGGTGGTACCAGACCCAAGCGTGAATAATGGGACGGCGATGTCAACCATAGCAGCCACAAGATGTCATTAAACACTGGAATCTACAAGTAATGTAACTTGGGATTTTTTAAATGTCGGGGAAAGGAGGAAAGCTAAATGTCGCAAAGCACTCAAACTTACGATTAAGCATAGACATCGTTCATAAAGCCATACATTCCAGTTATAATTTCGTTCAATAAATGCACTTGAAAATCTTCCAATTAAGTCAAAGATGGTAGACGCTAAGCATAGTGTGGTTCCTATAATGCATTTGTTTTTCCTCTTGTTTTCATTTTGTTGTTGTAAATCAATACATTGGTTCGGTCCTGTGTTTATTTTTAAGTGAACAGCGCCAGTAACAAAGAACGTAACACTTGGACACCTTTTTCTAGCGCTCTATTCCGAACTCAGTAGATTTACTGAATTATCGTGAAAATCAAATGGCGCAAAACACTCAAACCGTCAGCTCTGTTTACCCCCATTGTAACACCATCTACAGTTTCGACGTGTTGTTGTTGTTTAAATTGTCGATTTTTAAATTCGGAAAAGTCTCAGTTTCCCCCATTTATATATCACAAATAGCTCAAACTAACGGCTGCATCTAGACACCTTTAAATCGTTAATTCCAGACACTATATATTTCTTATCTAAATTTGTTTATTAACTTGAAGTGGTAGCTTGAGAATCTGTATTGAAATGGTAGTTCTCTTATTATCAATTCTGTATCACATGTTAAAGAAATAATGTAATTTAGTTGTTACAAATTTACTTCTTTATTACTGTTTGGTTGTATTTTACTCTTGAAAATACATAAGTAGAATGGGAATCTCATGAATAGGAAAATTACTTGTCTTATAAACTTGTAATAAAACTTTTTTTTACTGCTCAAATAAATAGATTAAGAATACCATGTGCACTGAGAATGTTCATCAAGAATTTTTTTTGTACATCTAAAATTTCATGTTTTATGATAATTGATGCAAAATATTGTTTAAAATGTCTTATTACAGTTCATGTGTAATTGACATTAGTAGCTGTATTATCTTATGCTGTTTAGCAATGAACACTAATGACATTATAAATTCAGTTCTGAAATTCTGACACCTTTAAATGGTGTCTTACAGATGTTATAACTTCATTTTACTGTACTGTGTATGATCTGAATTGTCGTCGACGGCCTTTGATGTCATAGGACGACGTTAAACTGTGGAATAATAAATAGTTTATTAACTTTATCCTTATAAATTTATAAAGCGCCTCTCGCAGAATAACAATTCAGAGGCGCTCTCAGCACAGAAGCCCAGTGGAAACAGAAATGCTTTTAGGGAATGCGAGACCAATGAGGAAAAGCCAGTGGTTCCCTATGCCAGTCATTAGTTTGGCCCTGAGCAGAGGGGGAAGGTCATTCCAGATCGTGGAACCCACTACAGCAAACGCCCGGTGCTGGGCCAAGGCAGTTTTAGCCCTGGGAACAAAGAGATCAAGCCGATTTACAGAGCGCAATGAGCGAGAAGATGCAGATAGCGGTTTTCGCAGATAGTTCAAGAGATATTTCGGAGCAGTACCCTGTTGAGATTTAGAGACAGGGAAAAGGATCTTATATCGGATGCGCGCAGCAATAGGGAGCCAGTGAAGGACATCAAGCATGTAAGTAGACATGGGCAAACCGGGGGAGTCGAGCGATGAGCCTAGCAGAAGCATTTAGAACAGATTGAAGGGGGAAAGACGCTGCTTGGGGAGATCCATGAGGAGCGAGTTGCAGTAGTCCAAGCGTGAGCAGACAAATGCGTGAACTATGGTGGTAAAGCAGAAGGTGAGATCGAGCGTCTGATGGCCCTGAGACGCCTCAGTTGAAAGAAGCAGGAGCGAATCATGTTGGAGATGTGAATGTGAGGGAGGAATCAAGTGTGACGCCCAAGTCGAGAGCGGTGGAAGAGTAGGTGTAAGCAGGAAATTTATCAGTCAGCAATGGAAAGTCGAGTTTAACAAGCTGCTGCTATACTCGACTTTCCATTGCTGACTGAGAAATACAGACGATTAGCGTCGCACTCCCCCTTCTCCAGATTTGGGACTGGCACTACCAGAATACGCGGAGTGGCGGAGTTAGCATAGTGCAACTTTTAAATGTTTAGTTATTGAATGGATGGGTGGATCCGGAGTTTAAAGTAATTCTTTAGGCAACAAAGGCTGTTGACGTCGACAGAAATTATTTGGCATGTTACAGCTTGTACTATACCTTAACTGACCCACACTCAGATCCACACGTGACCTGATATACAGATTATATTTTCGGTCTTAATCAAATGTGCAGGACAATAGAAATCTACTCCTAGTATATGAAACCATTGAAATTTCTTTTTTTCTATTTATCGGTAAAGGTTATCTTTCATTTATCACCGCACTTACGACGCAAGCTTCTGCGCAAAGCTTCAACATAGCGATTGAACGGAAATATTTGTATATATTGTACTAGATCAACGATTTAAAGGTGTCTAAATGCCACGTTACTTATAATGACCGTTACCGCTACGGAAGGTTAAGGATCCGACTTTCCACCATTATATATCTCCCGCTCCATTCAGCCCTCGTGTGTGAGACAATCTGACTCACACGTGTAGCTGTCATATGCACATTCTCCGAAATGATCTCTCTACATTTGCAGTTAAATAATGTTTTCTCATTCAGTAGTTTAGGTATAGCTACGAGACATACCGGATTACTCAGAAATTTGATAGCAAGTCGGTAAGCCAGTCGACATGTTTAAGCGCCTTAGTCAGTTGATAAGCATGCTACTAAGTCGACTAAGTTGACAAATCAGTCACTAACTCATTAAGTCAGTTGGTAATTCCTAAGCGACTGACTTTGAGGACTAGTGTATTTGACTTCTATTTTGTCTTTTCCCTAACGGGCTCAATCTCTCTAGCGACCTCGCAACAAAGTGGGGCCGTTCCCTAAAACGGAATCCCATGAGAAAGTGAAAAGAAGAGGGCGACGCCATTCATCCTTGTTATGACACAGCAAACGTTAAACAGCAAATAACCAACAATAATAAACTACTGCAATTGGAATAAATGTGCGCCAATGCGTCGGGAAGCACTCTAACCTATGGCACCGTTTAAACACCTTTAAATGGTTTCTTTCCGACAATATATATATAAAGGTGCAATTTCGTTCAATAAATGAGCTGCTTGTAGGCGGAAATAGGTATGGATGTCATAAGAAATTGCTAAGCAACAGAGACAGAAAATTTCATGTTAGATGTCGTTAATACTTCAAACTACGGCTCGTATTAACCTCCTGTTAGACACCTTCATTACTGCGTACCCGAAGTTATAAATAATCGTAATTTTCGCGCGAAACCTGCCACTGTCGTGTATGTGGTAGTGGCAGTCTCAAGCCTGGAGAAAGGAGGAGGGCGACGCCAATCATCTTTCTTATGACAGCGTCGTTAAACAGCAAATATCCAACCATTTACGAACGCCGAGAACTGTTCAGAATAATTTCTGTCGACGTCAGTGGCCTTTGTTGCTACAAGATGTTAACTGCGACAGTTAACGACATCTTATCTTATAATTTGAAATAGAAGCTATCATTGGTTGCCACCTGCATTGTATGACTAGTCAACATTATACATTATGGCGTTATACTGTTGTCGAGCGACATTGCGCTACATTACTCCACCACTGTCAGCACACAGGTAATGCCACGCTAGTAGAGGTAAGCAACTAAGTAAGAAAGTATATTCTTCATTACACCATTCGCAAATGCAAAATGGGACAGTAGCTAGAAGCAATGAATGTAAAATATAGAAGTAATAAATATAAATAAAAATTTTTAAATAAGTAAATAAGTAAGCAAGTGTTTTCTTATCATTTTTGCAGTAACCCGGTAATGTAACCCTTCCCTGTCAAAGGATCACATGGCGGTATCTCACATTTATGCGAGTGAGGCCGAAGAGAGTATCCGGATAATCGTATCGGAGGGAGCAAATCATGGAGGACATGAACTGGGTTCCTAAGGATTGCAGCAAACAGAGCATCATCCGCCTTAGAACACAACAGGTCACAAAACAAGGAGGGCGACGCAAATGACCATTATTATGACACAAAGCGCTAAACTATAATTAACTACTTTTTGCGCTGTAGCTCTGCATCTTTGTCATGCTATCAGGAAAAGAAATGTGCAAAAATCTCGCTAGACACTTCTAAACTACGTTCCATTTAGACAACTTTAATCATTTATTAGCGATACTATATATGGCCATAATTCGGATCGTGAAGTTATCAGGTGCTCGTATCTTGGCAGTGCCAGTCCCAAGTTTGGACAAAGAAGAAGGCACCGATAATGATCTTTGATATCATGTAGTGTCGTTAAACTGAAACTACTATTATGCATTTATCAATCAGTAAATGATCAAGTCTACACATTCAAACATCTTTAAAACTGCAATAAGCACAAACATCCCTTTAGATCTTCACTGCCGGTTTTCAGGTGCCAGTAGCAACATTAAATAAAGAGTAGTACGACGTCAACATTGGCGGGAGACTCCCTGTGCCTGACGGTTGTGAATGGCAGAAAGCGAAGAAATGACTTGACTGCAACGAGAAAACACCCAGATTCCACATGACTGATCTCTCCTCAGTTGATAATAATTTTCTTTCGCACATTACGACGTTACCGAAGTTTTGGCTAAATATACGTTTATATGAATTCTAGATTACCCAATTTAAAGGTGTCGAAATGGTGATGAAGTTCTGATTCTTTCTCGACACCTTACATACCTTACATACATTTATTATCATTATTCAAACAACGCATCATATGGAGAAAGACGTTGCGGAAGTTTTGGCAATTCATCACCACGTAATTAGCATCGATTGAAAGTCTGATCAACCGCATGGTCCGGTTGGGTTTCCTGCCTGCGGATGCGGCCAATGCGGCGAGCATGGCCGGGGCATCTGATGATAGTCTTTTTAAGGCTGTTTGTAATGATCTCAACCATGTCCTTCGTGGTCTGACCCCTCCTCGTACAACGGTGGTCATAATCTTCGTACTAGATCTCATAACTTCTCCCTGCCGCACAAAGATGACCGCAACAACATTTCACGCATCCTTTATAAGAATGCTTACTGACAATTTCAGGAAAAACCAAGACAGATGATGCTGTACTGGATGATGAAGTAGGGATACAGAATACTTAAAGAAGTGACTCAACATCGAGAGGAGTGGCAACATCAGACGTTTGAACCTGTCTGTTAACGACGAGAAAAGAAAGAGTAATAGTTTAGTCTGTCCAATCATTATATAGCAGACGTTGACATTATTTTAAAGGTGTCTAAGGCAAAAGCTCTAACCAATCGGCCACCGTGTTTCGTGTCCACATAGGATCGCGGATTTGGGGCAATCCTTGATATGGAGTAGTTTGTGAATGGTGCTAAACGAATGTTCGTGTACAGTAGATGAAGAAAGAATTCACGCCAAAAGAACTCGTGTAATAACTTTAATTTTAGCTACAAAATGCTCACAGTTCTCATTCCTCCTTTATCTCAATCATTCTCGCTGCTAGAAAATCTATCTCTCAACCTTTATCTGCAACCTGGAACCTAACCTTACTCTACCTATCTACGTTTGGTTAGAGCAGCGCTCGTAAATAAGCTCGTGCCCTGCGCTTGGCTTTCGAGTCGCACTTTAGAAGAATGTAGTTAACGATTACGATTACCTATCTACGTTTCGTTAGGGCAATACTTCCCAGTTATTTTGGTTACAGACTCCATTTGAACTCATGAACTCTACGAACGGAAACAGTTTAGATCTTGGAACAAGCATTAAGAATGGCATAAACCAATTTTTATAGTTGTACAGTGAGCGAACGATGAAGAATGTCTTATGCAGCAGTGTATGAAAGTACTTTGGTTAGTTGCTATTTAACGACACTGTGCCATAACAAGGATGTTAGCGTTTCCCTCCTCTTTTCACTTCCCTCCTCTTGTCATTTTCTCAACGGATCCGCTTTCAGGGAACGGGACTCGATGCTATAACCAATGCCAGTCAATATTAGTTACTTAAAGTGAACGCTTACTTTGACATATTAAATAGTTATCATTAGCCACATAAAAATTTAAAATTTTCGCTTAAATAGGAAAGAACTCTTCAATCAGAAGTAAAAAGATTTGATAATGTTGACCGCAGGGACCCTGGCAGCCATAAGATGCAGTTAAACAGTGGAAACTTCAGGCACGTAACTAGCCTTTTTCGTTTGGGGGGGGGGGGCTTAAGCCTTGAACATGGCAACATTTATACAGTGTTCATACGAATTTTAGCCGTAAGCATACAACGGCTTGACTTGTTTGGGGGGGGGGCTTCAACTTCGTTTGGGGGGGGCTTAAGCCCCCCCAAGCCCAACGCTAGATACGTCCCTGGGAAACTTCCATCCTGGAACTCGGTTTAGATGAAGCAGCTAGTACTGTTCAGAATTTACCCAATAGACATCAAATTCCTTTGATTCCATAACATTCCGTTTAACTGCTGGATCCAATCCTTAGTGAATTACCGGAAGAAAAGACAAGGAATACATAATTGAATTAATTGATATTAATTGAACTCTGTGTAGGTGTTATGAATGTGATAGTCGTGTTCCAGTGGATGGATCAAAGAAAGTCTTGGAATGTGTCGAGTTCATCTATCGACTGTCGGGACACAAAGACTCTGTCGCTTCATGTAAGAGCTTTGCAAACGAAAATCACTTGAGCCGCAAAGTCAATGAACCACTGAATCTGTAGCTTCGAATAGGCAGACTCTCGCAAAACACTAAGCCCAACAGCTCTCCTTAGACACCTTTAAAACGCTTTACTCCTAAACTATCTTTTTCTTTATGTTCTCTGCCCATTGGCAGGTTCGTATGACCAATGACGCCATCGTTCTCTGTCTTGTGCTCTTCTCTTCAGTCCACTGTATCCTTCTTCTTTTGTCATCATCCAGTCTAGCAGCATTGCCCTCGGTCTTCCTCGCGTCTTTCTCCCCTCCATCCTTCCCTCCATGATGTCTCTTAGCAGTGTCTCACTCCTTAGGATGTGCCCGATCCATTTCCTTTGTCGTCCGCGTATAGTACTTATGAGTGATCTTTGTTCTTCTACCATTTGCAGGATTTCCTCGTTCGTCCTCCGTTCCACCCAGCTAACTCTCTCCATTCTGCGCCACACCCACATCTCGAAGGCCTCCAATCTTTTTATGTCGTCCTTCCTCATTGTCCATGTCTCGGAGCCGTACAGCACCACACTCCACACCAGTGTCTTCACCATTCTCTTCTTTAGATTCTTTCTTAAGGTTCCTCTCATCAGCTCTCCTCTTTTGTAAAATGCATCTTTTCCCATGGATATTCTTCTTTTTATTTCCTCGTGGCATCTTGCATCGTCTGTGATCACACTTCCTAGATAGCAAAACTTCTCCACCTGTTCTATTTCTTGTCCGTTTAGTGTGATCTTTATTGTTTGTGGTATTATACCGCTTCTCTTGTTTATCTTCATTACCTTTGTCTTCTTTACGTTTATTTTCATTTCATATTCCAGTGATACCGTATTTAGACGATCCATCATCCTTTGTAAGCCCTCCTGGCTAGTTGCCAGCATCGCCTGGTCATCTGCAAATCTCAATGCCTTCACCCTTCTTCCTCCTACCTTTATCCCCTCCTCCATATCGTCTAGCGTTTCTCTTATGATCTCTTCTATATAGATGTTGAATAGGATTGGTGACAGTGGGCATCCTTGTCTTACCCCTCTTCCTATTTTTCCTGGTTCTGAGTACTCTCCATCAACTCTTATTTTCACTCTTTGTCCCATGTATAGATTACCTATCAATCTTCTTTCTCTCCAATCCACCCCTTTTCTTCTCAGTATTCCCATTAGCTTTCTCCAGTCTACTCTGTCGAAAGCTTTTTCATAGTCGACGAAGCAGATATATATGTCTTGGTCATGTTGGATGCTTCTTTCTGCTATTATCCTCAATGCTGCTATCGCATCTCTTGTCCCCTTTCCCTTTCTAAACCCATATTGGTCCTCTCCCAAGCAATTTTCTGCTTCCGCCTTTGTCTGCAGTCTCTTTGTTATAATTCTTAGCAGGATTTTTGATGCATGTGTCAGAAGGCTTATCGTGCGATGGTCTTCGCAATTTGTTGCATTCTGCTTCTTCTGTATTGGTATAATTATTGTCTGCAGGAAGTCCTTTGGCCATTCTCCCGTGTTGTAGATGTCCCGGCATAGTTGCACCACCTCGCTCATTGCCTTTTCTCCAAGATTTCTGAGTATTTCTATTGGGATGTTGTCAATTCCTTCCGACTTCCCATTCTTCATGTCCTTAATTGCAGCCAAGACCTCCTCTCTCATCACCTCCGGACCCATGCCGTCCTCCACCTGTGTTTCTTCCTGCTTCCGTTCTTGTTTCCTCATTTCTTCCTCGATGCTTCCACTTCCTGTATATAATTCCTCCACATATTCCTTCCATCTTTCCCTTATATCATCTGCGTCCTCCAGTAGTCTGCCGTCCTTGCTCTTGATTGCACCTCCTCTTCCTGTATTTTGCTTCTTGCTTAGTGATTTTATTTTACCGTACACCAAATCGCTTCGCCCCTGTTCCTGCAGGAGTTCCAGTTCTCTGCACTGCTCCTCCCACCACATTTCTCTTGCTTTATCCGTTGTTCTTCTCAGCTGGTTGTTAAGTCTTCTATATTCCTGTTTAGCCTCCTCTGTACTTTGATGTTTCCATTTTCTTCTCTCCTCCATGTCTTTTATCATCTCTGTTGTTATCCATGGTTTACGTGGTTCGTTTCCCTTTTGGAATCCTATCGTTTCAGTCGCCTCTTTCATCAATGCCTCTTTTAGGTTCGTCCACCTCTCTTCTGTTTTTGTTCCCTCTTTTAGATTTTCTACTTTTTCCTCTAGGTTCTTCGATACTTCTCCCATCTTTGTTTTTATCATTTCTTTGTTCCACTTCATTTTCTTCACTCTTTTCTTTTTGATGAACTTAAGTTGTAGGCTCACTGTCATAGCTACCATGTTATGGTCTGTATCTGCATCTGCCCCGGGAAGGGCTCTCGCATTCTTCACACTATTTCTGTACCTCTGCCTTACCATTATGTAATCCAGCTGGTATCTTTCCCTGTCTCCTGGTGATTTCCACGTGTACCTTCGTCTTTTTTCCTGCTGGAACCATGTGTTCGTTATTACCAGTCTTTGCCTTTTGCAGAATTCCATTAATTTCTCTCCTCTCTCATTTCTCTTCCCCAATCCGAATTTCCCTATTATACCTTCCTGTTCGCCCTCTCCCACTACTGCATTCCAGTCTCCCATTACTATCACATAATCCGTACCTTTGATGTCTTCTAATCCTCTCTCTATTTTCTCATACATGTCATCCACCTCCTCTTCCTTATGCGCCGACGTAGGCATATACACCTGTACTATTGTTATGTCTACTGGGTGTGCATGTATTGATACTATTATCATCCTATCTTCGACTCTTTCTATTTTCGTCACACATTTGGCTGTTTTTTCTGACAGAAGAATTGCTACCCCGTTTTGTCCCTTGTCTCCTCCAGTGTGGACAACCCTATAGCCATCGCTCACGAAATCTCCTCCCTCCTTCCATCTTACCTCTGCCAAACCTAGTATGTCAAGCTGCGCTCTTCTCATTTCTCCTATGACGTTCGCGAGCTTTCCTGGTCTTGCCATTGTTCTTATGTTCCAGGTCCCTATTTTTAGCCTTTCCTTTTCCGTCTCCGTCCCTATTTTGAAGGTTTTCGCTTGTTGACGACCGAGGAAGCCTTGTCTTCCCCTGCCGAACGCGACTCTCCCCAATGTCTGGTTTGAATCGTTAACGTTGTTATCTGAATTTCTTATTGTCGTCATTTTTCATTTTACTCGGGATGAGATAGGGAGGTGGTTTCCCGTTGCCTTCCTCCCGGTGTTTTTATCGGGAGACACCATCTCTCTGCGTCGGTACCGTTGATCGTCCGTCCTTCGGTTTCTTCACCCATGGGGCACACGCTTATACCGGCGTGTACTCGGTCGTCCACCACGTACTTCGTTTCCAACAGGGGGGCCACGTGAAGGCGACGTGGTGGACATTTGAGCAGCAGAGGCTTTTTGAGTCGCTTGCTTGCCCCCTTTCCACCCCTAAACTATATACATGTAATAATTGTTAGTCATTAGTATTTAATCTCGTCTGTCTTACCAAAATGTAAAACACGGTCGACGTTAACAGCCATGGCTAATGTATAAATGGATTAAAAACAGAAAACTTCTTGTAATATGTGAGAACTGTGCAAATCGTTTCCTATTACCGCGACGACTTTTCAGGCCACAGGATGCCGTCAAACTCTAAACGGGGGGTGTGTGTCCGAAACATGGTTAAAGGAGGAGGGCGCCACTTCAATCATCATCGTAATTATTGTACGGCGTCGTCTAACCAAATGTTACTGTGGAAAAGGGAAAACAAACACGCTATTCATATTCGTTGTGGTACAGAGTCGTTAAATAGAATCTACATACAAATACCTCACAGGCAAATCGTCGATGGTGAACCAGAAAGCGCTAAGATGGAAGATGGGGTTGTATTGCAAGCTGTCTGTTCTGTTAGTAGTTAAGATTTATCGCATAACATGTACATGTACAGCGCAGTGCGTTTGCAGGCGCTTAATTAAAGAATAAATATAAATATAAATATGGGATGCTATTATTGTCTCAGCTTTAAAAGACACCTTTCAAAAGGTTTCTATTCACATATATAAGAAGTACTTAATCAAAATCCGCAAGAGGTTTTGAATTACATCTACAGATTTTGTCGACGTAAACGCAGCCAAAAGATCTCATTTAACAATTGAAAAATAATTATCTCTGAGTTAACCTGGAATAAAGCATCTTCACTCCAGTACTAATCCCACCGCGTTACGGACGCCGTTGGCATGGCAACCGATGACCATTTTTCAACTCTGTAAGGGTGCTAAATAAAAAAACAGTCGTGCTGTTATTTTTTGTTTGCAGCCTGACTGGGTAGTTTATTTCTACACTGGAAGTTGTTCCTGTTCAATTTTTTTTTATCTCTGAGTGACAAAGTCTTATTGCAGGTAATACCGGCAATGTCAATAGATTGAACGTTTGTGTTACTGAAGGTTATTATAGCTTCATGTAGAAGCATTTTAAAGGTGTCTAAAGATCGATTTCAATTGAAAAGGCGAGTTAATTTTACTACCAGATGACAATTGAGCAGTAGTTAGACGATTTTTTTTACATTCTTTGATATTTGTCGCAAATTACAGGCTTATTGCATTACGTTGTTGTTTCACAAGAAAATGACAAAAACAGCGTGGGTGAATAGTTGACATAGTAAGTTCTGTCGGGGACGTCGATTGAATCGTTATTTTCGCCCACTGCGTACTACGATTCCCTTGTACTTGATGCTATATAAGAAAAATGCTTAACGACATTGCTTGGATTACCACTTGACCAAGAACAGCCACCATCACAAAGGGTTACAAATTTGTAACTGTAACTGTAGTCAGTAACTTCTATTGCGCCGGTGTATATTGCACAAGGCATCAACCGATGGCACACCAAAACCAAGCCGATCTCAGTTCAATATCCAGAAGATCAGTCCGTAAGACGGCAACCAGAGTTCAAAGTTTTCTAAATTATAAGCCCCTATTTAAAACTAATTCTTTACTGAACAGGAGTCAATGTAAAGATCTATACACAGAGTTTATATGTTCATATTATGGATTAATCTTTATTATATGACAACGTCGTTAAACAGCCACTAACCGAGCAACCAACAAATTGTCAAAATTAAGCTGTATTAAGTCAAATGAAAGGTGAGACTTGTTCAAAATTATTACACACCTATACTAAGCTTAGTATTTCCCTACGTATAAGTAAAACCAGATACAACGTTTTGTACTGAGGTATGTTCTTTATTCAACAAATACGACTTAACCGAGAGCTCAGAAAAACGAGCTTATTATCGGAAATGAACAAAAAAATTGATCGGAATGTAGTGTAATGCAAACCTTCGAAATTTCTCAGCACGAAAATGGTTTCATTCCTTTTTACTGTTGGATTTATCCTTATTGAACTATCGGAAGAGAAGGAAAAAAGTAAACCGCATGTCGCGTAATACCTAATTAAACAGCTCTGTTTGGATACCTTTAAAGAGTATCTACGGTACACTATATGTCTGGTAATAATCCTTCTATCAATATGCAGTGTCCAAAAAACAAAGTTTCAAAATGCGGTCGACTTTAACGGCCATGGAGCCACAAGATGTTGATAAACAGTGTAGGCTTAATGATTCAAGATAATGGAAATGAAAAGATCAAACTTGTTGTAACAGTGAAAACTGCGCAAATCTTTTCCTATTGGCATCCACTGCTTTTCATGTTGTAGGATGCTGCTAAACATCGCCTGTGCTTTATTTTCGGGTGGTGTGTGTCCAAAGCTACGTTATTATGACACGGCGTTGGTGAACAGAAACAACTTACTTAATATGGAGAATAGGCGATGGTGACGCTAATAATCTTTTCCGTGGCACAGCGTCATTAACCACAATCTACTTACTTATTGCGAAAAAGCGAGAAGGGAAACACTGTTCATAGTTTTTATGACAGCGTCGTTAAACAGAAATTAATGACAAGTGCCTCACAGGCAAATCCTCGTTGCTGAACCAGAAAGCACTAAGATCGATGATGTGGTTGAACCCTGAATGCTATTACTTTTCAGCTCTAATACACACCTTTAAATCGGATTTATATTCAACTATATATAAAGAGCTTAATTAAAAGGGAAACCGTTTAAGAGTCAACCACTGGGAATATTTTAGAAGGCAATAAAAGAAACAGCAGAAAACTACAACTGTAAAGAAGGCGCGATGGTTATCCTCGACAGCGTCCCTTCGGCTTAGAGTGTGAAGATCAATCGTTGGCGATAAAATTACAAGTAAGGAAAGAGCGGAAAAGTAGCTATCGAACACTGGGTAACTACATCGAACGACAAGGTTATAGGATCTCCCAGTCTCTGACTTATACCGACCTAGCAGTCAGCGTATAGGTCATAGACGAACGCCATCTGGTTACGGGAGACTCCCTCTGCTTTCGTCTGTGAGGCTTATAGGAAAAGTTCATACACGGACGGGAATGGGTCACCCAGCCACTCCGAATACTAATAACATAACAGATGAATTGAAAGCAAAACTATAAATAAAGAACTCAACAGGAGACCAGAAAACAGGAAGAAAGAAGAGAGATATACATAACTTACGAAGCAAATAAAACAACATGAAGCACTGATTATTATTATTAATGAGCTTTTATATAGCGCCCCTTCAAGCTTATCTACTCAGGAGCGCTCCTAGTCCAACCACGGCTAAAGAGTGTAGTTTTTAAGTTTGCAAGAAACAAGGTAGAGTGAGTCATAGGGACCAGGCGAAGTGCAGCAGGAAGGCCATTCCAGGTTGCAGGTCCAGCGACCGAAAAAGAACGTCGCTGCATAATGGCTGTCCGCGTGCGGGGGACCAATAGCTCGGCCTGGTCAGCCGAGCGAAGAGCAGATCTCCGCAAGACCCCCGAGGTAGAGCGACACAACTCCCGCAGGTATGGGGGAGCAAGTCCCTCTAGACAACGCCTAACCAGTGCAGAGACCCTATAGGCGATCCGCAGCGGGAAAGGGAGCCAGTGCAGAACATCCCGCATATAAAGAGAAACCTGGCCAAATTTGGGGATGCGACCAATAAGACGTGCGGCTGCACGCAAAACCCGGTCCAAACACCCAAGGCGGGCAGCTGGGAGGCCAGCGTAAAGGGCGCTACAGTAGTCCAGACGGGAAACCACAAACGCATGGACAAGGGTAGAAGCAGCTGCCTTCGTCAGAGTGTGGGAGACTACCCTTAACTGACGAAGTTGATAATAAGAGTCCCGACAAAGCAAATTAATGACAACATTAGCAACAACAGCCGGTGGTTGTAAACGATGCAACAACGACAAATGTAGCAACGTTGTTACACCACCAAAGCGAAGATGAGGCGTGTTGCACAATAACAATAGCGATAATAAGGCCCCTGGGCTATTAACATCGTCCTTACATAATGGATCAAAGATTGTCAGTATTTGAACAAATTAGTGTGTATTTATATATAATTTTTGAATCAAGCGATTAAAAGGTGTCTACGACGCAGCGTGATAAACGCTTGTGCCGGCGACTAGCTATTAAGTTTCGCTTTATATATTAACCAATAAGATTACAATTGCAAAACATAAACTCCTTTTGGACATCCTGAGCTGTCAAGAACTGCACAGGCGAAGCTCCAAGGCTATGACCACAGTCGTCTGGATACCAGTTGAAATGTCACTGAACTTAGAGTACGATGAAGCGAAGGATGAAAAACATAAGAAATCGATAATCCTACTTAGAATTTGAATCACCAGTGGGTCTCTCGGTTAAATACAAGGATAGATTTAGCTATCACCAAGTTCCTGTAACGTGCCCGAAACCGTGACACATTTCCTGATCCTGTGACGAAACCACTCGAACATCACCTGAGATTCCACGATGAATGACGACTCCAACAATTGAGAATAACGCTAATCATCTTTACTAGGACACAATGTCATTAATCGAAAACCGGGAAATACCAAATCGCTAGCAGAATCTACACCGCAGCCACTTCTGAAGGAGGGCGTCGTTCGCTCTGGTGTTTATTTTAAAGTACATAGCCACAAGATCAAAGAATGCAACAACTGGACCACAATGGCGCTATGCAAATCGTGTTACTAGTATTACTATTGTTTCTAAGCAACAACGTTGTGCTGATTAGGTTAGATTTATGGAACAGTTGTGAAAAGAAAAATCGTATGCCAAACGTGGTAAAGCACATAAACCCGCGCCTTTGTTTAAGCACCTTTTAATCGGTTGTCATAAATAATATATTAATACCGTAGTCTGCATAGTTCCTAATCTGTACGGTACGCAAAGGTTAAAGGTCATGGCAGCCGCAACACGTTGTTAAACAATGGACAACAATAAATAACGAAAGAAATAGAAACTTTTACGTAATATGTCGCAAAAACACATAACTAGAGTCAATATTAGACTTTTATTAGACACCTTAAACAATTCGTTTTCATGCTCATATATACGCCGTATAATCGCATTTGCTCGTTTAACAGCGTCACTGGTCATACTCCGTAACACCATTGCTCCGTGACGTGCTGCATTGGCTCCCGGTGGATTACCGTATCCATCATAAGCTGGCTATGATGGTGTACAGATCTTTGCATGGTGCGGCCTCTGAATACCTCAGTGCATACTGTGTTTGCGTGTCGTCATCTCGAAAAGGCCCTTCCTTGAGGTCGGAGGACAAAGGTGATCTGCACGTGCGAAAGTCAAAAAACTTGCTTCGGGGACCTTGCCTTCTCAGTCGCCGGACCTAGGTGCTGGAATAGCATTCCAGCTTCGATTCGCTCATCGACTACGGCGGACACCTTCAAGATGAGACTCAAAACCCATTTTTACAGTTTTCATCCATTAAAATTCGATTTGAAGTCATCCATAATGAGAGAGCGTCAATCGCATGGAACATCAGCGATACAGAAGACACTGCGTCGGTGGCGAGGCAGTGAACATAGGCCTGCACATCATCAGCATAGAACTGGTGCAGGAGGCCATTTGCGGACAGCAAGGAACTAATACCAGCTGTGTAAACGCACAGTAAAGGGCCCAACACTGAGCCTTGTGGCACACCAAAATGGGCAGGAACCCAACGGGGCCTAGAGGCACCAACAACCACACAGTTTGTGCCCTCAGACAGAAAGGAGCGAAGCCATTCTAAAGGAGCACCGGCCAACCCAAAGGAAGTAGAGATGCGTTGGAGCAAGATAGGATGATCGACAGAGTCGAAAGCGGCACAACATCGAAAAGAGCCAAGAGAGTGACCTGACCACGGTCAATGGCGCCATACATTCAGATAGTAGACGGACCAGGAGTGTCTCTGTGGAATGGTTCCTCCGGAAGCCCGATTGCTAAGAGGGAAGCAGCTCATGAATGTCTCAAATTTTATGCAATTAATTGGTTAGCGACTATGCGCTCTAATATTTTAGATAAAAATGTAACATTGGCAAAGGGTCGGTAGTTGACTGGATCATCTGGATCCAGACCAGGATCATTAGTAGATCTTTACCTAAACGTATGATGTAGGTAGCAACCGACGATCTATTAACTCCTGTAGTGTCAACAGCCGAACGATAGCCACATTTTCCTCCTTCGGAGTCGCGAAGTCTGCAGTCCACGCCACGCGTCGTTTTCTGTCAGCCCTTGAGCCCAACGCTATCTTTGTAAAGGTGGACATCTGAAACACCTTCAACAGCCTCTACCGTCCTCCGCATGCTAACCTCCATCAACGACTTATTGCCTGAGCTCGTGCCATCTGGCTTACGCGGAGACTTCTCAGTCAAATTCAGCAACTACATCATCCAATACAGAGTCGGCCCACAACAGGGCGATCCTTAGGGTCCTCTTCTTTTTTAATCTTCCGCTCCAACCAGTCCTGCTTAAACAAACCAAGGAAGCGACGAGGGGCCATTCGGCGAGTGTGTATCTATGGACGGAGACAACGTGAGGCTCTTGCGTGGTGTATACTGTGCGGATAGAAGTCATTAGATTAGATAAGTAAGTGATTTTCCCCTGAGAAAATTAAACGCCCAGCGTGTGCCATAATTATATAGCATCAGTTGGAACCGTTTAAAGGGTGTCTAAACTGAACGCTGTAACTAAACGGAAACATTGTCTCGTTTCTATACGGGTTTTTTGCCAGACTTTGACAGCAGAAGTTTGTGATATTTGCGAGGCTTGTGAATTGCGCTACAGGAATGTTCATGTACACGATATGACAAAATTATTCACGCCCAATAAACTTGGGTATCAGTTTTAATTTAGTCGCAAAATGCTCAAAGTCCTCATTCATCATTTTTTATCTATGTTTCTTGCTGTTACAAAATTTGTCTTTCAACCTGCCTGATTTGATCTGCAACCTGGAACCAAACCTCCCTCTACCCATCTACTCCCTTTCGAGGTCTGCCAAAAATCCCTATGAAACACGAGTCAAGGTTTCGATTGGTTATATCGCTCGCGTTAGACACCTTTTAAACGGTTTTAATGCAATCTATATCAAAGTAGGACGCATCAGGCGATTAATTTTCTTGGCTACAAACCCTTTGAACTGAAAATATTTAATAAAACCCGAAATAAACAAAACACATTCTGGTATACGTAGCGCCTGCTAAGCTGACCGATAATTATACACTGTGTCCCGATTAAAAGTGGACCCCAAGAAAAGTGTCATAACTCGGTCAAAACCTTTAGCATTTGCCTGAAATTTTAAAAACAACAACAATAGCCATATTGTCACTAAATCCTAACGACGTTTGATCACGTGGTCAAACACGTGGTCAAAGAGCTGCCACTCTTAAATCAGACGCGCCTCCGGTGATCGACGTCACGAATGCGGGAACGATAAACGCGCTCCTCCAGTACACTCCAGGTTTGGATTTCGCGTCTGATTGAAGAGTGGCAGCTGGTTGACCACGTGATCATCGATCGGGCCATCAAACAGTGGCGTCCACGTCTACGGTCGTGTGTCCGTGAACAAAAAGGACATTTTGAACACCAGCTGTAGCTGAACTTCACTTCCTTATGGCTCTTGTATGTTAGAAACTTCCCATTTTCAGGGCTGCGTCTCAAACGTTCACAAACTTGACAAACTCGGCAACATTTCCAAACGGCGTTAGGATTTGGTGGTAATATGGCTATTATTGTTGTTTTTCAAATTTCAGGCAAATGCTAAAAGTTTTGACCGAGTTATGACACTTTTTCTTTGGGTCCACTTTTCATCGGGACACAGTGTAGTTTAAATAAATTACAGTGATCAAGGTATACGTTTTCTTCCTTTAAAATTTGAATAGAAATTATTTTAACGGAACCATCTCGGAAGTTTAAACTGTACAATAACAACAACAACAACAACAACAACAACAACAACAACAACAACAAGTAAAGTGACAACTCTTGTACATCAGTAAAGAAATGGGAATTTCTCTGCATAATAACAACGACATGAGCAAACCAAAAATAAGCGACACACGGCGAGAAAATATTGCCAGAAAGTCAAGAAAAATTTTACAGAAAATTACTCAAATGCCTCAAAGATATTCCAAAAGAAACTCTATTATCACTCACCTTTAGGCTATATACAACCCTCCTCTTCGGAAAATAAAGAATTCATCTTTGTTATTAGACAGTGTCGTTAAACAGCAACTATCCAACCAACCAATCAATTGTCAAAACTTAGCTGTATTATACCATTATGAAAGGCGACAAAATATTAAACACTCTGTTAAGCGTAGACTTTACCTATAAATTAGAGCAGACTCGCGCGTACTGAAAAGTACTGCTGCAACAGGTACGACGTAACCGAGCTGAGACAAAAGAGTTCTCGATGTAATGTAATGTAAATCTTTGAACTTTCTCAGCGCCAAAGAAAAGCCACGTCAGAGGGACCAACTTAAACGCCGGCGATATATCAACTAAAGCACGCAATAACCAGGTTGTTTGGTCCGTTTCGGTGTCAGGTGAGAATCCGAGGAGGTCCAGCCGAGGAGACAAGATGGTGCTACGGTCAAAATCGATGATGGTGGTCTTGGGGTGCCGCCGGAGTAGCACCAGGTTTTAAAAAACGTATAGCTATGTCAGATCAAGTCCGCAAAAAGTGGGTTGTTTTGTCCTTTCCGGTGCTAGGTCAGAAGTGACAAATTCCTGGATCATTCTGCCCTAAACTGGGCCATTCACCTTCCCGCCATCACATGTCTCCTGCTCCATTTATGTGTAGGACTTTCGACCACACACGCATAACTTTCACATAACAACTTCTACGGAATGAGCTTTCTTCATTGGCAGTTCTCAAGAAAACAGCTATATAATGTTATTATCCTCCAGTAATGGTGTAGTTTAGTCTGCCAGTAGAGTAGGCAGTAAAATACATTTAATTAATATCTAGGACACTAGATATACAGGATCAGTCGATAGCAAGTCGGTAAGCCAGTCGACAAGTCAGTTAGTCAATTGATAGGCATGCGACTTAGTCGACTAAGTTGCTAAGTCAGTCGATCACTCATTAAGTCAGTCAATAATTCATTAGTGACTGACTCTGGTGACTATAGTATAGTTGACTTCGATCTAGTCTTTCCTCTAACGAACTCGGTTTGTCTAGCGACCTCGCAACATGGTGGGCCACTTACTTTAAACCGGATGCGTTGAGAAAGTGAAAAGAGGATGGTGACGCTGTTAATCCTTGTTATGTCAAAGTGTCGTTAAACAGCAACTAACCAACGCAAAGAACTTTTGGAAAATGAAAAACGTTTACGCAAGCACTCAAACCGACACATTTATACACCTTTAAAACATTCCTTTCGGAAACTATATAGCTGCAATATTCGTTCAATAAATACTTTCTTTAGCGTGTTTGAGTCATGGATGTGAAAAGACGATGTTATATAACGATACTATAATCATAACTGCAATTTTCGTTCAAATGTAGAGCACGGTCGACGTTAACGGCTCTGGAAGAGCTACGACGTTGCTATGCAAAAGACACAGAAACTTTACAGTAGATGTCGCTAAATGCACAAAATTACGGCTAATATTAAGCTGTGAACCTTAATCAGTGCATTTGCGAAGCTATAATATATCATCGTAGTTTTCATTCAATAACTCCGTTCTACCGAGCATTTGGTAGAAAGCCTGGAGAAAGGAGGTGGGCGACGCTAATAATTTTTTTCGTACATATTGTCTTTAAACAGCAAATAACCAAACACATACGAACGGTGAGAACTGTTCAAAATAATTTCTGGCAACCCCAACGTTTACAGATTGTGTATGAATCCAAAACATGGATTTAACTTAAGAGGATGCCGCCAATTATCTAACTTATGACTCGGCTTCATTAAACCGCAAATACCTAGCTACCTGTTTAAGTAATTTTTCGCGAAGCAATTTACGACTACGTTTAGACACCTTAAAATCGCTTGTTTCGAAACTATATACTTGCAATTTTCGTTCACGTTATATTCCTAGCTGTAGAAAGGTTTCTAAGTACGGTCGACGTTATCGCCCTCTCATTCATAAACCGTTGTTTATAAAACCGAAATAAAATTTTAATTCAAACTCTGAGATTAAGTTTTTCCTTCGACACCGTACTTGACAAGACCAAGATGATCCAAATTGTATGAAGCTACATTTTTCTGTCATAGGAACGGTGATAACTCTTCAAAATATTTCCATACCACTTTTAACTTTGATATCCTCCATATACGAAAACCCAGAAGAGTTGTCCTGTGTTATATGGTTCAGGATTGCAAGCTTGTTCGTCGACGATAACAGACGCGTCTTGGGAAATTCTTTTACTTCGTGGATACAGCGACGTGATTTGAGGGGAGGGGCGGGGCTTGCCCCCTTGATTTTTGAAATAATAGTTTGTGTGATAAGCTTTGTTATTATGTGATGCTATTCTATGCTACGCTATTTCAACATATTGGTTATGTTGTGTATATTTTTATGCTATGCTATCCATATGCAGAAAAAAACTATGTTATGTAACGCTTTGATAAGTAATTCTATGTTATGTTACTTGTAGTAAGTAATGTTATGTGACGTTTTGCTAAGTAAGGCTGTGCTAGGTTTTGCTATGCAATGTTTTGTTACGTTTTAGATTGCTAAGATGTTATGTTGCATGTTGCTAAGTGTTACGTTTAGTTGCGTCATGTTAAGCCTGAGGCTACCTGATTAATTAAAATGTCGCAAAGGATGCTAACTTACGACTAAGCTTAGACACCATTAAATCGCTTGTTTCCATACTATATAGCATACCTACACACCTACACACACACACACACACACACACACACACACGCACGCACGCACGCACGCACGCACGCACGCACGGAAAACCCAGATCTAGTATAAAAAAATACCCAGCTGTGGCAACAGTAAGGAGGACAAGGGGAAGATCAAGACAGATGATGCTTGATTGGATTTATTTATTTATTTATTTATTCCGAATATTTCTGTAGCGCCTCTCGAAGTCAACTACTACTCTGTCCTCGCTCCCCTTCTGTTCATTCTGTATACCTCTGATCTAGCTGGGGTTCTTGGTCCAATGGGTGTTTCGTCTCATCAATACGCTGATGACACACAGGCATACCTCCATGGTCCATCCAACTCAGCTGCTCTTATGGTTGAACGCATCTTGGAGGCTTCCTCTGCTCTTGATCTCTGGTTGTCCTCAAATCGCCTCCGTCTTAACTATGATAAGACCAAGTACATTTTGCTTGGTAATCGTGTCCAGCTTGCCAGGATTGATACTGACTCTCTGCGCCTCATGTTTCCAAATGTGTACTTCTCCTCCTCTGTCCGTGATCTTGGATTTGTCCTAGATCCTACTCTTTCTCTATCTGATCATGTCAATAGTGTCTCTCGTTCGTGCTTTTACTATTTACGCCAACTTCGTGCCATTCGCCAGTCTCTTCCACTGCATGCGATTGCGACCTTGGTTCATGCTCTGATCTGCACTAGGATTGACTACGGAAACGCTGTCTACTGTATATTGGCCTCTCCTCTACTAATACATCTAAACTTCAGTCCATCCGTAATGCTGCTGCTCGCCTCATAGGGGGCATCATGAAGTTTGCCCATATATCTTCCTACATCCGGGACTCCCTTCACTGGCTTCCCATTCACCAACGCATCCAATTTAAGGTCCTTTCCCTCATGCGTAACTGTCTTGTTGGCTCAGCTCCGCTGTATCTCAGGACTTACTGCACCCCAGTTTCCAGTTTGTCTGGTCGGGCCTCTCTCCGGTCATCTGTCCGTGGCCACGTGCTAATTCCTTGGATGCGCACTGTTACTGCCCAGTCCCGTAGTTTTGCGGTTGTGGGCCCTTCCACTGGAACAGCCTCCCTCAAGGCTTTAGGCTTG
The DNA here is from genome assembly GCA_963556255.1 of Allolobophora icterica. Classification (NCBI taxonomy): domain Eukaryota; kingdom Metazoa; phylum Annelida; class Clitellata; order Crassiclitellata; family Lumbricidae; genus Allolobophora; species Allolobophora icterica. Next base: position 3,230,577 of record OY744608.1, on the reverse strand, counting down.
TCCTCCTCTCTCTCTCTCTCCTGCCCAGTTTCGCAAGCGCCTGAAAACATTTCTCTTTCTCAGTGAAGACACTGACCCGGATCGGGAGCGCCTCTGATTATGAGTGGTGCTATATAAATTCTCGATTACAATTACAATTACAATTACAGCATTTGATACTGTGCCGGAATTTTCACGCCGAAGCGTGAAGCGCCACGAGCAATTGCGAGTGAAGGACTTGCCCAAGGTCCGTATACGCAGCGGTTAGAGTGGGATTCGAACCTGCAACCCTCCGGTCACAAGGCGCCGAACCGTTTAAAAGGAGTCTAAGGCGAGCGCTCATACTAACCGGAAATTAGCTAATTCAATGGAAGGAACGACGAACATTGCGCCATCTTTGTGCGTCATGTTCGCTGCAGTCCCTGAACTAAATGAACGGGTTATTCTGACACCCCATGTTGTGGACCTATTAAGGGATAGTTCGCAATATGTAGTGATGGTATACGTGGGGATTTTTGCCAGACCATGACAGGAGTACTTTGTTATATTTGCGAGGATTGTGAATTTCGATTCAGGAATGTTCGTGTACAGGAGATGACAAAAATATTTAATATTCACATCCAATAAACTCGTGTATTAGTTTTAATTGAGTCACAAAATGCTCAAAGTCCTCATTCCTCCTTTTCTCTCTATGTTTCTTGCTGTCACAAAATACAAGGTTTCCGGTTCGTTAAAGCGGTCGCCTTAGACACCTTTTAAACCGGATTAACTTATGATATATAAAGTTGGGACACGTACGACGATTAATTTTCACTCGACTCGCGTTAATTAAAGTCGTGTTTCCCGCCTAAACTGACCAATGTAGTTTAAATTAATTACAGTGATCGAGGTATAAGTTTTCGTCCATTGAAATTCGATTGGAAATTATTTTTAATGAGGTGTCTAAAGCGACCGTTTTAACCAATAGGAAAATTTGTCTTGTGTCTATAGAGAGACGGGGATTTGGGGCAATCCTTGTCATGGAGTACTTTGTGATATCTGTGAGGATTGTGAATTGCGCTTCAGGATTGTTTGTGTACGGGAGATGACAAAAGTATTCACACCCATGAACTCATATATTAGCTTTAATTTAGTCAGAAAATGTTCGAAGTCCTAATTCCTCATTTTCTCTCTTTCTCGCTGTCACAAAATCTATCTCTCAATCTGCCTGACTAGATCTGCAACCTGGAACCTAAATTTAATCTGCCTATCTACTCCATGTTTCTGGGTGGTGCCAGTCACAAGCCTGGGTGCTGGAGGAGGGCGACGCCAATCATTTTTCTTATGACAGAGCAACGTTGAATAGAAACTACACGCACAGGCTTACAATCGTAAAAATATGTAGGTCAGTAATTGTAAATATATTATAAAGTGAGGTCAGGTTACGACCCTGACAACCCTGAAGAAAGTAAAGATGCTAATTATGACATAGATAGGTATATCAAAATTCTATGGCAGAAAGAATATCGCAGCTAATGTACTGAATGTAGGAGGGTGATCCAGATTTTAAGGACATCTTATGGCAACAAAGGTCGTTGTCGTCGACAGAAATTAATCTGAACAGTTCATATTATGTCATGAAGCTCAGCAACTAAGCGACATCTTACGTAAAGTTCTGTGTGTTTGGTGCTTAACAACGCCTTATGGTTTCCACAGCACTTAACGTCGACCGTTCTCTACACGCTTCTGACCCTCAAATGATCAACAAGTAAATGAACGAAATTTACAGCTATTACTTATAGTGTCAGAAAGAGTCGTTTTAAAGGTGTGTAAACAGACAGGTCTCTGAGCGCTTCCCCACAGAATTTTTTTACATTTACTTCAGTTTCCAATAGTTACCTGCTATTTAACGACACTGTGCCATAGCAAGGATGATTAGCGTTCTCCTCCTCTTTTCACACTCTCACCGGATCTGGTTTCAGAGAACAGGACTATGACTCGATGCTGCTACCAATGGTAGCTAGCTAAAGTCAACGTATATTTCGACACCTTGAAATGGTATCACTAGCCACAATTAAAATCACGAGCTTCGCTCAACTAGGGAAAAAAATCGTTCACTCTGATGTAGAAAGGTATGGTAATGACGACCGCAATGTCCCTCACAGCCCATAAGATGTACTTTAACAGTGGAAACTGCCATTCTGGAAGTCGGTTTGAATAATGCAGTGAGTACTTGTCGTGGTCTACGCGGGTGCATGCATCAAGGGAAGAAAACCGACGCGTCAACAAGCTTGTTTACAACGCACGGAAAATTCTGCAGCAAGCTGTCAACATTAATTCGGTGCATGCAACAAGGATATACGTGTTCAGTAGGACTTTCCAGGGAAAAGTACAGTGACGTCACAGAACGTTCTGGAATCCGGGAGAACTCTATATAAGATAGACCTGATGTACATTAAGGGCCTTTTGACGAAGATTTGTAAACGTTGAAACATTGATCGTATGACGTTCAATCGAGACCAGCCAACCTGTGTGCTGTCTACGATTGTGATATTTGATAGACGAGTTGACTTACTTTACACTTAATCGACTTTATTTTTAAATAAAGATCTTTTAATAGTTCCTTCGTTGGTTCGTCGTTGCGATCGAAGGAGTCGACCGCGACATTATTGGTGGCAGCGGCGGGATCATCGGTGTTGGATCCGGTGAAGAAGACGCGAGCCGGCGGAGGAAGGAGTCAACCCGGAGGATCAAGAGACGGTCTGTTCCAGACAGCGAGCGGATCGAGACGCCTTTCTACCGTGGGAGACGGGTGAATCGGCATACGACAGTCGGACGGACGAAGTGCGTCGTTCGGCTGAGACAGCAGAAGACAGCAGTCAACATACGGGTAAGATCCTAGGTGTTGTCGTGACTGAGAAGGGGAAAAGAGAGTGGAGTTGCAGCCGAGTGGGAGGCAGCCATTATTTCTCTTTCAATATCTGCTGATTATTTCTTTGAAATTTGATCCATTGTTGTGATCGAGGCCATACTTGCGTGAGCTTGTATAGTTTTTGCGTACTTGGCGAGTGTACTTCTTTGGATACTGAATAAGTGCACTTTGGGTTGTGGAATTTTCCTTTTGTGTGGCGGGTTTGCCGCGTGGTGTCTGTTTTTTTGTTGTTGTTGACTGACTGTTTGTAAAAATGGAAGCGTTGACAACAGAGATGCAAGCGAATATTCGCAAAATGTCGTCTGAGCGCCTTAGGGTGTATCTTATGAAGGCAGGAAGGGACGAAGATGATGTTATGTCATGGGATCGAAATCAATTAATGGAAGAATGGGCCATGGAGATTGGAAAAGAGGAAGAGGAATTTAAGGGTAGTCCAATATCTCCAACAGGAGTGGATTACGAGCTGCAGAAGCGCCGTCTGGAGTTCGAAATCCGTAAATATGAAGAACAAAAGAAAGAACAAAGGGAGAAGGAAGAAAGAGAAAGGGAGGAACGGAAGGAGAAGGAAGAAAGAGAAAGGGAGGAACGGAAGGAGAAGGAAGAAAGAGAAAGGGAGGAACGGAAGGAGAAGGAAGAAAGAGAAAGGGAGGAACGGAAGGAGAAGGAAGAAAGAGAGAGGGAGGAACGGAAGGAGAAGGAAGAAAGGGAGGAAAAGAGGAGAGAGGAAGAAAAGAAGGAACGGAAAGAGAAAGAAGAAAGAGAAAAGAAGGAACGGAAAGAGAAAGAAGAAAGGGAGAGGAAGGAAAAGCAGGAAGAACGAAATGTTAGAGATTCTTTAGCAAGTCGTACTAAGCGTTATAGTGATGCCCTTAAGAATATTCTTTGGAAATTTCCTTCCGACCCTATAGAAATTCCAGGTTTCTTTGATCACTTGGATGGTTTGTTTAATGTGTATGAGGTCGATGAAGATGTTAGAGCAAAATTATTGCTAGCCATTTTAAGTGAAAGAGCTAAGGCATTAACCATGCGCCTTACTGAGGCACAGCTCCATGACTACAAATTCCTGAAGGAGTTTTTGCTAAGGGAGTTTAAGATAAGCCCTTCAAATCTTAGAGCCCGATTTTGGTCGTTGCACAAAGCATCGGACGAATCATTTACGATCTATTCATCCAAATTGCGTGTGGCTCTTATGTATTATTTGAAAAGTAGAAAGATAACTGATGAGTTTGATAAACTTGTAAGTTTATTGGTTGCGGATCGGCTTAAGGAGTCCTTGTCGAAGGCTTGTTTAGATTATATCTTGGCCCTAGAAAAAGAGGAGTGGTTGAGCTGTGAAGACATAGCTAATGCGGCTGACATTTATGTAGCGTCGCATGATGGTGGGAATGACTTAGTATGCCGTAGTCATCCGACGCCGAAGTATAACAATTGGACGAGAGTTCAACCACATGTTCAAGTCAATAACCAGACGGCTCAACCCAAGTCTCCCAAACCGGAAATAAGGGGTGAAGCCAAGATAGGTGCGAGGGTGTCTCAGGAGGAGGCCAAGGTAAAGGGTCTCTGTTTCCTATGTCATCAGAAGGGTCATAGGGCAAGGGAGTGCCAGACCAAACCAAGTTCTAAAAAGGTGAGTACTTGTATATTTGGGAACCCAACTGAAGAAGTGATCGACTTAGTTGTTGAGAAGGTCAACGTGTTGCATGAGATACCTGAACAGGTAAAGCAAGGGAATTTATTGGATAATTCTAAACCAATAGGCTTGGAAACTGCTGTAAGGGTATACGAGAATAGTATTGATGGATTACACGAGAGGTCGTATATCAATGTACAGATTGAAGATCTCCCTTCTCAGCCAGCATTATCTGATTCAGGAGCAGAAATTTGTTGTATTGATAAGAAATTAATTGAGTCACTAAACTTACCCGTGATTAAACGGATTAATATAATTGGTTTTCAGGGAGAAGGATGTAAGGCAGATGTAGTATACCTACAAATGAAATTAGCTAATTCAATGGAAGGAACGACGAACATTGCGCCATCTTTGTGCGTCATGTTCGCTGCAGTCCCTGAACTAAATGAACGGGTTATTCTGACACCCCATGTTGTGGACCTATTAAGGGATAGTTCGCAATATGTAGTGATGGTAGCTGGCGTAGATCGATGTGTACAAATAAATAAAGGGGCAGAAGAAGATAACTTAGGAGTTAATATCGAGAAAAGTAACAGCAACGAATCCTTGCCGTCAGAAGTGAATGAATATTCTCAGGAGCAACTAGTTGATGATTCAGATAATTTTCTTGATGTTGAGTCAACAGAGTTCAAGTCTGATGAGGGAGTAGCGAATAATGATACTTTATTGCGTGAGCAACAGAATTGTCACAATCTTATATCTTGCTGGCAACAAGCGAGACAGAATAAAAATAATTTCTTTATAGATAATAACCTCCTGTACCACAAAGGGGAAATTATGGGACATAAGGTTAATCAATTATGTTTACCGGAAGATAGAATCGAGGTTGTCTTGCGAGTAGCACACGATGCCCCATGTGCTGGGCACATGGCTTTTAAGGCAACGAGAGCCAGGATCAAATTAAACTTTTGGTTTCCAAGAATGGATGAGAGTATTCGCGAATATTGTGCGTCTTGTCAAATTTGTCAACTAAGAACTCCAGTTAAAGTGGCAGATCGAGTCCCGATCACTCCTATTCCGAGGGCGGATGAACTCTGTTTTAACCATCTAAATATGGATTGTATTGGCCCTATGGTAGTGACTGGAGAATCCAACAAATCGAAACCCCAGTACAATTATGCTCTGGTTCTGGTGGACAAATTTTCTCGTTGGCCGATGGCGTATCCTCTTAGATCGCTGAATGCAAAGGGAGTTTGTGAAGCTCTGTTGCAAGTTTTTACAACTTTTTCTATTCCAAGGATCATCAGTTCTGATTGTGGTACCAACTTTACCAGTCGTTTGACGAAAGAATTCTTGCGGCGAATGGGTTGTAGTCCCAGATTTAATACCCCTGGACATCCTGAGGCAGCTGGATTGGTTGAAAGATGCAACCAAAGCTTGAAAACCATGATCTTTAAGCTTGCTCAATCTGATCCTCGTGGATGGCACCAATTGTTACCGTTTGTTCTGTGGAGCCTTAGAGAAAAACCTTCAGGCACGACTCATATTTCGCCATTCACTATGGTTTATGGAACTCTTCCTCGGGGTCCACTTAGTGTGTTGAAGGAATCGTGGGCTGGCGAACGAAAAGTACCTCTTAACTTAGGTAAATCACCCGAAGAGTATCTCCAATCACTGAAGGAAAACCTCGAATTCGCGAAAGTTTATGCAGATTACTATAGTGATATAGAAACAAAGCGGTATGCAGATTATTATAACTTGCGTAGTACTGACAGAAAATACGAAGTTGGAGATAAAGTAGCAGTATTAGCACCAGATTTTGGTAGTTCTAAATTTTATAGTCGATGGCAAGGACCTGCTACCGTAGTCAAGGTTAAATCCCCATATTCTTATATAGTAGAAATAGAGGGAAAACAAAGACATTTACACGCAAATAAGATCAAGCGATACCATGAACGACTCGAACAAGCGATGATCAATAGCTGTTCAGTAATTGTTGATCAAGATGAAGAATTTGGTATAGTAGAGGTTGTAGATCAGGAAGAACGTGAACAAATAAGCCCGAGTAAGCGAATTGATCCTCTGATTATAGCGCATCTTTCGCAAGAGGAACAGAAGCAACTTTTTGAAGTTTTGGATCGGCACACGGCAGTATTTGTGGATAAACCTGGGTATTGTCCAGTATTAGAACATGAAATTAAGATAACTCATGATTTCACTCCTAAGCGTTTAAGGGCATATAAAGTACCTGAGCTACTTAAACCTGAAGTACAACGCCAGATAGAAGAAATGTTGGCATTAGACATCATTCGACCATCGAAAAGTGAAATGGCCAGTCCGGTAGTTTGCGTTTTAAAGGGACCCAAAGGTCAAAATGGCGTTCGATTGGCAATTGATTATCGCCATGTTAACAAATATTCTCTAGGTGATTGTTACCCGACCCCAGACATTGCTGACGTCTTACAAAAGGTGGGACGGGCAAAGTTTATTAGTGTTTTCGACGCGAAATCGGGGTATTGGCAAATTCCAGTTCGGAAAGAACATCGATGGCTTACGGCATTCGTATGTGATGCAGGACTTTTTGAGTTCACAAGAATGCCGTTTGGACTCAAGTCCGCTAGCAATACCTTTATTCGTGCTATGACCCAAGTTTTACATCCAGTGCGAAGTTTTACCGAACCATTCGTCGATGATATGGCAGTGGTTTCAATGAATTGGAATGACCATTTAGAACATCTAGAGAAATTCTTGCAAACTATTGAGGAAGCAGGACTCACTTTGAATTTAAGAAAATGTAATTTTGCACAAAACAAAATAAAGTTTGTTGGCCATATAGTAGGGTCAGGTTGTATTGAACCTGATCCAGGTAAGATCGCTACGATCAATGATATCCATCCTCCAACAACAAAGAAAGAAGTTAGAAAGGTTATGGGTTTTTTCAGTTATTTTCGAAATTTTATACCTGCTTTAGCTGAAAAAGCACGGATAATAACTGATTTGACACGAGATAACATACCTACGAAGGTGTCTTGGGAGCAAAAGCATCAAGAAGCACTAGATCAGTTAAAGGATGATCTCAGTAAAGCTACACAGTTGCATACCATTGATTTCACTAAGGAATTTGGTTTAAGTGTTGACGCAAGTGCCACCGCGGTCGGGTGTTGCTTGTTTCAGTGGACCGAAGAAGGTCAAGAAAAACCAATTGCTTTTGCTAGCCTTAAACTTACAGATACACAGATGCATTGGTCTACAATTGAGAGAGAGGCTTTCGCAGTAATTTGGGCACTTAAACGATTCAAGTCATGGATATTCTTATCAAAGATAATCATTTATTCAGATCATAATCCTTTGTCTTATCTCACAGATGCAAGCCCTAAGAGTGCGAAACTGACTCGTTGGGCGTTAGCATTGCAAGAGTTTAACGTGGACTTTCGATATCGTCCTGGACGTCAGAACACGGTGGCTGATTTCCTCTCTCGGTTGTGACTCGGATGGTGAGGGGGGGAAATGGCCCGACACACAAGGATCGAGCCCGCAGATTGTGTGGATAGGTTGACTAACTGATGTGTTTTGTTTTGGTTGTATATGCTGTATCGAGATGGAGTCTGGAGGCCCGGCTTGATCGTGATGACCCGTTCGGGATGGTGCTGAAGACGTGTCATCATCTGAGGGCGGAGGGAATGTCGTGGTCTACGCGGGTGCATGCATCAAGGGAAGAAAACCGACGCGTCAACAAGCTTGTTTACAACGCACGGAAAATTCTGCAGCAAGCTGTCAACATTAATTCGGTGCATGCAACAAGGATATACGTGTTCAGTAGGACTTTCCAGGGAAAAGTACAGTGACGTCACAGAACGTTCTGGAATCCGGGAGAACTCTATATAAGATAGACCTGATGTACATTAAGGGCCTTTTGACGAAGATTTGTAAACGTTGAAACATTGATCGTATGACGTTCAATCGAGACCAGCCAACCTGTGTGCTGTCTACGATTGTGATATTTGATAGACGAGTTGACTTACTTTACACTTAATCGACTTTATTTTTAAATAAAGATCTTTTAATAGTTCCTTCGTTGGTTCGTCGTTGCGATCGAAGGAGTCGACCGCGACAGTACTGATAAGAATTTCTTCCCCAACGATGCTGATTCCAAAAGATTCTGTTTAACTGTTGGATCCAATCTTTATTGAGCTACCGGAAGAAGAGACAAAAACACGCAGAATGTCGCACAACACTGAAACCAATGGCATTCCTTACACACCTTTAAACCGTTTTCTCAAACAATGCATATCTGGAACATTCCTTGAATCAATACTCGGTGTCATCGAAACACAATTGTATTAAAATTAATACGAGTTTCGTTACGGCCATGATGACCACAAGATGTTGCTACACGATGGAAGCTACTTATTGTAAAAATGAAGGAGGGAGAGAAAAGTTCTTGTGGCAGTGAAAATTGTGCAAATCTTTTCCTAATGACGTCAACGGCTTTTCATGCCATCAAATGCCGTTAAACTCCACCTTTGCTTCACATTCGGGCGGTGTATGTCCGAAGCGTGGTTGAAGGAGGAAGGCGACCCTTTCATCTTCGTTATTATGACAACGTTGTTAACAGAAACCACTTTCTTACTGTGGAGAAAGACGATGGTATTATTGGCTCAATTCCATTAGGCAAGTTTGAAGTAGATTCATGTTCAACTGTATATATTGTGCTCTAGGCTAACTAAAATTCCTACTCTTTGGCGAAGGTATGTGAAAGTCGTCGTTAACGACCTTTAAAAGTAGTTAAAGTAATATTATGTAATCAAAAAATATAATTATGATAATTGAACGCCCTCTCACATGCGTGCATTGAATTAAAAGGACCCTCTACATGAGTCGAAAAGATAATGATTGTCATGTGGGAGTTTAGACAGATGGTTGAGCTATGATTTGAATTTCTCCAGAGATGGCGCATTCTTCACATGTTCGGGAAGACTTTTCCAAGCAGTGGGTCCAGCGACACAGAAGGAACATTCATAGAAGAATGTGGGCCATGAAGTTGATTCTTCGATTCATAGCCGATATCTGTTCCGGTTTATCTTCTTATCGAAGATTTAGTCGAAGAATGAACAATATGTCTCTGACCAAAAGGTGGACAAACCTAGGAGTAATTAACGTTGACCGTTCATAGACACCTTTGAAATGGATTTTAATACTGCCATAAGATGTCCTTAAACTCTGGCCGTATCCATCCTTATATCAAACTGCAATTATTATACTCCACCACTACCCTACCTGTGGAAGTGCCAGGACCAAGGCTTGATAAAAGAGAAGGGCAACGCTAATCGTCTTTGTTATAACACATCACATACCCTATTAATCATCAATTGTCGTGGTCGAGCTAGCGATTGGATGGATGGATCGAGAGTTTCAAATATATTTTATGGTAACATAAGGCATTGACGTCGACAGAATTATTCTATCTTAAAACATCTTTTTTATAATTTTGTTATTAACTGTAATCTGTAATTTTTAGTACAGACGAGTTTCCCATACGACATGAAACAACAGCTGATCTAGATCTAGCTACTGAACGAAAATTACAAATATATGTTGTCTCAAACAGATGATTTAAAGGTGTCTAAATTATATCGGAGGAGGGCGACGCTGATCAGAGTTCTTACCACACAGTGTCGTTAAACTACAACTAACCAATCAAAACGCCAAATATCGTCAACGGCTTTTGATGTCATAAGAGTGACAAAACGACGTAAAAATTTGGAATAATAAAAAGAACAGGCGCTGCAAATTATTTTGTTCTACAAAGTTTGTGAAGGTCGACCTTAACGCCGCCAAAAGAACTCGTTTTAAAACGGACAGATCTCTTCGAGTCAACCTTGAAAGCATCAATGGGAACAAAGGTACCTTCAGTACTGATCCCCACTTTGTTACCGACTCCGTTGGCATGGCAACCGATGTGCACTTTTTCAACTCCGTGGGGTGGGGCATAATCAAATTACAGTCGTCATATATTTTGTTGCATTGTGGCCAAGACAATCAGAGCATCTTGGCCCCAATGGCACTGGAAATAGTCCCTGGCCAATTTTTTTTATATATCTGAGCGTTGCAGTGTCGTAGCAGACAGTGTCGGCGACGGAATTCAACCGTTTTTTCGCCCACTGTGTACTACGGTTCCCTTGTACTTGATGCCATGTAAGAGAGATTTAGACCTGATTTATTCAAGCAGTTCTCGTTGTTCGCATTAAAATACAGCTTTAATTCGGAATTTACGGTTATTCAGCTATTCAACAATTGCGTAACTTACGCTTATTATAGCTTCGTACGCAAGTGTTTAAAAAGGTCGATATCAACTGAAAAACCAATCTCATTCAGTTTAATTGCATTTGTAATTAGTAACTTCCATTGCGCTGGTGTCTAATGTACAAGGCATCATCCGATGGCACAGCAAAATCAAACCTAAATCCAGAAGGTCAGTCCGTATGACAGACTCAGCCCACGGTGGATAAGCAATTTGAAAGAGGTGAAGTTTTAAGTTGATAACGAAATGTCACAAGCAGTTGTATAGATCGCACAGACACAGGGAGAGAGTTCCAAAAAGTAGGTCCAGCAACCGATAAGCTCGCTCACCATGAACAGTTCTTGATTTAGGTATGACCAGACAAAGATAATCATATGACCTCGTTGAATAATGACAAGTCTTAAGAATAAGAATTGATATAAAGTATTGTGGCTGGCCAGAGTTCGAAGTATTATAAATCATGAGCCCCAATTGGAAATTATTTCTTTGCTGAACAAGCAACCAATGCAAAGATTTAAGTACAGGGGTTGTATGTTCAAATTTTTATCTATTAGTTATGGTTCTAGCCAAAGAGTTCTGAACTCTCTGCAGATTAAACATGTTTGACTTACTGATTCCAGTAAGAAACGAGTTTATGCGACTGGAAACTGGTTGTAAAGCTAAAGAAAATATATTTAATGTGACACATACGAAGCCCCTCTCTTTTTGTGTAATTATGTCAAAAGCGCCACCTAGCTGTTCCGGGGTAATAGAAAACTCGCATGGATAGCATTATTGATGCTGCCGCTACGACTGTTTTGTAGTATCAGCTCCTTCAATCACATTTTTAGCCAGTGTTCTTGACCTTTCTTCGTCTTCTTCCTATTCTTCCTCGTTCTGCGCTCCTTGGCCTATTCCTCTTCTTCGTCTACTCTTTGACCCTTTCCTCCTGTTGCACTCAGTGGCTTCTTCCTCCTCGTCCATCTCTTTCTTCTATTCTTCTCTTCCTCCTTCCTCTCCTTCATAATTTCTCTCCTTCTTCACTTTCTCTTTACCTCCTAATTCTTCCTCGTCCTAGAGTATATTTGGCTAAAGATTGTTGCGGGGGTTGGAACCGGGAATGCGCATAAAAACCGCCAGCCACGTTGACAATTGAACTGATGACCCCTGCTTTACAGGATCAGTGCTGTAACCAATGAGCTACGAAAGCGCCGATGGAGCCAAGGGGAGCCAAGTTGAAATTATCGATGTTAGGCGAATTGCTTTATATTTATTACTACTAAGACTTTTGTAACCACATCTGACGAATGCCACTTGCGAATGAAGCTGGATATTGAATGTCGATACTGTTCGATAGGTGGCGACAGAAGGCAACAGTTATGAGAAGAAGAGTCGAAATATCTGTTCTGGCTGGAATTGAAAGTCCACCACAGTCGTAACCTCTTTTGAAGTGCAAAACTATCCGTACACGTGATCGTAATCTGCAAACTTCTGAAGCGCCACTCGGAGACCAAGCGCAGGGCAGCAGCCTATACACCAATGCTGCATCAAACTATAGGGTTTTTCCAAAGAGCAGTCCAGGGGAAGCCCGAATCCGGTTACCATGGGGGCAGATCAAGAGAGGAGGAAGAGCAGCTGTTAAGGAGGGTGTCGTTTTTGGCGAGAATAATTTGAAGGCGAAGGATCAGATGAGTCAGGGTAGCAGTTCTTGAAAAGGTGAGACTTCAGTTTTGAGTGGAAAGCCTGGGGTGATAGATACAGGAGCGTCAGGAGGAGGCTGGTGGACGGGTTGCAATGATGATGGAGGAACCGAGAATCTGCGGAACTCAGAGGGGACTAACTGTAATCGTAACTTTGAAAATAATTAAAGCTCTACTCAAAAACTAAGGACTTGGCACTTTCTTATTAACGAACGCTGCGTCAAGTGACTTAAGTCAGCGGGGATTCCAGCAATAACATTTATTCATAGTCTCTCAGTCAAAACAAAATCTATAGTTATTTCGTTGATCACACATAGACAATCTTAGCCCAATTATATTCTACCATTTACGGTAGTTAGCGTTAAAGTGTACTTTGCTCTGCTAAAAGTTTCATAATTTATTTAAATAACGTAAAGCGGCAGAAACGACTGTCCAGCTATAAATTTAAAACACATAATTTTACATCTCGCCTGAATGCCATTTCTACAGGGTATCAAAACGAAGAATAGAACTTTAGACACCTTTTTTAACCCACCAAAGTTGCGTTCATTAATGTCCACGCTGTTGATCCCTATATTATGACATTGACATGACATTGTACGGCTCTGGTTGACACTTTTAAATGGTGTCTTTCGGACGCTATAAGTATCTTGTTTTCTGTAAATTGCATTTATGAATTGTCGTCAACGGCCTTTGATGCCATAAGACGACGTTAAATGTTTGGATTAATAATAATAATCCCTATATTATTTTGTATGCAGCCCACAAAGTGAAACATTCAGACTGGTCAGTCTTATTAGTACAATTATTACAATCGCCATCTAGGGAAAGAAGGCTGAGTTAACCTTATGGGGATAGCGGATATCGAACCCGCGTTATTCTGTGAGAGGCACTTTATAAATCTCTAGATACAATACAATACACTTCAATATTGAAAAGGCTCTATTTTTTACACCTTTTAACTGTGTCTTTCAAACGCTATAAGTGACTTTTTCTCTACATTGTGATAAAATGGTCATATGAAAATTAAACAATATTCTGCAATAACTGTCCCACACAAGAAATATGAAAGGCCATCCAATTGATGATGGATCGAGAGTTTAACGACAACTTATGGCAACAATGACCGTCAACGTAGACAGAAATTATTTTGGCTTATTACAGCTAGCAGTAGTAGTAGTAGTTTCAGTTTAACAAAACTGTGTGATAACAAAGATGATTAGCGGCGTCCTACTCGTTTATTCAGGCTTGGGACTTGCACTGCCAGAGTACGAGCAGTGGCGGATTTCAATAGTGTGATATAAGCTCCTCCATTGCAGCCTAAATTAATCCTTTTTAACGTTTCCAATATATATATTCGGAAACAATCTATTTAAAGGTGTCATATTGGGCTGAAGTTTTGATTCTTAATTTAACTTCGGAGGAGTTTGTTAAATGGTAACAGGCTGACACGAAGAACAGAAGGACGCGGGTTCGATATCCTCTAGCCCCATAAGGTTAACTCAGCCTTCATTCCCTAGATGGCGATTGTAAATTGAGCAGTAGCACAGATGAAAGCTGTAAGGCTGTGCATTTCTACTTTAGACGCCTTTAAAATGCTGTTCCTCCTCAGCTTAAAAACTTTAGTTTCGTCTATTTTCTTGCTTCAACTAACTCCGTCACTGTTCGTTCTCTGATAGTGCCAGTCTCAAGCCTTTTCAGATGGGCGCCTTGTATGGTTGCCAAACAGTTAAATTCGACTCCTGTTAAACTTGTTATTGTATGTTGCTACTATACCATGTAATCTTACTGCGTACTTGTTAGTTTGAATTAATAAACCGAGATTATTATTATTTTAACAATCTAAACTCGATTATTTTATACAGCAAGCTGCCCAGTTCCAAGGGTGGTTGTTATAGACAGAAGTCTGGGCTAATGTAGATTTTTTAGTAGGGACCTGCGAATCACAAATTTCCAGTCGAATCGAATCTCGAATCGAGTCGGGGGTAAAGGTTCGAATTCGAATCGAATCTCGATTCGAATCTGCGGGTACCAATTTGATATTCATGAAGCTTGATTGCACAGGCGAACCACAGTTTCAATATATCAATTTTCTGCGGTTTAAAATCAATTAAACTAAACATTTAGCTAAGTAACAGAATTAAAAATAACACAAATGTGACCTCGGCCGAGAGAAGGGACCACTTGTCGCAAATGGACTTATTAGCAGTTTCCACATGCTTACACCTTAGGTAAAATGAGGAAAAAATTTCAGAGCGTTTGGCCCATAATTTATGTTCTTTTTTCACAAAAATATAAAGTATCATTTGGCGGGAAATCGCATAAAAAAATTTAATGTGTCAATACTCAATGCATTAATGCCTGAATTTAGCCTTAGCGCATCAAGTAGCATAAGATTCGTTGTTGTACAGTGAGTCCGAGCTACAGATTGACTAATTAGACGCAAAAATCAATATAATCGTTTAGCGTAAAAACGCGTTTTCTGGCTAATCTAGAAAGCGACAAGTGGTCCCTTCTCTCGGCCGAGGTCACAAATAATTTACGAGTCCTTGGTCGCTCGCCTAGCAAAGGTAGGCTACGGGCAAGAGGTTAATCGCTCGCCTAGCCGAAGGCGTCGCACCGTCGGTCGACGTCGCTCGATGAGTTTAAGTTAAGACTCCAAGACGATAGACAGAACTGGAGCCAGACCATTATTTTATTTGCCTAATTTACATTACTTTAATTTACTTAGGGCCTGCTTGCGGTAGCGGTGAATGCGTGCCGTGACCTAATGACTGCTGAGTGATAACTCTAATTTCCTACAATATGACTGGCTATAACAACACGGTCGAGACTTCACGCCGCGTGACATCATTCGTAAAGTCATTAATTATATGCAACTATACGAATACGATACACAAAATATGCTGTACACAAAAGCCCTAAAGCTCGACCGCGCATCGCTTGCCTACTCAATCCAGCGCGATCAATTTTCAAACCGCCTACTATTTTCAAATGAGAAGCTCTGAGTATGACATTCTAATTGTAAACCCTTTCTTGCCAGAGGGTTTGCTGTCGTCGAGTACGGTACTGCGTTGCACGAAGAAATTCAATAACCAATCAACGCAGTAAACAATTAAAACAATTAGTTTACAGCAATCGTTTTTTCGAAAATGATTCGAAATTTTTCGAATCATGACATCATTTTCGAATCGAATCGAATACCGCCGTCCGATTCATTTTCGAATCGAATCTCGAAGCTTCGCAGGTCCCTACTTTTTAGGTCAGTAAACGAGACGTAGTTACGCACTCTCCTGTCCAGTTCCGCAAGCGCCTGAAAACATTTCTCTGTCAGTGAAGACTCTGACCTGGGTCGGGAGCGCCTCTGATTATGAGTGGTGCTATATAAATTCTCGATTACAATTATAATTACAATTACAACATAAAGTGTTCTGTGTCTGTTGCTTAACAACGTCTTATGGATTCCAGGGGCAGTTAACGTCGACCATACTTTCAGCAGAAAGGTAGCGTTGATTGAACGAAATTTAAATTCATATATTTTTATGAAAAAAAATTTAAAGGTGTCTTAAAGGATCGGCACCGTAAGTTTGAGCGATTCCAAGCAAAACTTGGGTACTTTAGCAATAGTTCTTTCGTTGTTAGCTGCTGTTTAACGACACCGTGCCATAACAAGGCTTTTGATTCCATAAGGTTACGTTTTTTGATTCCATAAGGTTACGTTCAAAGGAATCCAATCGTTATTGAACTAAGGAAAATAAAGAAAAAAGAAGAAGGATATCACAAAACACTCAACTCAACGGCTCTCTTTAGACACCTTTAACACACTTCTCTAAGACACTATATATATTTAATAATCGTATCATCAGAATTGGTCAATTACAATTATAATTACAATTACAACATCAGAATTGATGAGATTTGTACTTGAGTGTGTTTAGTACCTGAGCAGTTTCTTTGAGGAAAGGTACTTGGTATAACCATACGTTTCATTTAATATGCATGATGTATGTGAGATTGGTACTATTTCATACATGATATGATTGTAGTGTATTGTATTGTATTGTATTGTATTCGGATATTTATAAAGCGCTTCTAGCGGGAGGGCCATTCAGAAGCGCTCCCAGTGCGATAGACCCCGAGAGAAAAAGCAAGTTTTAAGAAAGGTAAAAGAGGAAGAGACGCTACCTGAGAGAATAGAAGAACGAACAAACGGAGGAAGCCCATTCCAAAGAGCAGGGCCAATGGAAGCAAACGACCTAGATTGAGCCAGTGAAATCCTGACACGGGGAACGAGGAGGTCCAAACGGTCAGATGAACGAAGAGGACGAAGAGAAGCCGCAGAGTGAGGGCGATGAAATAAGTCACATAAATATTTTGGAGCGAAACCAAGCTGAGCCTTGGAGACAAGGATGAGGACCTTAAATTGGATGCGGGCAGAAAGCGGGAGCCAGTGGAGTTCTTCTGCCATAAAGGTGGTGATATGAGAGAATCGAGGAAGACGGGCAATTAATCTAGCAGCAGCATTGAGAACGGACTGAAGAGGAGCAAGACGGACTTTGGGAAGACCAATGAGGAGGGAATTGCAGTAGTCAAGTCTAGAGCAGACAAATGCATGGACAATTGAAGTGAAAATTGGAGATGACAGAGAGCGACGGATAGCTCTAAGGCGCCTTAGGTGAAAATAGGAAGTGCGAGTGAGTTTGGAAATGTGTTCAGTAAAGGTGAGAGAATTGTCAAGGGTCACTCCTAGATCACGAACGCTAGACGAGAAAGTGAAAAGCGGAAACCTTTGAGACAGCACAGCAAAGTCGAGTTTTTTAAGTTGCTGAGGAGTGCCAAACCAGATAAACTGGGTTTTTGACGAATTGAGGGAGAGGCGATTGCAAGACATCCAGGTATGAAGATCACGAGAAAGAGCTTCGATGCGCTGAACAAGAAGAAGTTGAGAGGAAGGAGGCCCATGGACATAAGCCTGGACATCGTCAGCAAAGAGATGGCCTGAAGCCCCATGGATGGGGAAGAGAGAGGGGATACCAGCCGTGTACAAAATAAAGAGGAGAGGGCCCAGAACAGAGCCCTGTGGAACACCGAGTTTAATAGGGACCCACAGAGTTCTAGATTCACCAGAGATAACCATCTGAGTGCGATCAGACAGGTATGACCGGAACCACTGGAGAGGGGGGCCCTTCAGACCACAAGAGGTCTCAAGACGCTGTAGAAGAATGGTGTGGTCCACCATGTCAAAGGCTGCAGAGACATCATATAGTGCCAGAAGGGTGAGTTCGGACCTATCAACAGCTGAATAAATTTCAGAAAGCAAGGAAAGGAGGGCAGTTTCAGTGGAGTGGTGAGCCCTAAAACCTGACTGAAAGGGAGGTAGAAGCCCAGATTGTTCCAGATAGGGAAGAAGTTGAAGAGAGACAAGGCGTTCAAGGGTTTTAGATAGAAATGATAGATTAGAGATTGGACGGTAGTTTTGGCAGAGGTTTGTGTCAAGATTGGGCTTCTTGAGTGAGGGGAAAACAATGGCCCGCTTTTGCGAGGCGGGGACACAACCTTCAGAGAGGGACCTATTAAAGAGATAAAGCAGAAATGGAGCAAAATCATCTAAAATGTCACTAAGAATGAAAGGGGGAAGAGGATCTAATTCACAAGAATTTAAATTAACTGATGAAAGAACTGTACGAAGGTCCGAGTCCAATATGGGTCGGAAATCGTCAAAAGCAGAAGACGTTGTGGTAAACGTCGGTGGAGGAGCATCTGATGTGGAGGCTCTGTAGGTACATATTGCTATAAGATCTCATTGAACTGAGGAATAAGAAATGATCAATTAAACATTTCAATAATAGAATGGGAATATAATGTCATAATTATAATCATATGTGCTGTGCATTTATGTCTGAAGTTGTTTAAATATTTCTAGCGAGTGACAATAGTTGCGAAGTACTGTTTGGTTTGCGTCGGAACATTTTATAGCTATGTGTATTATAAATAACATTAGATATGTTGCTTTGGGTTATGTGACATTACTGACATTGTAAGCTTATGTTTGACACCTTTACATGGTGTTATACGGACACTATAAGTTTATCGTTTTCTAGAAATTGTATTTGTGAATTGTCGTCAACGGCCATTGTTGCCAAAGGACGACGTTAAACTTTGGAATAATAATAAAAATCAGAATTGGAAGCCCGTAATCAATCCATAATATTCGAAATTTTCGTTCAGTCAATAGAAGATTTTACAAGTTATGATAAAAGGATATATACGGTCGAAGTTAACGGCCATGGCAGCTAATACATGAAACTACTTATTGCATAAATGGAAAGTTCAAGCTTGTTGTAACAGTGAAGACTTTGCAAATCTTTTCCTATTTATGTCAACGGCGTTTCATGCCATAGAATTCCGCTAAACTCCGCCTATTCTTTACATTCGGGTGGTGTGTGTCCGAAGCAAGGTTGAAGAAGGAGGGCGCCACTTCAATCATCTTCGTCATTATGACAAAGCGTTATATAAAAGAAACCACTTTCTTGCTGTGGAAAACAGACGATTGTGACGCTAATCCTCTTTCTCATTGCACACAATCTACTTACTTACTGCAGAAGAGGGTAAATGGCGACGCTGTTCATATTCATTATGACAGACGTCGTTCACCAGCAACTACGTACTAGTACCTCACAGGGAAGTCGTCGGTGTTGAACGAGGAGCTGCTAAGATTGAAAAAATTGTTCAGCAGTAAACACTATTATTGTCTCAGCTTAAATATCTTTAAAAAGGATTTTTGTTCAACTGCATTAACAAGTACTTCATCTACATAGCATCAAAGTCTGTGGCCCGATATTCTGGAATTCATTGCCTATTGAAGTTACTGGTTTACCTACTATGCGTCAATTTAAACAAAAACTGAAACTCTATCTCTTGGATGCACTCACATGACTTCATTAGGCCTAGGCCTATGTCTTTATTTGCACAGACAGTGCTGTTTTTTTTCATCTCTTTTTAACTAATGAAAATTGATCTGTATACCTTAGTTGGAATCCATGTATACTGATAGTTAAGTTCTTTAGTTAAGAGTTTTATCATTGTTTCTTTTACCTGCTGATCATATAACTTGATCGATGTTACCGCTAAAAGTATTGATTGTGCTGCCATTTACTTGTATTACGATAAATGTTAACTAGGTGGCCCTGCTAAGCGGGATCAAGATCCTTTTGGGTCTCCTCTTGTTGCCAAAGTTCAAACTTTTATGTTGTATTTTCCTTGTACTTCAAATGGCTTCAATAAAAGGATTGATTGATTGATTGATTGATTGATTGATTGATTGATTGATTGATTGATTGATTGATACAAAGTTTTCCAGGAACGGCAAGAACTCTTCAAAATATTTCTGTCGTTCATCAACAGCTTTCCTTGTCATCAGATGTCATTAAACTCTCTATCCAAAACGGCGTCAACGTTAACCCTGTGGTAGTGCCAGTCCAAAACCTACAGAAAGGAGGAGGGCGACGGAGTGTCGTTATGAAACAGAATCGTTAAACTGACTTTTGCTAATGGTGTAATAAAGAATACACTTACTTACTTACTTTCTAACTTACTTACTTACTTACTTACTTACTATTACTACTAAAGAGGCGTTAAGGTTAAGGTTTAAGGTCGTCGGCATGATCCAGAGCAGCTGCAAGATGTCTACACACCGAATGCTATTATTGGATCAGCTCAACTGGACTCCTTTAAACAGATTTTTATTCAATTATATATACTGTGCTGTATCTGAAACAGTGCCAGTCCCAATCCTGGAGAAAGGAGGAAGGCGAAGCTCATCATCTTTGTTATGACACAGCGTCGTTAAACGGTAACTTACTACTACTACTACGGCTCTTCTCTCTGCCAGATATGTGAAGGTCGATGTCAACGATGCTGTTAACGATGCTTTAAAATAGTAATCGTAATTACAGCAATAAAATGTAATTATAATTATGATAATGAAAACGCGTTACCGATGCCGTTAGCATGGTAACAGTAGCCGATGTGCACTTTTCCACTGTGTGGGGGACTTAATCAACCAACACTCGCCTTGTTTTCTATTGCTTTGTAACCAAGACAACCAGAGCAACCTGGTTGGATAATTTATTCTTACCCCAATTGCTATGGAAATTGTTCCGGTGTCACGAAATAGAGTATACCCCATATATGCGTATCCCCCTTAGCGAAATGGAGTATTCGGTTTAGTTTGGATTTTTTTGCGGTTTCTAAGTGTATTCAGTCGTACTGTTTGGATTTATTGCACACATAAAATTTTTGAATTGCGTATCTTTAGTTTGTACGTCGACCTGAAATCAATTCACTTTGTTTTTGGTGATTTTTACTGGAATTTCGTCGAGGCTATCGTGATGCGTATGACGAGGGGGATAGAATGGTTCATCCCACCGGATACTCTAAACCGGTTTATTCCATCCGGGGGGATACGCTTTAGGGGGGATAGTCTGTCACGCGACACCGGATCAATTTTTTATATATGAGTGACACAGCCTCATATCAGATAATGTCGGCGACGTTTTTCACCTAATGCTTAGTACTATTCTTTAAAAATCGATTTCAACTGAAACTACAAAGGACTTAATTTTACGACAGGTCATACTATAGTAGTCAGACGATTTCTTTTCTATATAAATATATTTCAATATCAAAATGGGTTACGCAGGCAGACAGTCAAACTGATGCTTGAAATGAATGAGTTGGCGATGTATTATAAGAATAGGAGATATATACGACGACTTTTATTATTATCGTCGGCCACCCATAGACAATCGTAACTCAATAATATTGTATCATGTGCTACCGTTAACGTTAAGCTGTGCTTGGCTCTGACATAAGTTATTTTAATAATTAGAAGTGGCAAAAACTACTGTCGAGCTATAAAGATATAAAGCACATAGAAAACTCACCTTAATGCCATGTACAAGGCATGAAAACCAAAAATTCAACATCAAGACACCTTTTTTAAAGAACCAAACTTGTTTCATTAAAGGTGCTTATTACACGCTTAATGCCCTTCAGCGTTACAACTCCTTGGGCTTTTTACCAAGATCTGGGGTTTTTAATCTGAATTTGGGAAATGAGGACTTATCATTTCTTAACGTACGCATATACAGTATGCGTACGTTATTCTTTTCGGTAACGTACTTACGGTACGCGTACGTTATTCCGGTAAGTAACATACGGTCGCACCTTGCCTTACGGGACTCAGACTATCTAACAACCTAGCAACAGGGATCCGTTAAGAAAGTGAGAAGACGAGGGCGACGCTAATCATCCTTGTTATGGCACGCGTTAATCAGCAACTAATCAAAGTAGTAAACTATTGCAAAATGAAAAAATGCCCGCAAATTATATCGGAAAGCACAGAAAACTACGACTCCGCTTACACACCTTTAAAACATTTAATATCCGATCTATATAAGTAGAATTTTTCGTTCATTCAACGCGTCATCGTAACATGTCATTGTTAAGGAACAGACCCAGAAACTTTGCCGCAAATGTCGCTAAATACTCAAAACTACGGATAATGTTACGCTCTGCTAAGAAACCTTAATTAATATTTAATTAGTATATTTCCGAACTACATACAATCGTAATTTCCGTTCAATAACTCCGCCACTACAGTAAATGTGATAGTGCCAGTCCCACACCTGGAGAAAGGAGGTGGGTGACGCTATCATCTTTGTCATCATACAGTGTCCTTGTAAAGCAACCGATCATCATTATACCAACTTTGAGAACTTTTCAAATAATTTATCGCAACGTCTAAGACTTTTGTCACCATAACATGTCGTTGAACACTGAACTGCTACACAATCATAAATTCCGCCACCTCCGTAGCTGGTTTTGTTTTTAAATCCGAAATCTTGATTACACAGGAAAACGCTAATTACCTAAATTATGACACGACTTCGTTAAGAATCAAATACCTACCTACCTATCTGTTTAGCAAAAAATAGCGCATAGCCTTGAAACTTCCGACTACGTTTAGACACCTTTAAAACGTTTCTTTCAACCCATATACGTGTAATTTCGCAACACCGTAATTTCATTTCTTTGTGTTTCATATATGGTCGACGTTAACGGCCCTGGTAGTTATAAAACGTTGTAAAACAACGCACAATACAATACTTATTATGTTCATGGAAGAAGATAACAAAAGCCTTAACGACAGATGTCGCTAAACAGTCAAAATTACGGTTAATTTTCTTTAAATTTAGGTAAGTAAGTAAGTAACCATTTTTATGATGAGACATCCAATCAACAAAACATATCAGTTGAAACAGGAAAAATACACAGTTGTTGGACCCTCAGAATGGTTAATGCAGAAAGGGACGGATCCCGCTAAGCCCTGGGTGACCATATATATAGTAGAACCTTGAAGGGGCGCTATATAAAAGCTCCTTAATAATAATAGTTAGATGGCGCGAATAAATTAAAATAATACGTATGACTAGCCGCAATAAGGGCCGTAAAGAGAACACAAAATCAACATGAAGATAAATAAGGACACAAACTCAGTCAAATATTTGAACGCACTAAATAGTTGTTTCCGATGTCATATATAATCTAAATATATTATTGTTGTAAAATCACTGGTAGACCTCTGTTTAGTCATTCGATTTAGCTAACAACTGATCGATTCGTTCATTCCCTGGCGTTTCAACAGCCGAACGATAGCCACTGTTTCTTCCTTCGTTTTCAATCGCAGATTACAGATGAGATAGGCTCTCCTCTTTTCATGTTCTCTATCTAAATTTCATTGCGCTTAAGGATTCTGAGAATTTCTGACGCCCTGTATGCAGCAATCCTGAATGCAAGTCTTGATATCGCAACTGTATGTCAAAGAGTGGTCCTCTCCTTTTGTTTGTCGTGTTCTACGCCTCATTTCTGCCAAAACACTACACTTTCTTCCACGTGAGTTACAAGAGTTTGGACAAACACGAATGTCACATTAATAGCAATTTTATAAAGAGCATTGCAAAGGTTCAACTGATGGAAGTCTTTTAACCGTTCGGGTTCATGTATGCCTCGGTCGTCTCGGGTCTTTTCTTTGCTTGTAGATTTATATCCATAATCGTTCGCAACACTCGCGCAGGGACAATTCTACCAGCAAAATGTTGAGTATGACCAAAGCTCTTTGTTTTGAACATCTCTGCGACAGAGGTCGGAATTGTGCGTCTCCATATTTCAGCGTTAGTTACCTTGGCATTGTAGGGGATTCTCAGACTTCTCATCATTACCGTTTTTGGAAGATGTTGAGCTAATTATTCAGGGTTTGTTATGCAGCAAGTTGTACCGTAATGTAATATGACGAAATGTGATATAACTATAAGCTTTCGAAGAACGCATGAAATTGTATTTCTGTTTTTGTAACAGGCAATTCTCAGCTCGAGTGTCGCTGATGCCAAAGACATCTTAGAAGCCGGATAGCCATACAGTGGTCCTATAACGCTTCTTCAAATGCCTTCCTCCTTTTGTTGCAGCACAACATGGCGGGAACGACCTCTTCTTAATTACGACGAAAATGGCTTACTGTTCGGATCTGCAGACCACACTGACATGGCAGAGTAGACGTTTTTCCAGGTCTCCACACTAGAACGGCGAAAACTTTAAAGACTATATATTGGCTCTCAAACGATAGCCGTGTCACGCAGCAATACTTGAAAGAGTGAGTTTCATTCTTCGGAGTCACATATCACGATAAACAAATTTCATTTGAAAAGTCAACCTGGTCACTGTCTGACATTCTTCTAGCGATTGACTCTGGAAACTTCTCTCTTCTTTCTCTTCTAGATCTGTCTGCTGCATTCGATACAGTCGACCACGACATTCTGCTTCGTCGACTGCACTTGTCTTTTGGTATGTCATCTACTGCGCTAGAGTGGATGACGTCTTACCTAACTGGCAGACAACAATGTGTCCGCCATGCCGGCTCCTCTTCCACACCAACTATCCTCACCTGTGGCGTCCCTCAAGGCTCAGTCCTGGGACCCATTCTTTTCCTCCTTTACACTGCCGACATCTCGACCATAATATCCAAGCACGGTCTGCAGGGTCATCTCTACGCGGACGACTCACAGGTCTACGGATTCTGTCGTCCTGATTCCACCGACGTACAGCGTCTGCGGTCCAAGTCAATGAGCTGCATCAGTGACATCGCTGACTGGATGAAATGCAATCGACTGCAGCTCAATTCATCGAAGTCAGAATTCATCTGGTGTTCGTCCTCACGCAGGGTGGAAAAATTAGATCGAAGTCCTTTCGTCATTGGTGCGGATGCTGTCGAGCCAAGGAACGAAGTTCGCGACCTCGGCCTTTACCTCGACAGAGACCTATCAATGACGTCACACATCACGGGGCTTGTGAGGACGAGCTTCGGAATTCTGAGACAGCTGAGAGCTGTTTCTCGGTCTCTCACACAGGACGTAACTCGCCATCTGGTGCAAAGTTTAATCCTGAGCCGAATCGATTACTGCAATGTCGCCTTTGCTGGCTTGCCACAGCGCAGTATCATTCGGCTTCAGGCGGTCATCAACGCTTCTGCTCGCCTGGTCATGAGACTTAAAAAGTTCGACCACACCACAACCGCGATCCAAGATCTACAGTGGCTCAGAGTAGGCGAGCGGATCAAGTATAAGCTTTGCATCATGGTGCACAAATGCCTGAATAACTGCGCACCACGCTACCTCGCAGACACCATCAGGCCGCTATCGGACGACCCTAATCGGTCGCGATTGCGATCAGCAAAGTCCGCTGGTGTATTCGTGCCAGTGACAAAAACCAAAATGGGCGATCGAGCCTTTCGGGTCGCTGGCCCGCGTGCTTGGAACAGTCTTCCTGCTGATATCCAGGAAGCCAAAAGCATCTTTGTTTTTAAGAAACAGTTGAAACTTTACTTGCTAACCAAAACCACCGAGCATTAACCTTTGCGCTGACAGTAGACAGTGTGTGTGCGTTTGTGTGAAGCATCCTAGAAGTAGCTTGCTACCAACGATGCTATAGAAATTGTCGTTATTACAATTACATTGATACGATGAAACTCGTGACTATTTTTCAACACGAAGCTTTCGAAGAAGAAATCTGCGAATAATGTATTCAAATGGAAGATTTACTTCCTGAGCCATGAATTCAGTCATTGCTTCTGAATACGGAAAATTGCAATCAATATAACATTTCACTTTCAAATATTTTACAAGAAAATGTCTTCCAAGAAAATATTGGCTTTTTATGGTGTTATAAAATCCAAGAAAAAAGTAGAGTTCACGACTCTTACAGTATTTAAATCGGGCAAAACGGTGTTCAAACGATGACTGGGCAGTTAACTCAACTTTCTCCAAGACGTCATTTCGAGGTGATATATAATAAAAGAGTGTGTGAAAGCCAAGCAACGACTGTAGGTCTCTATCGAAAAAAGAGTCAAGCGGTGGCAACAACAAGACATTCACAAATGAAAGTTCCTTCAGATCGCTCTGCAGATCAGGTTCTTGCAGAATTTGCTCACACAAATACTTCACTTCATCGTATTGGCGACACTTGTAGAGGTACAAAGCACGATAGCAGTCAGCTGTGTTGCACTGGATGCCAAAGTCGTTGCGAATCACATTGTAGAATGAAATCATATTTTCTAGAGCATATTCCATTAGAACATCAATTACTGTTTCTTTGACTATCAAAGGATTCACACCTGAAGCCTCGGTTTCAGTCAGTGCATCTGTTCTGTGGTAAACGATCTGTCTGGTAGCATTCAAATAAGAACCTGACTTCATGAAAACAATGCATTTCGTTTTTATTAAAGCGTTCAAATATTCGTCCATAGGAAATGCTGAGTCCGGCAAATCGCTATAAAAATATGAATGTTTGGATATGCCTTTTTCGACAGGTAATACAGTTAAATAACGAGCAAAGATCTTGGGTGAAAGACGCAGATCAAGATAAAGCCGCCTGCCATTGTAATGCAGGTTATTGTCAGTAATCTTCTTCTGAAGCACACACAATCCAACGATTCTTGCGACATCGTCAATAAACAACAAACAACCTGCATTCAGTGTCTCCTTATCCTCTTGGAAAGGCTGATCTACGAGAACTGACAAGCAGAAGCGAATTGCCAGTTGGTGTTCTGATGTGGCAAAGTGGATAGCAGCCAGGTAGGCCAAAGCTGCAGCAGTAATACCGCTGCATTTAGAACCTTCGTGTTCTAAAGCTCTTCTAAGAAACTCTTTTGACATTAGAGAGAGTAGTTGAAATTCGGGACGACTATTTGATCCAGTTAAATGTTGCATGAGACCCTGAGCACTCAGAAATTGAAACCGACAACTTTGTGCTGTGTACGCCTTCGGAAAGTTATGATACTGCGACCTTACATTTTTTTTGTATCGGAACTGCATTGACAAATTCAACAAAGAGACTGGTATCCCACGAAATCTCTCCGAAGCCTAAACGATATACTGCATGCAAAATAAGCAGTAGACTACCATAGTACGTGAAACATAAGGCGTTCTGTATTGTTGAAAGCTCTCTTAGTCGACAGTGTGTTTTCGACTCACAGCATCTTAAATTATATACCCCTAGGAAGCAATGGCGCAGTCCTGAACATAATCCGCCTTTCAGTATACTACGACTAAGCTCAAGTGAATGTCTGAGTGTGAGATAAAAATATAAATCCAATGATTCTGTTTCAGTCACTTTCCAAAACTCAAAGAGAGACAGCATGAAATCCAGTAAATGTGGCATTACCTCCATTTTGCTCTCAATCTTGAAATGTTTCCGAATGAATGGCAGTATGTAATTTTCCTCGAACCAATGACACAGAATTCCACAATTTCTGAATTCATTTAGTCGTTTTACAGTTTTGTCAAGGATTGTGGAGCTCGATGATTCATGAAATAAATTTGCTTCAGGAATAAAATAGTTCGGGCAGTGTCTCTTCTGTAGCCAGTCTGAAGGTTTCTTCAATAACTCACAGCAGATTGTAATAGCAGAAGAGGAATTCCACCATTCCGGCGACATCACTTCACAGGTCCATAACATCAGCGTCTTTAAATGATACGAACAGAGAACCTCAT
Organism: Allolobophora icterica; assembly: GCA_963556255.1. NCBI lineage: Eukaryota > Metazoa > Annelida > Clitellata > Crassiclitellata > Lumbricidae > Allolobophora > Allolobophora icterica. The sequence continues at coordinate 3,202,973 of OY744608.1, read as the reverse complement.
CCTCCTTTGGACAATCCTTTTGTATTAATTCTCTCTTGCAGAAGAATCTCAACAAATGGTAGACAATCTGTTGAATTTGAGTCCAGTTCTGAATTAAAATTACTTCCGCCAATGAAAATGAAAACCTCCACTGTAGTTCATCGTCTCTGCAAGAACGATGCTTAACGAAGACAACATGACAACCATTTTCTGTAACCTCGACGATTGTATCAATGGACGGCCATCCATTACTCCTAGATCGTTTAGGCCAACCTTGGGCTTCTTTAGGCCATTGTGGGCACCACTTGCTGTGGACGTAATCAATTGCGGAACAAGAACCATCATGCGCTTCTTCTCTTTTTTTAATTGCTGGACCACTAACGATATGTGGCCAGGCGTTTCTTTGGAGTGTTGAATTGATATACGTATTTGCAAGGCAATCCAAATCTAGCATCAAGTATTTGTTTGAAAGAGTTGTTTTCTTAAATTCGTACTTTTTACATTTCCAATTATAGTTCATTTCCCCAATATATCGTAAACGAAGAAAACCTGGCAATCCATGGTATGATTCAATCTTGAGGCACTCGATTGTATCTGCTAGGCCACTCAAATCGGTTGGCAACACTGGAAAGTCGCCACAGAAGACCAGCTGATTAGCGCTGGCGATCATTACATCTACGTCATCAATACATGAATTCGGCGGTCGGATATAGAACTCAGCTTGGCTGCCACAGAAGATTAAATACTCATTTCGTGCTGCATTAGTGCTTGAGGACGGTCTTACGTTATGCATATGATCAGAAATTAGAGGAAATGACTTTGGAAGTAAATGGCACGTGCTAGCGATGAAGCCAGATGCCATTTCTTCATTCGATTTACCCACATGTTCCGTCATCCTAAATGAAGAACATCTACAATTCTACATCCTTAAAACTTATCATCATTTTCAATAGCATTGTCATCGTCATCATCATAAGCAGCAGCAGAAGAAGGAGGAACTGAATTCTAGTTTATTACACATATCAAGTGCCATCAGTCACCTTTATCACTCAAATCATGTTTAATAGACTGTCTAGTTTCAGCTAACCATTTATCTGATAGCTCTCTGAAGCTCTTGACACTAAAAATGTAATAGCAGACATCATCATTGATAAGTAATCTTAAATAAAATTTTTATATGCTATTACAAATTCAGGTAATTCAACTATATGAATTACGTTCTACATAGCAATCTCTACTAGCCAAAAGACACGTCTACATAGTCTACAAAAACACACATTAGCCAGCAAACTTATCTTTCTTATTTGCCTGCACTTGTAATAGACTCGCAAATATTGCAATTTGCTTATCAATGGTCGTTTGATGCTTTGTTCATCATGCTATAGAAGTTTTTGATTAGATTCTCACATCGGCTCAAACACCAGATTAGGAGAAGAAAAAGAGCCGTCCACTGAGCTTTCCTGAGAGGGAATCGTGGGTACGAATTGTTGGCGACTCCATTTTCCCTAGGTTTGTTATCTGAGGGCGGATGGCCAGTCCTCTTCTTCGGTTTATTTCTAGATAAGCTAGATAACCTACATAAGAGGAAATTACCCGATGTCAAAACTGCATAGCCTACAATATCCGCCGGCTACGGCGAAACCAGGATCTGCCTCTCAGGAGGGTTGTCCCGCGGACGCAAACAAGCCGAAGATAATAATTTTTAGACGCACTGTTACTGGCCTACATAACAAATTTCCCATCGTGTTGTAATATTGTGATTACTGGTTCATCAAAAACAATCAGTTACTATTTGGCCATATGCTGATTTATTAAAAGTGCACAACGATCTACCCCTGGTGACATTTTGGCTAGGCCATTTAAAATGGAAGATTTTCCTGATGAATTGGTTAACTAAGGTCACAAAACGTAGGCCTGCAAAATGGCCACTATTTCCCGTTGATGTAATTTTTACGGAACTGCTTTATATCGGCCCTGTTATGAGGTGAATACTTGTGACTTTGCCCTAAAGAAGGCAACTCGCTGCGACTGAGAAGATAATTTTTAATCGTCTGTTTATAATTTCAACCAAGGAGGTTTTCAAGTAATACAATTTGAATCAACCTCAAAATGTTGATGAAACAGGAAGTCATATGAGCATTTACTTCCCTCTGCCTGAACTTGATTTCAAACACAAATCTTTCACATGTCCTATCACTGAAATGGAGGTGGATGACTACCTATACACTAATGCATCAGATTATCTGTTTTAAAATAAAATCTCTTCCAACGTTACCTTGACTCTATGTTCCGGGAGTCTTTCGATCGCATAGCTTTCCATCGACAACACTGCATGAGATTGCGAGAAGTAGATAGGTAAAGCAGGAACTGACGCAGTCGCTAGGTGTCGTTCTGAAAGCTTAAGAACCGTTACAATGAGTGAATCTGAAACCGGAGTTGACGCATTCACCAGGCGGCGTTCTAAAAGCTTAAAAACCGTTACAAAGAGTGAATCTGAAACACCAACCCGTTGGTGCTATCAAGGGCCTGCCAGAGGGAATGGAATGGTCATTCAGGGTAAAGAAATGAGATTACCAACGTTTGCTGCCGGCCGAGAACCTCCCACGAGGCCGGCCCAAACCGGGTCATTTTTTCAATTTAAATAAAAGAATCTGTTGTGGTATACATAAAAACATAATGTTAGGGCAAAACTTTTGCAAATGGCTTATGATAGGCAAACAAAATCTCTGCCCTCGTCGATGCATTGGGGAGTATTGTTTCAAACATTTAGCACAGCTGCGAAATGGCTACGAGACAAGACCATGCGCCAAATGTGGAAGGGGAATCAAAAACCACTTAGGTGAGTGTATACGTTGTGATTATTACGTCATAAAATCAAGAGTTCGACGCTGCGGACTAACCCGTGAATTCGAGAAAGAATGGAAAAGACTAGCGAACATAGTAGTAGAGTAAAAAATTCTCTATTAAAGAAAGGATTCCGTTATTGTATTGAGATAATACAGATGAGCAAGCGACAATCGAATATCTAGTAAACAAAATTTCATTTTAAACAAACGATTCTGTTATTGTATTAAGAAAAAGTTTGCCATAGTAATATAAAATAATTTATAATTATGGCATTGTCTACGAATGAAAAAATTGAACAATTGTTGGGTGAGTTTACCGGTCCCCCAGCTCTTCGAGCTGTTCTACAGAATATCTTAGATGAACCTATCCCAGATGCAGTCAAAAGGCGCTTACTACAGCCACTGCTTCCAAGGCCAATTCCTCCAGCGCGTAAGCACAGAGGGGCAAAACGTAAGGCCCTTCTAGCACAATTTGATCCACTCCTAATTAAGAAGGATAGAGGTGGACCACCACCCTTTCTACTACACAAAGAGCTCGCCAATAAGCTTCTGAGAGACTTCCGTGCAGAAGTACCTCTTAACCACAGGCTGGAAGGAGATGCATTGGCTTTCTTGAGTGCAATGGAGCACAGCATTGAGGCACAACTCAACGAAGAGTTGTTGAAACAGGACGGTCTGAAATACTCTCAAGTGTTGACTGTTGATTTGGAAAAGTTGGCGCCGACTATTGACAACGTGTACGATGGTAACGCGGCTCCCGGTATTATTACCACTACAACATACTTTCGAAGCACAGCAGTACCAATTACCAATGCGGGTAAAATCCAAGGAGCTATACGGAAGGCCAAGGCTGAAATACTAAAACTCCTCGAGGATTACACCAATGAGGGGTCGGGGTGGAGGGTGAGGCGGGTCGTGGCGCTAGACCTCAGTTTTGCAAGATATAAACCTTTCCGAGGCAAGAGCTATTTTGCAACACCGAAGTATATCCCCTATCATTCAGTCGTTAATGTAAAGAATGAAGACAACCGGTGCTTCGAGTGGGCCATTCTAAGCGCAATGTATCCAGTAGATAAGGACCCTCAACGCCCAACTAAGTATCGTGCCCACCTCCTCGAGCTAAACTTCGACGGAATAGAATTTCCAGTGAAGGTCACAGATGTCGGCAAGTTCGAGCGTCAGAACCCGATGGTGTCCGTATCGGTCTTCGGATGGAATGAAGGGCTGTACCCGATTTATGTCTCAAAGCAGACCAATAGAGACTATAATATCGATCTTCTACTATTAGTTAAAGGTGAGGATTACCACTACGTCTGGATTAAAGACCTTGGCCGAATTCTTCATCAAAATAGCAAAGACAAGCACAAGAAACACCCATGTCGCCGCTGCCTACACGTATTCTGTAGACAAGACTTGCTGGATGCCCACATCAAAGATTGTCAGGGCATCAGTGAGAAGCCTCAGCGGATTGAGATGCCAAAAGAGGATGAAAATATCCTCAAATTCCAGAACCATCGCAAACAGATGCGCACTCCGTATATCATATACGCAGACTTTGAGGCGTTGAACATACCAATCGAAGGTGCAGTCATGAACCCCAGCGAGAGCAATACCAGACAGATAGCTGAGCAGAAACCGTGTAGCTTCTGTTATATAGTGGTTCGTTACGATGGCCGCACCAAGAAGCCGGTGCTATATCGTGGAGAGAACGCCGTGCAACAATTCCTACAACGAATACAAGGCGAGCTGGACTCTATTAAACAAAGGCTGGCCACCCCAGCTAAGATGGTTATGTCAGCGGCCGATCGCCAATCATTCCGCGAAGCCATCGAATGTCACATCTGCGGAAATGCTCTCGAAGCGGATAGAGTTCGCGACCACTGCCACATTACCGGTAAGTACAGAGGTGCTGCTCACAACGCTTGCAACCTCAAACTTCGAATATATCCAGATAAGTGTAAGGTACCGGTGGTCTTCCACAATCTGCGAGGTTACGACAGCCACCTCATAATGCAAGCGATAGGTAGCTGTGAGGCCGCACAGGATGAGGAAACTGAAATTAACTGTATTCCAAACAATATGGAGAAATATATGACATTTAACATTGGTCAACTACAGTTCATTGATAGTCTCCAGTTTCTAAACAGCTCGTTGGATAAATTATCAGGAAATCTGGCGCTAGAGGATCTGAAAGTCACAACAGCATATATAAAGGAAAGTTTCGTTCACAATGATAGGACAAAACTAGATCTTTTGAGGCGAAAGGGCGTATATTGTTACGAATACATCCACGATTACCACCGCTTCGAAGAAGATCGACTTCCACCCAAAGAAGCGTTCTACAGCAGGCTGACCCGTGAGAACATCTCTGATGCGGATTATGAACACGCTCAACGAGTATGGAATGAATTCGAATGTAAGACCTTGGGAGACTATCACGACTTGTATCTCCGAACGGATGTACTCCTACTAGCCGATGTCTTCGAAACCTTCAGATCCACATCGATGAAGCACTACAGTCTGGACCCGGCTAACTACTTCAGCCTACCAGGAATGGCCTGGGACGCTTTGTTGAAAAAGACAAAAATCGAGCTCGAACTTTTAACAGATATTGACATGCATTTGTTCGTAGAGAAAGGTCTCAGAGGCGGTATTTCGATGGTATCTAAACGCTTCGCAAAAGCCAACAACCCGCAATGCCCAGATCATGATACCACGAAGCCAGACAACTGGATCATGTACCTCGACGCTAATAACCTCTACGGCTGGGCGATGCAACAGCCATTGCCAGTTGGAGGGTTTAGCTGGGTAAGTCCAACTCTCGATGAAGTGTTGGAAACTCCAGACGACGCACCTGAAGGCTTCCTGCTCGAAGTTGATCTCGAGTACCCGGAGCACCTCCACGAATCACATAGCGACTATCCCCTAGCACCGGAGACCCTGACAGTCCAAGAGGAGTGGTTGAGTGACTATCAGAATGTGCTTATGAACGAGTTGGAAAGCAAGTTCACAAAGCATGTGAAGTTAATACCAAGCCTACGACCTAAGGAGCGGTATGTGGTCCATTACCGAAATCTCAAACTCTACCATTCGTTGGGCCTACGAGTTTCTAAAATCCATCGTGCCGTTAAATTCAGACAGGAGGCATGGATGGCTCCATACATCGAGATGAATACGAAATTGAGAGCGAAGGCAACGTCGGAGTTTGAGAAGGATTTCTTCAAACTGGCTAATAATGCGGTCTTTGGAAAGACCATGGAAAATCTTAGAAAAAGAATCAGAGTTAACCTGGTACCGACCTCAAAAGTTGGCAAACTTCGTAAACTAATTGCTGACCCGGCCTACATATCACACAAAATCTTCAACGACCAACTCGCCGCGATTCACAGTTTGAAGAACAAGCTCAAGTTAAACAGACCTGTATATGTCGGCCAGGCTGTCCTCGACCTCAGCAAGCATCTGATGTACGACTTCTGGTACAACGATGTGAAAAACGAGTACGGAGAAAAAGCCCAGTTGCTATATACAGACACAGATAGCCTCTTATTTCAGGTGGAGACTCCGAACGCCTATACCGATATGTGGAATAAAAAACACCTATACGACCTCTCCGAGTTTCCAAAAGACGGCCCATACTACGACGTCGAGAACAAGAAACTCGTGGGCAAGTTCAAGGATGAATGTAACGGAGTGGCCATAGCCCAATTCGTAGGACTGCGTCCGAAGATGTACTCGATCTTAAAATCGGGCGGTTCAGAGATCAGGAAAGCAAAAGGCGTTCAGAGAGCAGTTGTGAAGAAGGATCTGCACCACGAGCTATACAAGGAATGCCTGTTCGAACGAGAAGAAATGCGGCACACACAAGTCGTGATTAGAAGCCACGACCACCAGATCGGAGTGTACGAGCAGAATAAGATCAGCCTCTCTCCATTAGACACAAAAAAGTGGATTTCTCCGGACGGGATAACAACGCTGGCATATGGACACTACAAAATCAACGACGGTTGAGTATTCTATCGGGGGGTAGCTCAGTGCCCATAGGCACCAGAAGCAGCTCCTCGCGTACAAAACCGCGGCCAGGCCCATCAACTAGATGGTATAAAGCCGGTTTACCAGCCTGCCGAACAACATCCAAAATAGCGTGGATGGTGAGCGACCAGTTAGGATCGGTGGCACGTTTGCTTCCACCTTCGAGCTCGCCGGGAGCGTACAAATAGCGGACGAGAACGTCGTGTCCGAGAATAGGCTCATCCATTCCCCACAAACGAGTTTTCATTTGTGAATGAGAGGGCTTCTGTGTCACTTTAGCAGCTTTCATCGCTTCAACCGGCTTCATGTCGAGCAAGCGCGTCGGCTCATCGTTTAGTGTAGCTGCAACTTCGGGCAATCGTCGAACCCATTCCACTGACCGTTCGGATGACCCTCTTGCAGCAAGGAGCAATTCCTGAGCATATTGAGCACCGAAGAGTCGCTCAGCTAGAGTACGGTTAAAGCGTTCAACGATGCCCTGTTGGCGATGATTTGCGGCCTGTCCGCGTCTTACAAGAACGTCGTGCTTCGCCAGCAACGGTGTAAAATCACCCATAAATTCGCGGCCAGGGTCGACCTGAAAGAGTCGAGGCCAAGTTAATGGGCCCCTCTTATAGATCCGGCTTAAAGCGGCGGCGACTTCGGTCGCACTTTTGTTGATCAACGGTTCAGCTTCTTTGTATCGTGAGGCAACATCAACAACAGTGAGAGCGTATTTATAAGTCTTTCGACCTACTTTATCGTGAGGTAAAAACAAGAGATCGGCTTGGTGTACCGCGTTTGGTCGATTTTCATCGAACTTTGGACGCGGCATGCGGCGTGGAACGGGAAGATAAATCTGCCACACAGCCTGTTTCTTCAGCCAATCGCGAGCCTCCGCCTCGGAAACTTTGGCGGCTGAGGCTAGTTTCTTCACCGCAGCCTTACCTCGCCAGTAACCTCTAGGGCTGTAATAGACGGCTGAAAGGTGCTTAGACATTTCAGTAATACTATATATTACAAACAGGTAAACACATACACAAATGATTTTCATTTGCGTTTTCGCTGGCTCGTTCTGACACCCATCCCTAGCCTCGACTTTGCTGACATAATGGCCGATACCAGCCGCGCATCCTTCTTCTCATAATCCGGAGTTTCATCGGTGAGTGCGATCTTCGACGCGGCTGCAGCGAGGATGTCATCTGCGTGGTTACGCCCTGGGGTATCTTTATGAACTGCGTAAGCCACATCGTGGTGGAGGCACGCACGGTCGAGCTGATTAACACCGTGATAGCGCTGTGACAGCCGTTTATCGAGTTTTGTGAATGGCCCACAGTAAGAGTACTTTCCTGTATTCTGGAAAGAACCTCCCGGATTATCTTCCGAAGACATACCGGATGGAAGGCTCATATGCATTTCTGGTAGAGGTAGAGCGTTGAGGGCCCTATTCAGTAGCGAGCCTCCGCTAGACTCATGAGTCTTGCGCTTTCGCACTTTAGAAGGCAAAATTTGGCTCTTCTTTGCACCGCAGACGGCACAGGTTCCCTTCTTGGCTGGCCGACCGTTTCGTAACTCGACGATTGTTTCATTTGAAGTCTCAGTATGTTTCTTACATCGTAGGCAATACATTGTGTTCGTTGAATACAATCATAACTCGTTGTCTCTATATGGAAATAACAAATTTCGATCTCGAAGCCGACGATGGGAAAAAACACCACCATTGGTTGTTGCCATCAAGCATACGATGCATAATCTGTGGGCCTAGCGGATGTGGGAAAACAAACTTACTGCTTAACCTTCTGTTGAAGAAGGGGTACCTACGTTTTGACCGGCTCTATCTATACTCAAAGTCTCTGGGACAGGAAAAATATCAATTTCTTCGGGACTGGATAACAGAACTCGAAAAAGTTGCCGGTAAGGAAGTGGCTTCCTTTCACTCTTGCTCAGATGAAATAGTTCCAGTTGAATCATTAAATAAGAATGCCAGAAGCCTTCTAGTTTTCGATGACGTCATGCTTGAAAAACAGTCGCCCATTGAAAGGTATTTCACTATGGGTCGACACGGTGGCGCGGACTGCTTCTACTTAACACAGAATTATTTTCGAATTCCGAAGCAAGCGATCCGTGACAATGCTAATCTTATCGTCCTCTTCAACCAAGACAGCAAAAATTTGCGAGCCATTCACGATACGTTCGTGGGCGGCGACATGTCTTTCGATGAATTCCGTACGTTCTTCAGCGAGTGCGCTGCCCAACCATATGGATTCGCAGTCATAGATTTGACGTCCAAAGTGTACGATGGAAAATATCGCTGCGGGTTCGATCGCTTCTATAAGCCCAAGGCAAGTATTTAAAGACATGATATAGGCAACATATAGTCGACATATAAACGCGATGTGGACAAAAGTTTCGTCTAAACAGGAGCGAGACGCGTTAACTCAGGATTATTTAGCTCGCAGAAATCGATTGAGACAGCGTTTCGTGGATGAGAAGCTCGGTGAAGCCAACCTTCAGTACGATGCGGCAAAGCTTTTTAAACCAATCGCCACAGCCACGGCTGAATCCCAGGCGGCTACGTCTAAGGAGTTGCAGAAAGTTACCAGCGCTTTACAGGATTTGCCGGCGCAGATTTCAGAGTCTGCTAATTTTAACCCGATAGCGGCGTTGTTCGGCGATTCAGCAGGAACAGCTGCTCCAGCGCTTCCAGCGCTTCCAGCATCCCGAATCCCCCCCGCACTGTTAGTTGATCCAAACAAATATCTCAACGTCGAGGCAATCATAAGGCACGGTTTCAGACCTCCGAGCGAGCTCGATTTAGCCGACAAGGCAGGTGCTGAAAAGATAATCGATGAGGTCAATCACTATAATCGCCACACCCTGGGCAAAGAGAAAAAGCTGGCTAAAAAGCAAAAAGATGAAGAAAAGGTAGATGCGGTGACTGCAGATATCGAAGCCCTAAGGGAATATAAAAAGCGAATCGATACACTGATAGAGGGCCACACCCTCATCAAAAAGGGAAAGGGTTTCAGTGTCCCAGCCGTTCCTCTTAAATTACAAGGTAGCGCCTTGGGTGAGCTCTCCGTCGACCCCGTCGCGCTGTCTGCTGGTAGACTAAGAGTGTTTAAAGGTGGGAACCTCGTGCTCGAAGCTCCTGCCGATGAGTCATTGTTCAGCCTGTTAACGAAACGATTCGTTAAGACTAAGCAATATTCGCCTCAAGCAATCGAAACTTTTAAAAAGCTCGTACAGATGTCTGGTCTGCCTATTCATGGCCGGAAAAGTAAAAAGTTCCAGCTGATTCGAGGCGGCGCGGTGCAATTTTACAACGATCCAAACGCCCTGGTAGAGAGGTTGCAGCTTTTGGTGGCCTCTAAGGCCGCGGGAAACACAGGTCTCGGCAACGAAATCTCCGCCATTCTTGACGAGTTACTGCGTTCCGGTGCGATCTCCAAAGAGCTGGCACTCGAATTGAATAGAAACATGCTCATAAAATAGAAATAGAAAACAAAATTCATGGCTCAGATGGAACGCTCGGAGAAACTGCTCGAAGAAATTCGAGACCTTTTGCAGCCTAAGGAAAATTTTAGTATAGTTGTTTCCTCAGATACTACAGGGTGGACCACAGCTTTCTCACCACCGCTGTACCTGGATCCTAAAAGACGCTTTGAGCTTGCTTTGGTCAATCTTGAAACTTATAATTCGATCCCGAACATTGGCAGCTCAAATAACAAGTTCGTCTACAGCGCCGACAATGGTGTGACGTGGAAGACGATCATTTTGCCCGACGGAAGCTACGAGATCGCACAGATTAATGATGAAATCGGCAGGCAGTTAGAAAAGCAAAATCCGCCGCCGCCAGGTGTTGCTCAACTCAGCTTTGATTCTCCTATTACTGTAGGAGCTAACGCATCTACCCTTCGCGCCTTCGTAAAGATAACGAAGGCCCGTTTTAAGGTAGATATGGCCGCATCTACCATCAGGCAAACGCTCGGTTTTAACCCTCAGACGCTTAGTCTTGGTTATAAAGAGGGAGAAAATCCAGTCGATATTCTCCGGGTGGACACAATCCTGGTAAATTGCGACATTATCTCTGGATCATATCGAAATGGTAGCCAGCTGCCAGTAATCTACAGTTTTTTCCCGGATGTGTCGCCCGGCTACAAGGTAATCGAGTCTCCGAAAAATCTAGTGTACCTACCAGTAGCACCGGCTGGCAACGTACAGGGCATTCGTGTGTGGCTGACCGACCAGAATGGTGAACAATTAAACCTCCGCGGTGAGACAGTAACTATAAGGTTTCACATCCGCAGTGCGTAGATTTTCACACTTAAATATTCTCATGTTTGTTCTTGGAATTAAAAAGCGGCGTCGTGTCGTGGGTGGTGGACTTTTCGACTGGATACCCAAAATCGCGGGCTTCCTTGGCCGTGCAGGATCGTTCATTTCGGCGAATAAAGGCGTAATAACAAACGTTGCCGATGTAGTTGGTAATGTGGTGAAAGCTGGGGCCACAACAGCGTCTGCCGTCAGGCAGATCGTTGATGCCGTGAAAGCGAGACGCGCTGCGGCCGTAAATGAAGCTCATTTACGAAATGAAAATTCATCTGCCGCGCCTGTTGTTCCCGCACCTTTGGAGAAGGCGCTCAGCGACAAGAGCATCGAATACTTAAAACAACTGGCTGTGAGTCCACCACCCGTTGTTCCGACAATGGCTGACATAAACAGCCGCATTGCTGGATCCGGTTTCAAGACTATAAAGCCGAGTCGTTGTGGTAGGGGTCTGTTTCTTGCAAAATGAAAAAAATTTCCGACTAATTCACAAAACGGAAAAAAAGTTTAACCCACCACATATGAAATTAATTTGCAACATGATTAATAATTGAAGCTTGAACTTTTTTACTTATAATAATGGCAGCATTTGACGTGCCGAGTGAAATGTTGGACATCGCTTCGGCGGTACCCGATGATAATAGCATCGAATCGTTTGAATACCGCGAGTATGAATCACAAAACCCTGCGGCTATTAACAACGGCCAGGCCATACAGATAGACATCCAGAACCAAGACATTTTCACACAGCCTTCCAAGAGCTACCTTCTTGTGGAGGGCAGGCTTACCACAACAGGCGCAGCTTACATCGCAGACTCGTTAGTGTCATTCATCAACAACGCCATCCCGTACATGTTTTCTCAAATTCGATACCTGGCTAACAATACCGAGATAGAGAATGTTATGTCACCTGGGCAAGCCACGACGATGAAAGGCATGCTGGTTTACGGCGATGATTTTTCCAAAGGCGAAGGTTTAAACATGTGTTGGCAGAAGGACACGACCGCGGCGGCGGCGGCTGCGAATATCGGCTTCGAGGCCCGTCGACTGATGATCATTGGAAAACCCGTCCCTATTGGAACGTTTTCATTCATCGTTCCCTTAAGACATCTATTCGGTTTTTGCGATGATTATCACAAGGTCGTATACGGGATCAAACACTCTTTACTGCTGAGCCGGCAGGGGGATGCAGACGCGATCTTCAAGGAAGCCGCTGCGGCCAATGGCCAGATCGCGCTGACTAAACTCTCCTGGTTCATGCCGCATATAATACCCGCTTTGGAGTATAAAAGCATGCTTATGAAGCAGATTGAAGCCAAGGTTAAGGTACCTGTAGCATTCCGCGCCATGCAATGCGACAACATTGCGGTGCCACGAGCGACGACTTTTTCCTGGCGTTTGAGTGTTAAGTCGGGCACGGAAAAGCCACGCTGGATTCTTGTTGCTTTTCAGACTGGAAAGAATGCACATCAAGGCCAGAATCCGGCACTGTTTGACCATGTGCAGGTTCGCAACATTTTCGCTATGCTCAACAGCGATCGCTACCCGGTTGTTGACATGAATCTCGACTTCACCAAGAGGACAACCTCTCGCGCTTACAAGGCCCTACGTGACTTCAAGGAAGAATATTGCGGCATAGACGCGCGTGAATCGTCATGCCAACCGACACCAATCGAATTTGTAGATTTGTTTCCGATCTTCGTTCTGGACGTGCGGAGGCAATCTGAACGACTTAAAACCTCTGTACAGGACATACAAATCAAGGTGGACTTTAACGAAGGGGTACCAAATAATACGACAGCATATGCCGTCTTGATCAGTGACCGACTCCTGAATTTTGAATCGGATGGCAGCAAATTCAACGTCGTCTACTAGAAATCGGTTTTTCACATTTAGATACAAGGCCCTCTTTTAGATATATTTTTTCCAAAAATGAAAACTGAATACGTTGCGTTCGGCCTTTCACTGACCGACGGGCAAAAGCAAACATTAGCTAGAGCTGCGCGAGCCGGCACTGGTGCCACGATCCGACTCGCTCATGGCCAGCTTCGTGGAGACGATAAGCTCGCGCTTACGAAGGTTCAAGCCGCACGAATCGCAAAGAAGATTACCTCAGGCGTTGGCATGGAGCTGAGATTCACCAAAACGCAATTGAAAAAGATGACAAAATCTGGCGGATTTCTTCCACTACTGGCTCTCCTCCCGCTGATTTTTGGCGGGTTAACCGCGGTGGGTGCCGCGGCTGGAGGGGCCGCCGAGGTGGCAAAGGCCGTGCACAACAAACAGGCCAGCGATGCAGAGGCTCTGCGCAAGAAACAGGCCAGCGATGCGGCCCAAGCCGAGAAAAAACGGATCGACGACGCGGCTTTAGCAGAGGCCGCGCGTCATAATCGCGAACTCGAAGCTCAGGTCCGTGGAACCGGTTTATATCTCGGGCGCCAGACTTATGGTGGTTGCTGTTCAAAGTGCAAAGGATCCGGTCTCTACTATATCGGGCAAAAAAAACTAAAACCGTTGAGCAACTTTGACATAGAGAAAGTCGCCCGAGGTCTGCCGCATTTCCGCGGTGTTTTCATGCGAGATGGTCTGCCAGCCGTGGCTCGTGAGAAGGAGTGTGGAGTTGTTAATTTAGATTCTGGTTCCGGCGATGGCACTCACTGGGTCGCCTATTGGATAGATGGGCCTATAGCCGTCTATTTTGATAGTTATGGGCTGGATCCACCTCTCGAAATTTCTCGATATTTAAACCGTTCCATAAGAACACAGACATTTCAGCTACAGGGGCCCGATGATGTTGTATGTGGTCATCTCTGTCTACTCGTGCTAAGAGAGCTCACTGCTGGAAAGAATTTTGAAGATATCATTCTTGACCTATGTTAGACTTCCGTCACCTTTTTGTATATAAAAAATGCCGGTTGATAAATTTGGAAGAGACGGTGGAGGTGGGGTGGGAGGGGGGCAGATAAGCGCCGCTGGGCTCGTCCACAAAGCGGGTGATACCATGATGGGAATTCTGTCGGCTGGAGGTTTTCGGCTGACAAACGTGGGAACGCCCACGATGGAAACAGACGCCGCGACAAAGGCTTATGCAGACATCATAGATCAGGACAACTTACAAATCACCGGTGGAACGATGTCTGGTGTTCTAAAAATGGGTGGTCACAAAGTTACTGGGCTGCCCACAGACGCTGGTGCGTCTGAAAGCGACGCTGCGAGCTGGGCACAAGTGGTACGATACGCGGACCAGAAGGCGACCGCAGCCGAAAATCATGCAGACCAAAAGCTTATCGATGCCAGGCAGTACACGGACGAGAAGAATGCGGGGCTGAGAGATTCCGTTAGGCAGTATGCGGATGATAAGGACCTTATTGTTAAAAGTTATGTTAACGAGCAAGATGTTATCGTCAGGAATGCGTGCGTGCTCAAATCCGGCGGCGTAATGACTGGAAGTTTAGTTATGGGTGGCCACCGAGTTACTGGGCTCCCAACAGAAATTTCAGGATCCGATAGCGACGCAGCGAGTTGGAAACAAGTGTCAACAGCGGTCGCTGGCGCTCTAGTAAAACTCGATAGAGTACCCACGGAGTCGTTGCATGTGGTGAATAAGCGGTATGTAGATTCCCGCGACGCTTCTTACAGACAGTACGTGGATGAGAAGGTCACCACCGCTAGAAGATATGTGGACGAGAAGCATGCTATCGTAAGAGGCGGGCATGTGCTCAAAAGCGGCGATTCTATGACTGGTGATTTGACCATGGGTGGCAAAAGAGTGACTGGGCTCCCAACAGAAATTCCAGGATCCGATAGCGACGCCGCGAGTTTGAAACAGGTGACGCAGCTGATCAGCAACGCCACTAAGAATAATGATACGGCGCCGGCTGGACCAAAGTACTTGACTAACAAACGGTATGTGGACGCGAAAAACGCTGAGATTGGAGCTTCAGTTAGACTCTATGCGGACCAGAAAGCTGAAGCTGCTAAGACGTACGCCAACGAGCAAGATGTTATCGTTAGGAGCGCATGCGTGCTTAAAGCTGGTGATGCAATGACTGGTGATTTAACCATGGGCGGTAATAGAGTTACTGGGCTTCCTACGAGCGCTGCAACGTCCGAAAGCGACGCGGCGAGTATGGCACAAGTATCGAAGCTGATCGCCGACAACATGACAAAGAGTGATAGAGTACCAACAGAACCGTTGCATGTGACAAATAAACGATACGTTGACGTGAAAAACGCTGAGATTGGAGCTTCCGTTAGACTCTATGCGGACCAGAAAGCTGACGCCGCTAAGAGGTATGCCAACGAGCAAGATATTATCGTTAGGAACGCCTGCGTGCTAAAATCCGGCAGTACCATGACCGGTGATCTGGCTATGGGCGGTAAAAGAGTGACTGGGCTCCCAACAGAAATTCCAGGATCCGATGGCGACGCTGCGAGTTTGAAACAAGTGACGCAGCTGATCACCAACGCCACTACGAAAAATGATACGCCGCCCTCGGGACCATGGTACCTGACTAACAAGCGGTATGTAGACAGTGAGATAGCTAATGAAAGGCGATACGCGACGAGCATCAAGATTCTCAACTACAGCGGCCACATTCCGCCCCTATCCAGAAACGTTTCCGAAACGGGTTTTATTGCCTCAGCCAACGAATCTTTACCCACTAACCCGCCTCATATGGCATTCAACTCGGGTGTGAGAGGTGAGTGGAAGACGGCGTCCACATCGAGAGCCGATATTGAGATTCGGGTTAGTGGGACTTGGTTACAGATTGAATGCCCAACGCCTGTGCGAGTATGGAAGGTTAGTCTGGCTGGGGGATCTGGTCCTACTGCACCACGTATCACGTCCTGGAAGATTTATGGGACTCCACCCACCGATTCGATGACATTCAATGCTCTCATTTCCTCCACTGCCACTTTGACTAATTCTGCACAAGAGTTCACCTTCACTGATGACAGAGAATACAAAAAAATCAGGCTGATGGTCTTGGCCACCAGCCCACCACAACCTACTTTTGGAATATCCCACTTCCAGATCTATACATATTTTAGACATGGGGGATAGTCAGTAGTATAGAAAAATATGGCTGACACGCACTACAAGATTCGGGGGTATCTCCGTCAACACGGAGAAATAGACATGTGCAAATACAGCATAGACAGTCTAGGTGATGTGGGCCACTGGGGGTACGACATCCCGAAGCCCACCGCAGAGCTATTGACCGCGGTGCCTCAACAGCACATCGACTTCGTGTCTGACGATTACCACAGCCGTGATATCTATACGGCGGCCGGAACGGTAACCACGAGTGCGTGGCAAACTCTTCCATTGACCGCTGCGCGTTTTCCGTGTATAAGTTTGCAAACCGCCAATGAGGGGGTTTCGTTAGAGTGCGGGTTCTGGAAGCTAACGGTCTTTGGTGTTTGCGGTGGTGATGCAACAGTTCGCGTTATAGCACCGGCAGCTGCTGGGGGTAGCATCGATCGTACAGTTGACATTCAAAGTGGACAATTTGATGCATCTAGGGCAATATTCGTTCCAGGACAAACGAGTTTCCGAATTGAAGGCAAAAAGAGAGGCGTTGAAAGTACTTCATCTATCGACTTAAACGTAACTTTACTAATAGAGCAACTATAAAAAACAATGGCTTTGTATCCAACGCTTACGGAGCCGACAATTTCGTCAGACACGAAGTCGCAGACGTTTCGTCTGCAGAAGATCGGTGAAGTAGAAGCATTCCTGAGATCTGAGGCGATAAGTCGAGGACAACTGTGCAAAAAGTATAAGAGGGTTGTAGATGTGGCTAATGGGGCCTCGGCCGGCCTTGCTATAGTTAGTCTTGGAACTGGGGTGGGTGGGGCAGCTATGTTAGCCACTGGTATTGGTTTTATTCCTGGTATTGTTCTAGAGAGTTTGGCCATAGCGACGAGTTTTCTGGATATTATCGGGAATGTTGTTAGCCGATCGTTTGTTGCTAAAGCTTCAAAACACGACGAAATTTGTATTTTGGCGGAGAGTAAGCTAAACACTGTTCATGACCACATTTCTAAGGCATTGGAAGACACGGCTATTAGCGATGAAGAGTATAAGCTTATTCTGGGAGAGGAGGAGAAATATAGAACGATGAAACGTGATATACAAAGCAAGAATGGAAAAAAAGAGTTGCCGAGTCAAAGCAAAGACCAGATGGTGGCAGAACTAATCAAGAAACTGACCAGCACTGGGCCTTCTCCGCGAACCACGATATAAAAATTTTCGTCGTAGGCGGTTGGAACGTTGAATCTGTTGTTGTTCCGACCGCGCCACCACCATACGATTAGCGGATTTATAATTTTTTATGTGCTCAAGTTTCCGCAGGTCACCGCGCCACCGCCGTACGATTTCCCCAGTTCCCCGATTTCCGTAGTGCCCCGATTTCCGCAGTTCCCCGATTTCCGTGGTTCCAGATTTCCGTATTTCCCCGATTTCCATAGTTCCCCGATTTCCATAATTCACAAGTCCAAAAACGTGACCGAAAAATGGTATTCAGAAAACGACGAGAAGTGTCACGTTTTGAAATTTCAAAGTCCGGCTGAAAATTTTACTCAGCGTAGATTTGCGTTCACTGCACGATTTCGTTCGAAATATTGATTTTGGCCTGATGAATTTTTGACAATGAAAAATTTGTTTCGGGGTAAAAGTTTTTGGGGATGGGTGAAAAAATTTTACACATAGCAAAATTGCTTTTTCTGCACGTTTCAGGTGTAAATATTGATTTTGACCTGATGAATTTTTGACAATGAAAAATTTGTTTCGGGGTTAAAGTTTTTGGGGATGGGTGAAAAATTTCACACAGCGTAAAAACGATTTTTCTGCACGTTTCAGGTGTAAATATTGATTTTGACCTGATGAATTTTTGACAATGAAAAATTTGTTTCGGGGTTAAAGTTTTTGGGGATGGGTGAAAAATTTCACACAGCGTAAAAACGATTTTCTGCACGTTTCAGGTGTAAATATTGATTTTGACCTGATGAATTTTTGGCAATGAAAAATTTGTTTCGGGGTAAAAGTTTTTGGGGATGGGTGAAAAAATTTTACACAGCGTAAAAACGATTTTTCTGCACGTTTCAGGTGTAAATATTGATTTTGACCTGATGAATTTTTGACAATGAAAAATTTGTTTCGGGGTAAGTTTTTGGGGATGGGTGAAAAAATTTTACACATAGCAAAATTGCTTTTTCTGCACGTTTCAGGTGTAAATATTGATTTTGACCTGATGAATTTTTGACAATGAAAAATTTGTTTCGGGGTGACTTGCCCAAGGTCCGTACGCAGCGGCTAGAGTGGGATTCGAACCTGCAACCCTCCGGTCACAAGGCGCCGAACTTATCACTGAGCCACCACGCCCCACAAATGATGGTTGCATCAATTAAGCCCTCGTGTAACCTGAAATGGGAACATGCAAATGTACGTGTTTTATATAGCGACTGTATGGTCTCGGCCTTGATCATTGATCGGATGAGAATCTTCATCGCCGCTGCCCGTATGGATCGGAACGACGCAATTTAAGGTCCCAGTGTAGGATACCAACCGTGATAGACCAAGATTTTAAATCACTAAAGTATTTACAAAAGTCGTGCCGTCTTCGGGAGGCGAACTGGGATCGTAACAATCATGCCTAACGCTGTTACCAATGTAGCTACTGTGCCATCTACGAGAAGAACCATATTTCAGTTTGTTATATCTATCGCATTATCAAATGATTCCGCCACACTCGATAGGTGGCTTGTTCTGCAGTCGTTAAGATGGGCAGCTTGGCCCAGTATGTTCTTCATGGCTGAAGATTTAAATGGGCCAGCGCTGCGTTTCTTTATTTATGAAGGGAAGTATGCCGTGTAGGTACGCAAAATTCCGGATTTTTCACCCTCTATCCGATTCTGTAACTTAAAATTTTATGTATAGGCCTGTCTGTGCGTAGGTCTGTCTATGCCTCTGTATGTGTGTGTGTTCCTGTCTATATGGGCGTCTCTTCTGTTTGTTTGTCTGTCGGTGCGTTGCAGACAGACAGACAGACAGACACAGACAGTATATGTGTGTATGTGTGTTTGTGTATGTGTGTATGTATGTGTGTGTATTTGTGTGTGTGTCTGTGTGTGTGTCTGTGTGTTGTTGTGTGTGCTATTGAGTTATTTTAATTGCCTGGTGCTGGAGGAGAACGATGAGAAGGTGGCAGACTTAGGGCTGGGAGAGTTATAAGCATAGGCACTGTTTTTAAAGCCGATCTGTTTATAAGGGCTGGCTGGTCACGAGAAGGCTTGTAATCTCATTTCTTTACCCTGAATGACCATTCCATTCCCCTCTGGCGGGCCCTTGATAGCACCAACGGGTTGGTGTTTCAGATTCACTCTTTGTAACGGTTTTTAAGCTTTTAGAACGCCGCCTGGTGAATGCGTCAACTCCGGTTTCAGATTCACTCATTGTAACGGTTCTTAAGCTTTCAGAACGACACCTAGCGACTGCGTCAGTTCCTGCTTTACCTATCTACTCGAGAGTTACCACATTATCCTCACCGATGTATGACTCTCCCTCATGGTGGGGCTACACGAGCCAGGGTGAAAGTAAAAGGTAAAAGGTAGACAGGCTCTTAATGCGAATGCGCAGAAAGAACTGCCGACTGTCAGGTCAGAAGTGACAAGCGTCGTTCTGTCCTAGGCAAGGGTACATTGGGCGGAGCGTCTCCCCACCATCACATGCCTCTTGCTTCATTGTAAATGTGTGTAGGACTTTCGACCACACACGTGTAACTGTTACATAACACATTCTGCGGAATGAGTTCTCTTCATTGGCAGTTCTCGAAGAAAACATTTAAACAAAGTTATTCTCCTTCGAACTTCTCTTTGCCCTAATGGGACATAGTGTCTTTTAATGACCTCGCAACAGGGTAGGGCTGTTCCCCGAAACCAGATCTGTTGAGAAAGTGAAAAGACGAGAGTGATACAAACCATCCTTGTCACAGCAACTAACCAACGTTAAATGAAATTTAAAATGTGCGTAAATTATGTTAGGAAGCAGTAAAACATAATTTACACACCTCTAAGGAGTTCTTCTTGTACAGTATATTGCTGCAAGTTTCGTTCAATCAATGCATCCTTTCAACTATCAAAACCATGTAGAGTACGGTGGACGTTAACGGCTCTGGAGCCATAAGACGTTGTCAAGCAATAAACACAGAAAAAATTGCGTTAGATGTCACTAATTCACAAAACTACGGCTAATATTAAGCTCTGGTCAGACACTTTAAGTAGTACATTTCCGAAGCTATATATAACTGTAGTTTTCAATTCAATAAATCCGCGACTACAGAACTTGTCTTAGTGCCAGTTCCAATGTTGGAGAAAGGAGGAGGGCGACGCGACTCGCTTCTATTAGGACACAGTGTCGTTAAAGAGCAAATAACCAACCATATTCTAACGGTCAAACTGTTAAAAAATTCTCGCGACCTCGACGACTTTTATCACCATATGATGATGTTAAACACTAAACTGCTACACAATCGCATAATCTGTCACTTCCGTTTTCCTTCAATGTATTTGTTCGACCTGGATTAAAGGTGAGGACGTCAATTATAAGTTAAGACATGGTTTCCTTGAGCAGCCAATACCTACCTACCTGTTTTAGCTAAAATGTCACCAAGCATTCAAGCTTACTCTTAGACACCTTTAAATCGATTATTTCAAGGCTATTTGAGAAATCGTTAAATTAAGGTCAGGACATGCATGATGTTTATCTCTCATCCGAAGCAACCAATCGATAAAAGATACGACATGCTAGGCGATGTATAACACTCCGCCACTGCTCGTAGTCTGGCAGTGCAAGTTCCGAGCCTGTATAAAAGAGGAGGGCGACGCTAATGATCTTTGTTATTACACAGTGTTGTTAAATTGAAACTGCTAGCCTACTACTGCTGAGAATAAAATCTTGGCGCCTTCGTCTCCGTATTAGTTATAGCGACCTATATTCTTCTTTTCGTTGTTCTCTAACGTTACAGAGTCAATGTATTTAGAGTTTCTGGAAGACAGCTTAAAAAGGGCAGAGAACTTAAAGAAGAAGATGACAAGAAAGGCTGTTGACGTCAACTTTATTTTGGCATAAAGCAGCTGGTTAGTTGCTGTTTAACGACACTGTGTCATAATACAGACGATTACCATCGCCCTCCTCTTTCTCCAATGTCTTGAGGAGGGTCTTTGCTCAGAACAGGGTTCGTACCCTAACAAACAACTGACGTTCCCTTCTTTCATCCCTGCCTAGTTACGGACTTTCGCCTCAGTGTCATTCAACATCTCGTGACTGTGAAGCCATCGCCCTTAACATGAGACACCAGAACTTCTCTGAGATCCTGGGCCAAGAGATACCAGTCCTATATGTAAATGTAAATGCAAATCGTCTTAAGTTATCAGCGCCACACAAAAGCCGCGTCAGGGAGATCAGCTCATTTACCGGCGCTACATCAACATCAAAGTCCTCTATAGCCCGGTTGATTTGTCCGTTCCTATCCCTGTGTCGTTCTGCCCTAGGCAAGGGTACATTGGGCGACGCGTCTTCCCGCTATCACATGTCTCCTGCTCCATTAATGTGTGTCACATAACACATTCTACCACAGAATAGATAATCCTAGCTACGCTTTATCTATTCTGTGATTCTAACAAAACAATTAATGTTATTCTCCTTCAGTAATTTAGTTTAGCAAGCCAGCAGAGTAAATTACATTAACAGTTAGGGTTAACTACAAGACATACAGGATCGCTCATTAAGTCTTCAAGTCAAAGCGCCTGAGTCAGTCGATAAGCATGTGACTTAGTCGAGTTAGTTGTTAAGTCAGTCGCTAACTCATTAAGTCAGACGGTAATTCCTTAGCGACTGACTCTGTGGACAACTTTAGTTCACTTCGATCGTCTTTCCTCTTACGGAATGTACGTAATTTTTTCTATAACGTACGTACGGTAAGCGTACGTTATTATGCCGTACGTTGGCATACGCTAACATCGGTTCATGACGAAAATAAAATACATAACATTATGCACAGTAAAAGTCAATAATAGTTAATGATTAACGGTCGTAACCAATTTTAACCATTACATAAGTCAGCTAGCTGTGGCTGTTCAATGATCTCTAGTTTAAAAATTTTAAATTCCAAATTGCTAATATTCTGTCTAAGGTCTAATATGAAGAAAATTAAGATTTTACGGCACACTTTATAGAATCGTATGGTATCGTATCTAGTAATTTATAAGGTGCCTCTCGCAGTATAAACTATTCAGCCGGCGCCCTCAGTGCAGGAGCCCCTTGGAAACAGAAGCGTCTTGAGCGAGTGAGTAGGCTATAGATGCCGGGAAGGATGGTCAGTGCCAGTGGTCATTTAATTGGTAATACTATATTTCAGTACCGTTCGTACATAATTAGGCCTGCGTACGGGGAGACTAATACTTTAAAGCTCAACTTATCATTTCTTAACGTACGCGTATACGGTAAGCGTAGGCTACGTTATTCTTTTCGGTAACGTACTTACGGTACGCGTACGTTATTCCGGTAAGTAACGTACGGTCACATCTTGCCTTACGGGACTCAGATTATCTAGCGACGTAGCAACAGGGTGGGCCCCTTCCCTGAAACTGGATCCGTTGAGAAAGTGAAAAGACGAGGGCAACGCTAATCATTCCTGTTGTGGCACGCGTTAATCGGCAACTAATCAATAGTAAACTATTGCAAACTGAAAAAAATGCACGCAAATTATATCGGAAAGCACTGAAAACTACGACTCCACTTACACACCTTTAAAACATTTGACCTCCAAACTATATAGGTACAATTTTTCGTTAAGTCAACATGAAATTTTGTAAATAGATATGTTGAGTATGCTACTGTAAACAGTTTGTTTTTATTTTTTTTAAATCTGTAAATATTTAATTGGTACTTTTCTTGTGCATTTTACTTTATTGTATTAATTATTATATTATTATAATGCATTTTTTATAATAATACTATTAGGCATCAACCTTAGTAATATCTTTTACATATTGGCTATTGGAGAACCTATATGACCATTTCTTTTCATTTGCTAAATCTTGAGTATGTTGTGTGATATTATATACATATGAATATATCTGTATATGTATGTATATATGTATATATATATTTGTATATATGCATATATGTGTATGTATATGTATGTTTATATGTATACATATGCTTATATATATATATATATATATATATATATATATATATATATATATATATATATATATATATATATATATATATATATATATATATATATATATATATAAGAATCTGATGCTAGCATGTTACATATTGATTAATGAGTTTCTATGTTACTAACCTTCAACATTTCTTTCTTAGATGTCGGATATGGTTTGATTTGATTTATGTATTGGAGTAGATATTACATTGTACAGTGCTCCAATATTGTGTTGCAATAAAGGAAACATACAGGTAATTGTAATTTGAATACACTGAAATCAAACTTTAAACAATTGTAAATATATACTCATATATGATTTGTTAATTAATTAAACTTATAACTGTGTGTGTTAGATACATGAACAGTTTCTATGAAAAGCAACTTGGTATACCACCTGTTTCATTTAATGTGCATGCTATTTGTGAATTATTACTATTTCATACATGATGTAATTAGAACGGTAGATAATGACATTGGATATAATTGAACCGGAGATTAGTGAATTATTGCTTAAAGTTTTCAGAAATGGAGTAGGAGTTTGGTGTCATAATTATAACTAAATGTACTGTGAATTTATATCTGAAGTTGTTAAAATATTTCCAATGTGTGACAAATGTTTCCAAATACTGTTTAATTTGCATCAAAACATTTTATAACTATGTCCATCATAGACAATGTTACATATATTACTTTAAATGATATGACATAGTGACTTTGTACAGCTCTGTTCGACACCTCTAAATGGTGTCTTTCGGATGCTATAAGTATCTCGTTTTCTGCTATATGTATTTGTGAAATTGTCGTCAACGGCCTTTGATGTCATAGGACGACGTTAAACTGTGGAATAATAATAATAAAGTCAACATGACATTTGTCATCCTAACCTAACCAGTCGTTGCTAAGGAACAGACCCAGAAACTTTGCCTTAGATGTCGCTAAATGCTCAAAACTACGGCTAATGTTAAGCTCTGCTAAGAAACTTTAATTAATATTTAATTAGTATATTTCAGAACTGCATGCAGTCGTAATTTGCGTTCAATAACTCCGCCACTACAGTAAATGTGATAGTGCCAGTCCCACGCCTGGAGAAAGGAGTAGGATGACGCTATCATCTTTGTCAGGCCCTATCATGCGAGCTTCGAATGGTGCCAAACTGACATGGCAGAGTAAACGTTTTTCCAGGTCTCCACACTAGAACGGCGAAAACTTTAAAGACTATAATTATATTGGCTCTCAAACGATAGCCGTGTCACGTAGCAATACTTTAGAAGTGAGTTTCATTCTTCGGAGTCACATATCACGATAAGCAAATTCATTTGAAAACTCAACCTGATCATTGATACGATGAAACTCGTGACTATTTTTCAGTACGAAGCTTTCGAAGAAGAAATCTGCGAATAATGTATTCAAACGGAAGATTTGCTTCCTGATCCATGAATTCAGTCATTGCTTCTGAATACGGAAGAATGCAATCAATATAACATCTCACTTTCAAATATTTTGCAAGAAAATATCTTCCAAGAAAATATTTTATGGTGTCATGAGATCCAAGAAAAAAGTAGACGTTTTCAAACGATGATTGGGAAGTTAACTCAACTTTCCCCATGACGTCATTTTGAGGTGATAAATAATAAAAGAGTGTGTGAAATCCAAGCAACGACTGTACGTCTCTATCGAAAAAAGAGTTAAGCGGTGGCAACAACAAGACATTCGCAAATGAAAGTTCCTTCAGATCGCTCTGCAGATCAGGCTCTTGCAGAATTTGCTCACACAAATACTTCACTTCATCGTATTGGCGACACTTGTAGAGATACAAAGCACGATAGCAGTCAGCTATGTTGCACTGGATGCCAAAGTCGTTGCGAATCACATTGTAGAATGAAATAATATTTTCTAGAGCATATTCCATAAGAACATCAATTACTTTTTCTTTGACTATCATGGGATTCACACCTGAAACCTCGCTTTCAGTCAATGCATCTGTTCTCTGATAAGCCATCTGTCTGGTAGCATTCAAATAAGAACCTGACTGCATGAAAAGAATGCATTTCGTTTTTATTAAAGCGTTCAAATATTCGTCCATAGGAAAAGCTGAGTCCGGCAAATCACTATAAAAATATGAATGTTTGGATATGCCTTTTTCTACAGTTAATACAGTTAAATAATGACCAAAGATCTTGGGTGAAAGACGCAGATCAAGATAAAGCCGCCTGCCAATGTAATGCAGGTTATTGTCAGTAATCTTCTTCTGAAGCACACACAATCCAACGATTCTTGCGACATCGTCAATAAACAACAAACAACCTGCATTCAGTGTCTCCTTATCCTCTTGGGAAGACTGTTCCACGAGAACTGACAAGCAGAAGCGTATTGCTAGTTGGTGTTCTGATGTGGCAAAGTGGATAGCAGCCAGATAGGCCAAAGCTGCAGGAGCAATGCCGTTGCATTTAGAACCTTCGTGTTCTAACGCTCTTCTAAGAAACTCTTTTGACATTAGAGACAGCAGTTGAAATTCCGGACGACTATTTGATCCAGTTAAATGTTGCATGAGACCCTGAGCACGCAGAAATTGAAATCGACAACTTTGTGCTGTGTACGCCTTCGGAAAGTTATGATACTGCGACCTTACATTTTTTGTTTGTTTCGTAACTGCATTGACAAATTCAACAAAGAGACTGCTATCCCACGAAATTTCTCCGAAGCCTAAACCATATGCTGTATGCAAAATAAACAGTAGCCTGTCATAGTACGTGAAACATAAGACGTTCTGTATTGTTGAAAGCTCTCTTAGTCGACAGTGTGTTTTCGAGTCAAAGCATCTGTAATTATATACCTCTAAGAAGCCATGGCGCAGTCCTGAACTTAATCCGCATTTCAGTATTGGACGAATAACCTTATGTGATTTTATGAGTGTGCGATAAAAATGTATATCCAATGATTTTGGTTCAGTCACTTTCCAAAACTTAAACAGTGGCAGCATGAAATCCACCAAATGTGGCATTATCTCCATTGTGCTCTCAACCTTGAAATATTTCAGAATGAATGTCTGTATGTAATTTTCCACGAACCAATGACACAGAATTCCAGATTTTCTGAATTCATTTAGTCGTTTTACAGTCTTGTCATGGATTGTGGAGCTCGATGTTTCATGGAATAAATTTGCTTCAGGAATAAAATAGTTCGGGCAGTGTCTCTTCTGTAGCCAGTCTGAAAGTTTCTTCAATAACTCACAGCAGATGGTAATAGCAGAAGAGGAATTCCACCATTGCGGCGACATCACTTCACAAGTCCATAACATCAGCGTCTTTAAATGATACGAACAGAGAACCTCATCCTCCTTTGGACAACCCTTTTGTATTAATTCTCTCTTGCAGAAGAATCGCAACAAATGGTAGACAATCTGTTGAATTTGAGTCCAGTTCTGAATTAAAATTACTTCCGCCAATGAAAATGAAAATCTCCACTGTAGTTCATCGTCTCTGCAAGAACGATGCTTAACGAAGACAACATGACAACCATTTTGTGTAACCTCGGCGATTGTATCAATGGTCGGCCATCCATTACTCCTAGGTCGTTTAGGCCAACCTTGGGCTTCCTTAGGCCATTGTGGACACCACCCGCTGTGGACGTAATCACTTGCGGAAGAATCATCATGCTCATCGTATCTATGCTTAATTGCTGGACCACTAACGATATCTGGCCGGGCGTTTCTTTGGAGTGAAAAATTGGAATACCCATTTGCAAGGCAATCCAAATCTAGAACCGCGTAGGTGTTTGAAAGAGCTGTTTGCTTAAATTCGTACTTTTTACATTTCCAGTTGTAGTTCATATCCCCAATATATCGTAATCGAAGAAAACCTGGAAACCCATGGTATGATTCAATCTTGAGGCACTCGATTGTATCTGCTAGGCCACTCATATCCCTTGGCAACACTGGAATGTTGCCACTGAAGACCAGCTCGTGGGCTCTGGCGATCAGGACATCTACGTCATCAATACATGAATTCGGCGGTCGGATATAGAACTCAGCTTGGCTGCCACAGTAGATTAAATACTCAGTTGATGCAATATTCGCGGACGGTGTTATGTTATGCATATGATCAGGAACAAGAGGAAATGACTTTGAAAGTAAATGGCACGTGCTAGCGATGAACCCAGATGCCATTTCTTCATTGGATTTACCCACATGTTCCGTCATCCTAAATCATGAAGAACATGATTCTACAATTCTACATCCTTAAAACTTATAAGCATTTTCAATACCATTGTCATCGTCATCATCATAAGCAGCAGCAGCAGCAGCAGCAGAAGGAAGAACTGAATTCATGTTTTACAGACTGTCTAGTTTCAGCTAGCCATCTGTCTGATGGCTAGCTGAAGCTCTTGGCACAAACCCTACGAATAGCAGACATCATTATTGATAAGTAATCTTTAATAAAAATTTTATATGCTATTTCAAATCCAGGTAATTCAACTATATGAATTACGTTCTACCTAGCAATCTCTACTGGCCAAAACTCTTTCCCGAAAAGAGCTACAATATGTACTACACAGTAGGGTGGGGCAAATACCGGTTGCCTCAACCAGACAACGATAAATAGAAGCTCCCTCATCTACTGGTTAATGAAATAAGTAATTTTCATATTTTGTATCATGTCTAGGGGTCGCAACTTTGAAAAATGTGTGACGTCATATAGTTCATTAGAAATAAATAACAAATGCATTAATCTTATTACAATAGGGTCATAGAAACTCATTAATGTCGACTATAATATATTACACAATCACTTTAATACACAAATTACACACTACACAGTACACTACTATATTGTATTGTATTGTATTGTATTTAAAAACTTATAAGTGCCTCTATCAAGTTCCCACCAATCAAGGGCGCTCCCAGTGCGAAGGTTCTCGGGAATAAAGGCAAGTTTAAAGACAACGAAAAGTTGTGGCAAAACCACCGGATAGTACTGCAGCCCGGGCCGAATGAGGAAGCTGATTCCACAATGAAGGGCCAATAGTAACAAAGGAACGAGACTGGGCTATCACCGTTCTCACTGGGGGAACAAATGAGTCAAGTCGATCAGAGGAGCGAAGAGGGCGAAGGGAGCTAGCTGAAATAGGAAGACGTAGTGGGTCACAGAGGTATTTAGGAGCAAGACCCAGGTAAGATCGGCAAATATGGATAAGTAACTTTAGTTGGAACGAGACTGGACCATCACCTTTCTCACTGGGGAACAAATAAGTCATATATGTACCTTTAGTTGGATGCGGGCAGTAAGAGGAATCCGGTGAAGATGTTCAAACATGAATGTGGAAATATGGGAGAATCGTGGGAGACGGGTGATTTGTCTGGCAGCTGCTTTAAGAACAGATTGCAGAGGGGAGAGATGGACTTTGGGGAGGCCAACAAAGAGGGAGTTACAGTAATCAATGCGAGAGCAGATAAAGGCATAGACAATGGGAGTAAAGACTGGAGAGGAGACAGATCTTAGGATAGCCTTGAGATGTCGGAGATGGTAGTAGCACAAGCGGGTGAGATTAGAGATATAGTCAGAAAAAGAAAGGGAGCTATCAAGAATTATACCCAGGTTGCGGTCAGATGCAGAGAATGTATAAAAGGGAAAGCTTTGAGATAAAAGAGGGTTGTCAGCCTTGGCCAGTTGTTGACGAGTGCCAAACTATATCAATTGGGTCTTTGCTGGGTTTAAAGAAAACATGTTTAAGGACAGCCATGCTGAAAGATCATGAAAGAGAGCATCAATGCGAGCAGTAAGAAACGGCTGAGCATACGGAGACCCATGCACGTAGAGCTGGGCGTCATCAGCATAGAGGCGGCCAGTGGTTAAATGCGTTACAAAGCTGGAGGTAATATCAGCTGATTAAAGCAGGTAAAGGAGTGGGCCAAGTACTGATCCCTGGGAACACCAAACTTGACAGTAACCCAGTGTGTTCTGGAGTCACCCCAGATTATCGTTTGTGTGCGATCTGTAAGATAGGACCGGAACCAAATAAGAGATGAGCCCCTGAGACCACTTGAGAACTCGAGACGTTGCAGGAGGATCTCATGGTCAACCATGTCAAAGGCAGCAGAGATGTCAAATAGAGCAAGCAACGAGATCTGGGATCTGTCAAACGCAGTGTAGCAACCAGAGAGGAGAGATAAGAGGACAGTTTAAGTAAAGTTTCTGCAGTCTGAGGCCGAGTTCACGGACATGACTCACGCCACGGTGTTATCATTCAAATGAAGAAATCAAGATTGGACTTGCCAACTACAAAAACTAAAGCTGATTTCCTGAACTAAGTTAAAACATTTACACTGCAGTACTGTGTCAGATGCTTTTTCATTTATTTTATTACTCATTGTTGTTTGTAGCTTTAACTTTGGGTTCTTAATAATTTGAAAGTCATGACCATTAAACCGGCTGATGTAAGACCAGCTCTCATTTTACAACATATGGCGTTTTCGGTCTGGTGTTTCAGACAAAGTTGCTAGAAAACGGTGATACATATCAAAAATCCATTTTGGGTGCAATATCAACTTTAACATGGACCTTCGATTTAGGTTTGTCCGGGAACTGAACTCGAGTTTTTATTACTTTTTGCCCCACCCTACTACACAGTGCATTCTAAAATGTAAAAGATGCTGTGGTCCTCGACCGATGTTGCTCGGTTCTTGCCGGTCTCCCACTGTGAGTTCTATGGCGTCTGGATCAGGTTCTTCGCTCAGCTGCTCGACTCGTCGGGAGTTTCTCCAACTAAAAGACTATGTATTGCACTTGCTTTCATTGAATCAAAACATCCGTTAAAAAACACATCTACATAGTCTAAAAATACACATTAGCCAGCAAACTTACCTTTCTTATTTGCTTGCACTTAGACTCACAAATATTATAGTTTGCCATCTGACAATGGTCTTTGGAGGCGACTATCGTTTGATGCTTTGTTCATCATGCTATAGAAGTGACTGGATTAGATTCTCTCATTGAATGCCCTTGATGTAACCAGAACCAGAACGGTGCTGGGTTTCCGGTCTCTTTCTCTGTTCTTTAAGCTCTGTGAAATTCCTTGATGTCGTCTATGTTATTAGAAAGTCCAATCTTTTCGGAATACTCATTTCCCGCAGCTCGTCTTTCGATTTCGTGGGCCTTAGAGGCTTTGGCTCAGCTTAGGAGAAGAAAAAAGAGCAGTCCACTGAGCTTTCTTGAGAGGGAGTTGTGGGTACGAAAGATAACCTAGATAAGAGGAAGTTACCCGAAGTGAGACCCGCTTTGACTACAATATCCGCTGACTACGGCGAAACCAGGATCTGCATCTGAGGAGGGTTGTCCCGCGGACGCAAGCAAGCCGAAGATATTTTTAGACGCACTGTTACTGGCCTACATAAGAAATTCCACATCGTTGTAAAAACCAGTAAGAAGTTGTAATATTGCGATTACTGGTTCAGCAAAACAACCAGTTACTATTTAGCTAGATGCTGCTGTATAAAACACAACAATCTCTCCGTGGTGACACTATGGCTAGGCGATTTAAAACTGGAAGATTTACTGATGAAATGCTCAAGGAAGGTCACAAAACGTAAGCATGCAAAATGTCCACCATTTCCTGCTTTATATCGGTCCTGTTATGAGGTGAATAGGTTTAGTTGTGACTTCGCCCTAAAGAAGGCAACTGGCTGCGACTGAGAAGACAATTTTTAATCGTCTGTTTTTAATTTAACCCAAGGAAGTTTTCAAGTTGGACAATTTGAATCAACCCCAAAATCTTGACGAAAGCAGGATTTCATAGGATCAATTACTTCCCTTTACCTGAACTTGGTTTCAAACACAGGTCTTTCACATGTCCCATCACTGAAATGGAGTTGGATGACTACTTATGTACTAGTGCATCAGATTATTTAAAAAAATAAAATCTCTTCCAACGTTACCTATGTTCTGGGAGTCCTTCGATCACATAGCTTTCCATCGACAACACTGCATGAGATTGCGAAAGCTACAACATTATCCTCACTGATGTATGCCTCTCCCTCATGGTGGAGCTACACGAGACAGAGTGAAAGTAAAAGGTAGAAGGTAGACAGGCTCTTAGTGCGAATGCGCAGAAAGGACTGCTTCCAAGGCTGTAGTCGAGGGCATATGCGGGTATACATAGAGACCGTATACATACCTCACAAAATATTTGTTCACACCTATAATTCGTTTCGGCAAACTAGCTGGTAGCGTGTACTCACCTCCAATTTGTTTCGGAAAACTAGCAGGTAGCGTAGGGCCTATACTCACCTCTGATTTTACCACTACAGCCCGGGTGCCAGGTCAGAAATGACAAGTTCCTTCTTTGTTCTGCCATAGTCCAGGCCGAGCTCTTGGTCCCCCACGCGCGGACAGCCATTATGCAGCGCCGTTCTTTTCGGTCGCTGGCCTCGCAACCGGGAATGGCCTTCCTGTTGCACTCCGCCTGGTCCCTATGACTCACTCTACATTGTTTCTTACAAACTTGAAAACTACGCTCTTTAGCCGCGGTTGGACTAGGAGCGCTCCTGAGTTGATCACCTTGAAGGGGCGCTATATAAAAGCTCCTTAATAATAATAATAATAATAATAATAATAATAATAATAATAATAATAATAATAATAATAATAATAATAATAATAATAATAATAATAATAATAATAATAATAATAATAATAATAATAGTAATGATAATAATAATAGTAATAGTAATAGTAATAATAATATAAATAATAATAATAATAATAATAGTAATAATAATAATAATAGTAATAATAATAATAATAATAATAATTATTATTATTATTATTTTTATGATGATGATGATGATGATGATGATGATGATGATGATGATGATGATGATGATGATGATGATGATGATGATAATAATAATAATAATAATAATAATAATAATAATAATAATAATAATAATAGTAATAATAATAAATAGTAATAATAATAAATAATAATAAATCATAATAATAATAATTATTTAATAATATTATTAATAATAATATTTAATAATAATAATAATTATTATTATTATTACTAGAGTATTTACCCGTCATATTATGACGTCAAATTATGACGGCAGTGTATATAGGCCTATATGTATCGTTGGTTAAAATTTATTTATTTATTTATTCCGGATATTTCTATAGCGCCTCTTGAAGTCCACTACTACTCAGAGGCGCTCCCGACTACAGCATTTAATACTGTGCCGGAATTTTCACGCCGAAGCGCCACGAGCAATTGCGAGTGAAGGACTTGCCCAAGGTCCGTACGCAGCGGCTAGAGTGGGATTCGAACCTGCAACCCTCCGGTCACAAGGCGCCGAACTTACCACTGAGCCACCACGCCCCATGCTCTGATCGCCGTCGTCAAGACCGCAATACTGACGTCACAAACGGTTTCTGTTTCACAATAGAACAGAAACCGTTTGTGAGGTAGCGTTTATCGTCAGACACAAGCTATATGGATATTATAATTATGTATAGATTATTATCACAGCTTTTAAGAAGAAGCTAGGAAAATTGGGCTATTAAGCGATCGAGGTTAATTTGCAGTGGTTCTAACAAAGACTACACGTCTTCTGAACCACTTAAAACCCTTGTTCTTGCCGGTCTCCCACTGTGAGTTCTATGGCGAAAAGATGCAGTTAAACAGTAGAACTTCCATCCTGGAACTCGGTTTAGATGAAGCAGTGAGCATCGTTTAGAATTTTCCCACTAGACGTAAAATACCTTCGATTCCATAGCATTCCGTTTAAAACTGTTGGATCCAATCCTTACTGAACTACCGGAAGAAAAGACAAAGTGTACGCAAAATGTCGCCCAAAAACTTAGTCCAACAGCTCTCTTTAGACACCTTTAAAACGTTTTTCTCATAAACTATGTAGCAGCAATAATCGTTTAGCTGCTATTGCATCCGCTCGGCATCACCAAAGTGTAAAATACGATCGACATTAACTTCCATTGTGGCCACAAGGTGTTACTAAACAAAGGAATCCACTTATTATATAAATGAAAAAGAAAACAGAAAACCTCTTGTAACAGTGAAAACCGTGGAAATCTTTTCCTAGTGACGTCAACGGATTTTCAACGCCTTTTCAACGCCTATGCTTTACATTCGGGTGGTGTGTGTCCGAAGAATGATTGAAAGAGGAGGGCGCCACTTCGCTATTATGACACGGCTATTCATATTCTATATGACAGACTGAGGTCGTTAAACAGAATCTACATACAAGTACTTCACAGGCAAATCATCGATGGTAGACAAGAAGGCGCTATGATTGAAGATGTTGTTGAACACTGAATGCTATTATTGTCTCCGCTCCAAAACGATTTTCTATTCAACTATAAATATATAAAGTACTTAATCTCTTACACCCAACAGGGTTTGTGAAGGTCGACGTAGACGCAGCTAAAAGATCTCGTTTAATGAAAATAACAGTCGTGCTGTTATTTTTTGCTTTCCAGCCTTTACTGGATTTATAACATACCGCACATACCGCATTTATTTAACATACCGCATGTATATGGGACACGGTGGTGTAGTGGCGCCTTGTAACTGGAGGGTCGCAGGTTCGAATCTACCTCAAGCCACTGCGTAGCGACCTTGGACAAGTTGCTTACCCACAATTGTCTGTGAGGAAGGCAACGGGAAACCACCTCACTCATATCATCCCCAGGTGGCATAAAGCCATGGACCTGCCTTCGGGCAGAGAACTCATTATCATCATCATCATCATCATCATCATCATCATCATCATCATCATCATCATCATCATCATCATCATCATCATCATCATCATCATCATCACCGCATATACCGCATTTATGACATTTCTTACCATTCGCATTAAAATGCAGTTGTAATTCAACATTATTTTGTGAAACAGACGATTATTATAACCTCGCGTGAATCCGATTTAAAGGTGTAAAGCTCGAATTCAGCTGAAAAAGCAATTGAGTTAATTTTATGACAGATCACAATGTAGTAGTAGTTAGACGATATTTTTATACATTTCAGGTAGGTGAACTTTCTTAAGTTTGTCGCAAATTACAGGCGTTTTGTATTACTGTATGCTGGAATAATGTGTACGCCATTCGTAAACTGTTTGGTTCCCATAAATG
Organism: Allolobophora icterica; assembly: GCA_963556255.1. Taxonomy (NCBI): domain Eukaryota; kingdom Metazoa; phylum Annelida; class Clitellata; order Crassiclitellata; family Lumbricidae; genus Allolobophora; species Allolobophora icterica. Next base: position 3,168,419 of record OY744608.1, on the reverse strand, counting down.
GAAATCACTACGAAAATTTATTATAGGTCTAGGCAATTTGGAATTTAAATCTATGAGCGTTATTGCCATGTTTAGCCCTTAACTGGGGCGTGGTGGCTCAGTGGTAAGTTCGGCGCCTTGTGACCGGAGGGTTGCAGGTTCGAATCCCACTCTACGCGCTGCGTACGGACCTTGGGCAAGTCCTTCACTCGCAATTGCTCGTGGCGCTTCGGCGTGAAAATTCCGGCAAAGTATCAAATGCTGTAGTCGGGAGCGCCTCTGAGTAGTAGTGGACTTCGAGAGGCGCTATAGAAATGTCCGGAATAATAATAATAAATAACTAAAACCCCAATTCCTGATCCAGTGAAGACTCTAAGCTGAGACTCCAACAACTGACTTATGGTATGCAGACAATAACTAACACACCCTAACTACATCGACATCATCAACAAATAATAACCATCTCAAAGCTACAACAGAAAACCTGACATTAACTTGAACCCATCATTGATCGAAGGACATGATGTGCAGTTGAACATTTATAAATACTTTGTATCTCTCTTGAGCAACACCAATCGTCTCCCTGTCAGAGACCGTGTTAAGTAAACGAAGAATGAATTTGTTTTGTTATCGGGAAATGAAATCTACATCGGCTGTCGCAAAACACATCACAACTATAACTCAGCTTAGACACCTATAATTTGTTTACTAAATACTGTATATATTCATATGCTACGTTGGATTCTGTGCTGTCCTAAATCAGCTGTCATTAGCAAAGTAAGAACGAAGTCAATGGCCAAGGCAGCCATATTATGAGGCTAAAGAATGGAAAAATATTACTTCAACAACTAATATTACTACTCATGTCATGTCAAACACCGACGTCGCTGCGCGACGGTTGGTCACATGCATGGACTAGGGTTCTCCACTGACGCCTATTGCGTGCAGCAGCGAGAAGATAAGATCCAGAAAGATGGGACCAGGAAAGAATGTTGTCTATCCAGTTAATTCGTGGTCTTCCACGGCGTCGATACCCCTCAACGTGACCCAGCATGATGGCATTTTCCAAGGAATCCTGAGGGAGCCTGATGATATGACCGAAATAGGAAAGTTTGCGAGCCTTGATGGAACCCAAGAGTTCGGGGGAAGTTCTAGCCAGCCGATAAACTTGCTCTGTAGTAAGCTTGAGCGTCCAGGAGATGTGCAAAAGCTTTCGAATGCATTTATTCTCAAAAATTTGAATTTGCCCTTCTTCCGCTTTTTTTAGCGTCCATGATTCGCAACCATAGGTTGCGACTGACCACACCAGGGATTTCATCAAGCGGAGCTTGGTTTGGGTGCTGATGGATTTGTTTTTCCAGACCTTCGTGAGTCTCACCATGACTGCCATACCCATGGCCAGCCTGGACTTAATATCTCCTGAACTCTTTGCGTCGCTTGAAATTTTGCTACCCAGATATGTAAAGTTATCAACTTGTTTGAGCCCAACGCCTGTAACGAAAACCTCAAGGACCTCATCGATGTTGGTCATAACTTTCGTCTTTGAAGCATTTATCTTTAAACCGTACTCATCGGCAGCGACTTCGACTCTACTGACGAGCTCCTGAAGTTCTTCTGGTGATGTAGCAATCAAGAGGATGTCATCCGCATATCTAAGATTACTGATGATCCTACCGCCAATTCTGAAGCCACCCATAAACCCGTCAAGTGCCTTACGCATCACTTGTTCCGCTAGGATGTTAAATAGGCAAGGAGAGATGTTACAACCCTGCCGAACGCCTTTCTTAACGCGGAACCAGTCAGAGGTGATGTTATCCGTTCTGACGGCTGCGCGTTGTTGTTTGTAGAGGTTCCTCAACAACTGGACAAGCTGTGGAGGAAAACCCATATCTAGCATGGTCAACCACAGTTGACCGTGTTGCACCATATCGAACGCTTTCGTAAAATCGATGAAGCAAAAATAGAGAGGTTGGTTTCTCTCGTTTGCTTTTTCCATGATGATCCGAAGATTCGTGATCTGATCGCGAGTGCCTCGCTTAGGTCTGAAACCGGCCTGTTCAGGAGCCAATTCATTGTCAAGCTTGGTTTGAATACGCTCTAGAATGACTCTGAGGAGAATTTTGCTTGCATGAGAAACCAGCGCGATGGTTCTGTAGTTCTCGCAACAAAGTAGGTCACCTTTTTTTGGTAAAGGGATAAAAACCGATTGCGTCCAGTCGTCGGGCCAAACCCCCGTTATCCAGACATCAGTACAGATCTTATGTAACGTGGTAAGAGTCATATCACCACCAAATCTGAGGAGCTCAGTGGCAACGTCGTCTGGCCCCGAGGCTTTGTGCAAAGAAGCTTTGAGCAAAGCGCGTTCGATTTCTTCTCGTAGTGGTGGCGGTTCCCTTTCCGGGATTTCGAACGTTATCTCGTCTTCATTGCCTGTATAAAGTCCCTCACAATATTCCTTCCAACGTTCATTGACCTTCTTCGGGTCAACTAACTTCTTCCCGGATATGTCTTTAATAGCTATTTTGCGCGCCTGAAACGATCTGGTGAGATTTCTGACTGTCTGATATGCAGGTCTATTGTTTCCTCTTCTTGCGTTTTCTTCAAGTTCACAACATAGTGCATCGAGATCTGCTTGTTTATCTTTCCGAAGTCTTTTTTGAACTTCTCCACGTAGGATCTTGTATTCCATCTGCGATTTCGACTTGGCTTCACGTTTCTTTTTGATAAGCGCGAACGTGTCATCCGAGATCCAGTTCTTTCGCTTCATCGAATCTTTGGGAATAGTCTTTTGTGCTGATTCTATAAGGATAATTTTGAGTTGAGACCATAATTCAGTGGGAGGATTTGGTTCTGTGACGCAGTTTAAAGCAGCAAAGCGATTATCAACCTCAACTGTGTAATCATGCTTTAACTGAACATCACGTAATTTGTCTAAATCCAAAAAGGGGAGTTTACGAGATTTAGCTTTTCTGAAACGAAGTTTGAATTTGAGAAAGACAAGATTGTGATCGGTATCACAGTCCGCATCGAGTCGGGTTCTGCAATTGTAAACCGACTGAATCCAGTGCCTAGGAACCAAAATAAAGTCGATCTGCGATCTATAAATATCTCCAGGACTCTTGTAAGTGTATCTGTGTCTGGGGTGTAGCTGGTGACGGGTGTTGGCGATGACCAAATTGTTCTCCGCACAAAAATCGATCAACATTTGACCTCTGTCGTTTCGCTCTCCGTAACCATATCTGCCAAGAACTTCTTCCTCTGTTGCGCCTTCTCCGACTCGTGCGTTAAAGTCGCCTGTAACGATGATAATGTTTCGGCTGGGTGTTTCCACAAGCACCTGTTTGATTTCTCCGTAAATTTGTTCAACTTCCTCATCAGACCCATCCACCGTTGGTGCATAACACTGGATGATTGTAAAATCTCTGGGTGAAGCGGCGATCGTTGCCGAGATAACTCTATTGCTGATCGGGTTATAGGAAATCAAGCAGGGAGCAATAGCTTTGTCAAGCCAAATGGCCACGCCGTGGTGTTCGCGTAATCCCTGACAACCAGAGTACAGAATCTTATGTCCTTCGATAGTGGTGAAGTGACCATTGTCTGACCACTTAGTCTCAGAAAGGCCACAAATGCTGATACCGAGTCTCTGCAACTCCCTGCCAACAATCGACAGTTTGCCCACAGAGTTGAGGCCTCTAACGTTCCATTGTCCAAAGTTAGTCTGTAATCTACTCTTGCGTCGATTAGTAGGACTGTCAGAGATTTCTGACGATGTAGAGTCAGTAGCCAACTTTTCGAATCCCATCCTAACTCTCTCAGTGGGAAACGCGGACCTTTTTATACCGGGCGACGTCCGAGCCGGCATGAAGAAAGTGTTATCTGTGTCCATACATGTTCGTCGAGGAAAAGGAAATGAGTTCGATTAAGCTCCTCACTCTTTGATCGAACTCGCAGTAGGACTCGACATACGCCGGCCCATGGAATCGGAAATCGCCGTTGAACATCACTAGATGTCTCTTCCGCCGACATTCGATAGGAATCTTGCTGCTGCCCCAAAATTCCGGATGCAGATTAATGTCTAGCCCAAGACAGTTGCCGTCCACGTTAGCCAGTTGTTCAGGGTTCCTGTTAGGCCTGTCCACCTCGCGAAGCGCCCAAGGTGGTACTTCGGCCGAAGCCTTCACCACTGATGGCATAGCCCTAACAGGCATTCCCCTACTTGACTGTTTCACCCCCTCACCACGATGAGGTGTGGATCGGTCTTTGAGGGGGTATATTACTACTACTACTGCTATATTCCCCTACATATTCTGTGACGAAGGGAGCTAAAATGATTGCAAGGCTGTGTATTGTTACTTAGACACCTTTAAAATGAAGTTCTCTGAAGATATAAAATCAGTTTCGTGCACTGTCTTACCTCATAACTCCGATCCTCGGATACTTTTTAGTACTCTGGCAGTGCCAGTCACAATCCTGGTAAAGGAGGAGGGCGATACTAGTGATCTTTGTTACCACACAGTTTCGTTAAACTGAAAGTACTACTACTACTGCTTACTTTATCTATCTCTAACACTGCGCGTAGTCATGGCTTTGTTTAGACACCTTTAAATATTTACTTTCCGAAGATATAAACTGGTAACTTTCATTTTCGTTTTAATGCAAGAATACTTATAAATGGTGATATAGAGTTTTAATTAGTAAAGCAGTATTATGATAAAACGAACGGTGTGAACTGCTCAAACTAATTTCTGTCGACGTCAAAGGACTTTGTTACCATAAGATGTCGTAAAACTTGGATCCCTTCCTCTATCATCGCAACTCCTACAGCATAAGACGTTGAAAAATAAAATGAAACCCGTATGTTAGATTTCGCTAAACACTCAAAACTACGGTCATGTATCAGGCACTGTTTAGAAAACTTACAATAGTCTTTTCATAAGCAATATATGATTGTAACTTTCATTCAAACTCCGCAATTACCCATACTCTGATAGTGTCAGTCCAAAGTCCGGATGAAGGAGGTGGTCGAAGCGATTCATTCCCATTATGACACACCCTGCACTGGTAATCCCCACCTTGCGGGAGACGCGGACAGCATTCGGGCTAGTGTCGTATATCGTGTGATTTCGAAATGACACAAGCGACTGAGCAGAGTGAGTGCACAGACACAGGAAAAGAGTTCCAAAAAGTAGTTCCAGCAACCGAGAAATCTCGTTCACCAAATACTGTTCTTGATTTAGGTATGACCAGACAAAGATAAATAGATGACCTCATTGAATAATTATGAATCTGGGGAATAGGCTCCTAAGAAATGTCATGGACGGAAGACTGAAGGGTAAGAGGACAATTGGTAGACCAAGACATAAGAGGTTTAACACAGAGAGGAGTGGCGACGTCGGACGTTTGAACCTGCCTTTAGGCGTGGAAGTAAAAGTTAATCGTTTGGCGTGTCCCGATTTATATGGGCAACGTTTAAAAGGTGTCGGGCGTGAGCGCTATAACCTATCGACTACCGTATCTCGTGTCCACATAGGATCGGGGATACAGCCCTCAATTCTTGCTTTTCTCCTCTATCTGTTTTAATGCTACAAAATTTGTCTCTCAATCTGCCTGACTTGATTTTCAACCTAGAATCTAACCTTACTCAACGTTTGGTTAGGCTGTTAGAGCGGCCTTTTTTACACACCTTTTAAACGGTGTCAACCGAGCTATAAAAGCATGAGACCCGGTAGCATATTATATAATCGCAAATAATTCTTGTCGACGTCAACGGCCTTTGTTGCCATAAGATGTCGTTAAACTATTATTATTATTCCACAGTTTAACGTCGTCTTATGACACCAAAGGCCGTTGACGACAATTTAGAAATACAGTTTACAGAAAACGATAAACTTATACTGTCCGAAAGACACCATTTAAAGGTGTCAAACATAAGCTTACAATATCAATAATGTCACATCATTTAAAGCAATATATCTAATGTTATTTATAAAACACATAGCTCTAAACTGTTTTGATACAAATTAAACAGTACTTCCCAACTATTGTCACTCGCAAGAAATATTTAAACAACTTCAGATGCACAGTACATATAATTATAATTATTACATTATATTCTTATTTTATCTTTGAAATGTTTAATTGATTATATCTTATTCCTCAGTTCAATATCTGCCACTACAATCATATCATGTATGAAATAGTAATAAATTTCACATACATCATGCACATTAAATGAAACATATGGTTATACCAAGTTCCTTTTTTAAAGAAATTGTTCAGGTATCTAACACATTCAACTATAAGTTTTATTAATTAACAAAGCATATATGAGCATAATTGTCTCAAGTTTGATTTCAATGCATTCAAGTTACAATTACATGTATATTTCCTTTATTGCAACACAATAATACAGCACTATATAATATAATATTGATTTTACTCCAATACATAAACCAAATCAAACCATATGCGACATCCAAGAACCAAATGTTGGATGGTTGTAATATAGATACTCATTAATCATTGTGTTATATATGTAATTTACTAGCATCACATTCTCATTATATACTTGCAATTGAAAAGAAACGGTTATATAGGTTCTCAAATAACCAATATGTAATGGATATAACTAAGGTTAATACACAAGAGCATCATTACAAAATTTGACCTTTAGTAATTTGTTTAACTACCCTATACACTTCGTTTTGTAATACATTTACTGTCAAAAGGGTTGAAATAGAAATGTCCCTTTTATACAGTTGACATTTATCTCGCAACAACTTCGATATATCTTCGTTTTTACATTGAAGTAGGAGGTGTTGAATAGTCTCCTTGACCTGACAGGTATCACTTAAACCACTAGAATGTCGTTTTATGATAAACAACCTTTGATTAGTATTCGCCACTCCCAGACGTAGTCTAGAAATTTGGACTTCTTTATGTCTATAAGGTTCCAAATATTTAATATCTGTACTTACAATTGGACATATAGATTTATAAAAATGTCCTCTATTATCATTATCATATTCTAATTGCCATTTATTTACTATATAAAGTTTAATTAAAGTAAAAATTTCTGAAAGTTCAAGATAATTAGTAGAATTAACATCAATATTCAGGGATTCTTTAGCCAAAGTATCTGCTCGATCATTGCCTGTCAAGTTAATGTGACTTGGTATCCAAATAAATCTTATTTGATTAGAATTTAGTTTGTTAATGAGAGATAATAAATCATTCAATAAAGCAGGTCTAGACTGAGAATAAGACTCTTTAATTGATGTAAGAACACTCAATGAATCAGAAAAAATCGCAAATTGACAATTCCTATAACATTCGGAGTTTAAAATCCATATAACAGTTTCTATAATTGCAGTCAACTCTGCGGCATAAATACTGGAGTTATTACATAATCTGAATTTTTTATCTATATTTAAACTTGGTACTGTAAAGGCAGCAGAAGCACTATCATCTACCTTTGACCCATCAGTATAGATATGTACATAAGAGTCGTATTTAGAAACTAATTCTAAAGCAGATTGCTTTAAAAATTCTGGATGATCAATTTTCTTATTTATTAACTTACGCAGAGTTAAGTCAACCTCTACTTGTTTGTTACACCAAGGAGGTTCAGAAGGGAAGGAAGGGCCAATGAATGATGTATTAAGTGATGAAAAAAATTCTAAAGTACGAGTATAAATGGAATGCTCCTTACTCTCAGGAGTCCTAAAAATGTTTGTCCAGTGATTTTCCATTGTTGCTGTATTTATGTGAAATTTATTACCCAAAATTTTAGTCCCACATTTTATTGAATTTTGGAGTCGTCTTAAATGAAGAGGTAACTCCCCACATTCATTTTGAAGTGCTGAGGCTGCAGTACCCCTAGGGGTTCCACAACATAATCTAAGTGCCTCAGTTTGAATACAGGAAAGTTTATCCAGGTAAGATTTACAGGCAGATGAATAAGCAACATCGCCATAATCTAAAATAGACCTAATTAAAGCTCTATAGATGGTTAAGAGAGTTTTCTTACAAGCTCCCCAACCATAACCACTGATTGCTCTTATGAGATTTAACCTCTTTTTGCATTTTTCAATTATATAATCAATATGTGCTTTCCAACTCAATTTACTGTCGAAAATTACTCCCAAGAATTTGACCTCATTTTCCATTTTAATTTGTTCTTTATCAATTTTAATAGTAATCCTTGATAAACTATTTCTTTTTGTCGTTAAACTATGAATACACAGCATATTATATACTACCAAAAATATAATAAGATTTGAGGTTATAAGATCAATATTGGAGAAAGAGAACAAAATAGCCTTTTATGTAATGTAATATAATGTAATAATGTAATATAAACATTTGTAAATCGCAGAGCTATTCAGAAGCGCTCTCAATGTGATAAGCTCGTGCAAAAAGAAAGGTCTTTAAGCATTTAAGTGAGGATCTTAATCTTTATGGCCACCAAAACAACCTTACGGTCAACAAAAGAGCCCTTGGGCCAAAGAGAAAGAGCCACATGTCCAAATCAATTATATAGAAATTATATTAAATATTAATCTATACATTATCAAAGCCAACCATATGCCTAACATCACCATCTAAACCTGTCGGAAACGAAAACAGCCAGGTGAAAAGCAAACGAAACTGATGGATGAAAGATACGGGCCTATAATGAAAGAAGATTGTGAAAATGAACTCAATCACATCGATTAACTTCAAATTCGACGTTAAGTTGTAATATGTCTATGAACACTGCTTCTATTCTGGCAGTGTCAGTCCCAAGATTAAAGAAAGGAAGAGGGCGACGCTAGTCTTCTTTTTATAACACAGTGCTGTAAAACAGCAATTAACCAACGAACGGTGCGAACTGTTCAACATTATTTCCATAGTGCGACCGTACGTTAACTCCCGGAATAACGTACGCGTACCGTACGTACGTTATCAAAAAAATTACGTACGCGTACCGTACGCGTACGTTAAAAATGCCACAAATTTATCTGATCATTCACAAAGAACCTCAATATGACTCTAGTCTTATAAGGTAAGCGTACCGTACGCGTACGTCAAAAATGATCAGTTTAGCTCTACAGCATGGTCTTCCTGTATGCAGGCCTAGTTATTTACGAACGGTAGGCCCTACCGAAATTTAGTAGGACCTATTACCAATAAAATGACCACTGCACTCACCGTAAGATCTTCATATTTTTCACACTAGTGGGGCCTATACCTTAGACAGAATATTAACAATTTGGAATTTAAAAGTTTGAAAGTAGAGATCATTGAACATCCACAGATGAGTAATGTAATGGTTAAAATCTATATAAATAAAGAGAAAACTCTATCACAGCGATGTTTGACCGCGATGCATTTCTACAACTTTGGACCTTTTCACTCCAAACCTTCACTACTGTCTCGGGGTGGCCATTACACACCCAGTGGTCGGCTTCGCGTCCCCCGTTTTCACCGCTTCCATGGTGTCCCGGGCCAAAACCTCTCCCAAACCCCCACTTTTTACCTGGTCCAAACAAATTCGAGTCGACCTATTTTCATTCGCCAGATGGCGCCGCCCGAGAAGATTCTCTGTGTTTGACCGCCAATTCTCTGTCACCGGCACGCATTTCTAAAGATTCACCAAATGGCGCAGCCGTAGGGATTTCACTTCACATTAACTTTTGTTGTTCATTCGCTAGAGGGATTGAAACTTATACCTAAATTTGTTGCTTATTCGCTACAGGGATTGAAACTTATAACCCCGGGCAACGCCGGGTAAACCAGCTAGTTGTTAATGACGTACATGACATTGTACCGTACGTACGTTATAGACAAAAATAACGCACGTACCGTACGTACAGTCGCACCTTGATAATTTTGTCATCGTCAACGGCCCATGTTGCCACAAGATATCTTTAAACATTGGAGCCCATCCAACCCGATGGTTAGACTAGAGCACTCTCTTTAGACATCTTTAAAACGCTGTGACCCAATCCTATAAATATTCTTGAACCAAAACCAATACATATTTTGCAGTCTGTCCTGTTCTGCTGAATTCTAGCCATAGTAAGGACAACTACCAACCAATCCGTAAACAAGCAGCGTGTAGCGCATGCGCAGTACGATCGCCGATGACGCGCAGTTGCCAATGACAACGTGCCATCGTCGGATGACGTCATTCTGTAGCAGACGACCTCCGCTACAACTAATAAGGGCGCCAATCCTTCGACAGCCGGCAGCGGGGTTTTCGGGCGAGAGGGTGATGGCCTGGGGGATTCGACGGTCGACCAGGGCCTACCTAGCGGGGCAGTTGACGGCTGAGGGAGTGTGAAATCGAAGGGCCTGCTCGTCTAGGTAGAGACCGACGCGAGGGCAACTCTGATCGGTAGGGTACTCGAAGCGGTAGTAGAGCCGGGCGTTGGTCTTGCGCAGGCGATAGATGCCCAGAATGGTGTAGCGGTTGTGTGTCGTTTCCAGCTGGCCTTCCGTGAGGCAGGCCGGTCCAAGACGGGACTCGTGGTGTGGTGACCCTTTGCGGACCCTCGCTGTCTGCCCCATCTTTGTAATTCTCCTCTTCCTCGGTCAGTTCAGTGTCCTCTCTTCGGACGATGTCTAATCCTCCGATCAGATACGTGCAGCTGTCAAGATCAGAACTGTAGAACGAAGAAAATACCCAACAATATGATTTTTACCATGTGTTTATTAAGCACCATTGTATGATGACCAAACTTCAATCAATGGTGCTGAGCAATTTAGAGTGAAGGATTTGCTCAACGTCCCTACGCAGTAACTCAAGTACCCAATTTCAGAATTTAGAGGCCTTTAATTCCATAAGATACCGTTTAACTTTGGAAGTCATACGTTATTGAACTACCGGAACAAAGACAAAAAGTGCACAGAATGTCGCAAAAACATTCAACCTATTCGGCTGTATTTAGACACCTTTAAAACGCTTTCATACAAAAATATATTTGTAATATTGGTTGAATCAATACCCTATCCCTAGGATGACAAATGTAGAGGGTTGACGTTAACCGATCAGATGGCCACAAGATGTAATAATTGGAAAAGAAAAGATAAAATTTGGTAACAGTGAAAGCGGTGCAAATCTTTTCTTAATGACGTCAACTGATTTTCGTGCCATAGGACGCCGTTAAAAATTGCCTTTGCTTTACATTCGGGTGGTATGTGTCCAAAGCATGGTTGAAGGAGAAGGGCGACACTTCAATCATCTTCGTTATCACGACAAGGCGTTGTTTAGCAGTAACAACTTACTTACTATGGAGAACAGACGATGGTCACGCTTTTCATCTTTCTCCTGCCACAGCGCCATTAAACAGAAATTACCTACTTACTGTATAAAAGGGAGAAGGCCGACGCTATGACAGAACGTCGTTAAACAGAATCTACTTACTTACTTTTGAAAAGAGCGTCGTTAAACAAACACGAACCTCGCAGGGAAGTCGTCGTTGGTGGACCAGACGGCGCTAAGATGGAAGACTTTCTCAACTCTGTGGTGACTTTGCTTAATCAAATAGCAGCCATGTTATTTTTTGTTGCTTTGTAACCAAGAGAATCAAAGCAGCATCGCTGGTTAATTTATCCTCACTCCAATTACACTGGAAATAGTTCCTGGTAAAATTTTTAATCTATAACTATCGCAGTCGCATAGCAGGTAACGTCGACTTTCGCCAACTGCGTTGTACGATTCCTTTGTACTTGATGACACTTCATTATAACAGTTCTCACCATTCCTATTAAAATCCAGCCTTAATTCGGAATTCACGGTTATTCAGCTATATTCAACCATTGCAATGCTTACGGTTATTATAGCGTAGTATGAAAACGTTTTAAAGGTGTCTAAAGGTCGATTTCAAGTGAAAAAGGAATTGAGTTAATTTTACGACAGATCACAATATAGTAATAGTTAGACGATTTTTTTATACATTTAGGGATGTGCACTTTTTGATCTTTGTCGCGAGGACTTTCGCAAGTTAGAGGCATATTGTAGGCCTATTGCGTTGTTCTTTTAGAAAGATAACCAAAACAGAGTTGCTGAATGGTTGACCATTGTTCATGTATGACTACCGTAGTCTCATAGCAGGTAAGTAAGTAAGTAAGTAAGTAAGTAAGTAAGTAAGTAAGTAAGTAAGTAAGTAAGTAAGTAAGTAAGTAAGTAAGTAAGTAAGTAAGTAAGTAAGTAAGTAAGTAAGTAAGTAAGTAAGTAAGTAAGTAAGTAAGTAAGTAAGTAAGTAAGTAAGTATAGACAGCAACTAACCAATGGTTGCAGATCATCGTTTAGGGTCATGCGAACGGTGAGAAATGATAACAGTTATTTCTAATGACGTCAACAGTCTTCGTTGCCATAAGATTGTTTAATTACGACATTGCGCTACATATTTCCGCTACAGCGAAACCTGTAGAAAATTTCCCATCGACGTCAACGGCTTTTATGTATAAGATGTCGCTAAACTACTGCATCCAAACTTTACTGATCTTTAGGGAAAGCGTAAATAGATTTAATTGACTCTTTCTATACTTTATGAAAGAATGAAAAACTACGTAATCGGTAGGAGAACCTACACCGCAGCTGTTTTCGGATGGAACCCGTTAGGAGCTTATTTAAGAAGAAGGGCATATTTAGAATTGGTGTTTATTTTAAAGTGAATAGGGCCAAGATCAAACAATGCAACAAATGGACACACTCCTAAGAGACAACGTTGTACTAATTAGACTTAGCGAAACATCATTAATGAAACAACAAGAAAAGATGAATCGTATGCCGAACGTGTTAGAGCGCTTAACCCACGGCTCTTTTTAGAAACCTTGTAATCGTTCCTTCCAAACTCTATATAAACTTAATTTTCGTTCGATCACCGCTCCAATGTGTTGGCGGCGTGTAAAGTAAGCTCGATGTTAACGGCTCTGGCAGCCGCAAGACATTGGTAAACAATGGAAAACACTCATTGGTAACAGATATAGGCAGTGCCTCCACTCCTTGGGAATTTTCCCAAGATCTTGGGAATTGGCGGATCGTCTTGGGATCTGGGGATTTTCCATGGCAATCTGGGGATTTTTACTAAGGTCTACAGTCATAATATAATGTTAATATTTCATATGGAATTATAACAAAAAGCACTTGTTGACTTGTTGTTGTTGAGTGACTCGTTGGCCATGTGCCTACGGATACTGGTCGTTTACTTCTGTACCTTGCTTAAACTTATCTTGTGAAAAACATGACCTCATACTTCATCGGTACATTCCGTAAATTGCGTAATCTATAGTTCCATACATTTTACCGCCGATGCGGACGTTCCAAGTTTTTACGCAACTATCAAAGGAAAAGGACTAAATCTGGACAAATCGTTGTAAAGTCGTAACATTTTAAAACCGGAATTTGTCATGGCATCATCTGATTCTGACTCTGAGTCTAACCGCCTTTTATGAAATTATTTCACGTTCAATCTAATTGTGTTTTGCAAAGCTAGTAATATAAAGCTAGTAATGTAAAACTAGTAATGTCAAGCTAGTAATGTAAACCTGGTAATGTGAACCTAGTAGTGTAAAGGGCCGTTTGTGTGGATTTTATAATACATTAAGAAAATGGACAGATTTAGCGATTAGTTCATGTAGAGCATGGAATCAAATGCGTTTTGACATCTTGTATTGACCGCATTTTGACCTAAAATATTCCTGTGTTAAAGCATCACTGCGAGTTGGTAGCTCGCTCTGCAAAATGATCGAATTTAGATTTTAAAATTACATGCTTGAAGCTTACAGATTTCCGCGTTTTACCAAAATTCGTCTGACTACTACTACTATATACATGTAATGACGAGTAAATTCCTCAATTGTTTTTAAGTTCAAATCGATCTTTAGACACCTTTAAAACGTCTTTACCCTAAGCTATTATAGTAGTAAGTTTCACAAAGAGTTGATTATCTGAGGTAAAGCCATGTTTTAATTCGAAAGGTGAAAACTTGCTTTGAGGTCGATGTCGATTATGTTCTTATTGACTCGGAGAGATTTGTCGATTGTTGCACGAGATTTCTTAGGTGCTATAACCTTTACCTATTTTATTGTAGAAATTAACTCGCGGTTCCAGAGTTTCACGACAACTTATAACAAAAAAAGCCGTTTGACACGGGAGAAATAATTACGGATGGGTCCAGCGTTTAGCGACATCTTATGGCAACAAAGTCTGTTGACGTCAACAGATATTATTTTTGGCTTTATGCAGCTCATTAAGACTTACGCAATCGAGTGCTCTGAAATGCCAAAGTAATTTCTCTCGATGTCAACGGCCATTGTTGCCATAAGATGTTGTTAAACTCTGGATACATCCACTTAATCGACACATATAATTGCTAGTACATAGCGCCGTGTGGTAATAAAGGTTACGCAGTATTTTGTTTGCATTCTCAGATAGTTCAATAAGGATTCGATCTAACAGTTCAATGACATATTATCCATTGAAGGCCGTTGACGTCGTTACGAAAATTTGTTCACACTTTTCGCCGGTGTTTTTATTAAAACTGTAAGTAAATGCAAGAAAATTACGATTGTCAATGGCGTCTGAAATCAATTGGTGTCTGAACAGAGTCAAATATTAGCCGTGGTTTGGGGTTTTTAGCGACATCTTACTTGACGTTTTCTATCTTCTTCTGAAGTGAACTCATTATGTGTAGTTTGTTCTTTAATAGCGACTTAGGATACCCTAGCCGTTAACTTTGACCGTACTTTTAATGTAGTTTTGTGATTATTATTAATAGTGCAGTGACAATATTACTTTTGTATAGAGTCGGAAACCTGCGATTTAGAGGTGTTTAAACAGACGTCGTTGATTTGAGTCCTTTGTGACATCTTACATATTTTTTCGTTTCCGATTCTGTGTCATAACAACAATGATCGTAATCACAATCGTATTTCTCCAAACTTCTGAAGCGCCACCCGAAGGCCAAGAGCAGGGCATCAGCCCGTTCACGAGTACAACGAGTAGATTACTAACACGGGGTTGGGGACATTACCGTAATTACGTTTAAAACTAGTTTTGACCGGCCTACAACACCCAGTTTTTTTGTCCCCACCACTCCATTATCTCACTGAATTAAGAGGATGCCGATCTATACCATCTAGGCTTCCAGAGGGTCCTGAAACCCACGGACAATTATAGCAGACCGACTTCCAGGGCCTCCTGAGGGCCCACGAACGCTTTGTGTGACCATTTTCATAGTTGTAACTGATAATATGGTCACAAGTGTCACAGTGTCACACTGAGCGGTTTCGGGACAGGGCCCACAGACCCTTATCAAAGATTGGTTTCCAAGCAGTGCCTATGGCTATCATGGCTTAGAAGTCTTTTGAATCGTGGTGTTAAGTGAGTCTTTGAAATCAGGCTCAACAGAAAGTCCTTTGATATAAAGACCGTCTCTATGCCAATTCGGCCAAAGCCAAAAAATAAGGATCGTGGATTGCCCTAACACATCAAACCGCAAGAGTGTCGTTTGCTGCCGGCCGAGACCCTCCCACGAGGCCGGCCCAAACCATTGGAGTGTGCCAGTAAAAATTATAGCCCACTAATCGTACGGCGGTGGTGCGCTAGGAATTACAGACTCACTACTCCAACCACCTACGATGAAAACTTTTATTTTGAGGTTCGTGGGCAAGACCCAGCGCTGGTTAGTTTCTTGATTAGTTCTGCCACCATCTGGTCTTTGCTTTGACTCGGCAACTCTTTTTTTCCATTCTTGCTTTGTATATCACGTTTCATCGTTCTATATTTCTCCTCCTCTCCCAGAATAAGCTTATACTCTTCATCGCTAATAGCAGTGTCTTCCAAAGCCTTAGAAATGTGGTCATGAACTGTGTTTAGCTTACTTTCCGCCAAAATACAAATTTCATCGTGTTTTGAAGCTTCAGCAACAAAACTTCTACTAACAACATTTCCAATGATATCCAGAAAACTTGTCGCTATGGCTAAACTCTCCAGAACAATACTAGGTATAAAACCAATGCCAGTGGCTAACATAGCTGCCCCACCCACCCCAGTTCCAAGACTAACCAGAGCAAGGCCGGCCGAGGCCCCATTAGCCACATCTACAACCCTCTTATACTTCTTGCACAGTTGTCCTCGACTTATCGCCTCAGACCTCAGGAATGCTTCTATTTCGCCAATCTTCTGCAGACGAAACGTCTGCGACGTCGTGTCTGACGAAATTGTTGGCTCCATAAGCGTTGGGTACAAAGACATTCTTTTTACAGTTGCTCTATCAGAAACGTTACGTTTAACTCAATAGTTGAAGTACTTAAAACGCCTCTCTTTTTTCCTTCAATTCGAAAACTCGTTTGTCCTGGAATGAATATTGCCCTAGATGCATCAAATTGTCCACTTTGAATGTCAACTGTACGATCGATGCTACCCGCGGCTGTAATAATGCGAACTGACGCATCACCGGTACTAACACCAAACATTGTAAGCTTCCAGAACCCGCCCTCTAACGAAACCCCCTGATTGGTGGTTTGCAAAGTTATACACGGAAAACGCGCAGCGGTCAATGGAAGAGTTTGCCACGCACTGGTGGTTACCGTTCCGGCCGCCGTATAGATATCGCGGTTGTGGTAATCGTCAGACACGAAGTCGATGTGCTGTTGAGGCACCGCGGTCAATAGCTCTGCGGTGGGCTTCGGGATGTCGTACCCCCAGTGGCCTACACCACCTAGACTGTCTATGCTGTATTTGCACATGTCTATTTCTCCGTGTTGACGGAGATACCCCCGAATCTTGTAGTGCGTGTCAGTCATATTTTTCTATACTACTGACTGTCCCCCGTGTTTAAAATATGTATAGATCTGGAAGTGTGATATTCCAAAAGTAGCTTGTGGTGGGCTGGTGGCCAAAACCAACAGCAGGAATTTTTTGTATACTGTGTCATCAGTGAAGGTGAACTCTTGTGCAGAATTAGTCAAAGTGACAGTGGAGGAAATGAGAGCAGTGAATCTCATTGAATCGGTGGGTGTAACCCCATAAATCTTCCAGGACGTGATACGTGGAACAGTAGGACTAGATCCCCCGGCCAGACTAACCTTCCATACTCGCACAGCCGCCGGGCATTCAATCTGTAACCAAGTCCCACTAACCCGACCTCCAAGCTGGGTTCTCGATGTGGACGCCGTCTTCCACTCACCTCTCACACCCGAGTTGAATGCCATATGGGGCGGGTTAGTGGGTAAAGATTCGTTGGCTGAGGCAATAAAACCCGTTTCGGAAACGTTTCTGGAAAGGGGCGGAATATGGCCGCTGTAGTTGAGAATCTTGATGTCCGTCGCGTATCGCCTTTCATTAGCTATCTCACTGTCTACATACCGTTTATTTGTCACATGCAACGGTTCTGTTGGTACTCTATCACTCTTTGTCATGTTGTCGGCGATCAGCTTCGATACTTGTGCCATACTCGTCGCGTCGCTTTCGGACGTTGCTGCGCCCGTAGGGAGCCCAGTAACTCTTTTACCGCCCATGATTAAATCACCAGTCATTGCATCACCAGCTTTAAGCACGCATGCGCTCCTAACGATAACATCTTGCTCGTTGGCGTACGTCTTAGCAGCTTCAGCTTTCTGGTCCGCATAGAGTCTAACTGAAGCTCCAATCTCAGCGTTTTTCGCGTCCACATACCGTTTGTTAGTCAAGTACTTTGGTCCAGCCGGCGCCGTATCATTATTCTTAGTGGCGTTGCTGATCAGCTGCGTCACCTGTTTCAAACTCGCGGCGTCGCTATCGGATCCTGGAATTTCTGTTGGGAGCCCAGTCACTCTTTTGCCACCCATGGTCAAATCACCAGTCATAGAATCGCCGCTTTTGAGCACATGCCCGCCTCTTACGATAGCATGCTTCTCGTCCACATATCTTCTAGCGGTGGTGACCTTCTCATCCACGTACTGTCTGTAAGAAGCGTCGCGGGAATCTACATACCGCTTATTCACCACATGCAACGACTCCGTGGGTACTCTATCGAGTTTTACTAGAGCGCCAGCGACCGCTGTTGACACTTGTTTCCAACTCGCTGCGTCGCTATCGGATCCAGAAATTTCTGTTGGGAGCCCAGTAACTCGGTGGCCACCCATAACTAAACTTCCAGTCATTACACCGCCGGATTTGAGCACGCACGCATTCCTGACGATAGCATCTTGCTCGTTAACATAACTTTTAACAATAAGGTCCTTGTCATCTGCATACCGCCTAACGGAATCTCTCAGCCCCGCATTCTTCTCGTCCGTGTACTGCCTGGCATCGATAAGCTTTTGGTCTGCATGATTTTCGGCTGCGGTCGCCTTCTGGTCCGCGTATCGTACCACTTGTGCCCAGCTCGCAGCGTCGCTTTCAGACGCACCAGCGTCTGTGGGCAGCCCAGTAACTTTGTGGCCACCCATTTTTAGAACACCAGACATCGTTCCACCGGTGATTTGTAAGTTGTCCTGATCTATGATGTCTGCATAAGCCTTTGTCGCGGCGTCTGTTTCCATCGTGGGCGTTCCCACGTTTGTCAGTCGAAAACCTCCAGCCGACAGAATTCCCATCATGGTATCACCCGCTTTGTGGACGAGCCCAGCGGCGCTTATCTGCCCCCCTCCCACCCCACCTCCACCGTCTCTTCCAAATTTATCAACCGGCATTTTTTATATACAAAAAGGTGACGGAGGTCTAACATAGGTCAAGCACGATGTCTTCAAAATTCTTTCCGGCAGCGAGCTCTCTTAGCACGGTCAGGCAGAGATGACCACATACCACATCATCGGGCCCCTGCAGCTGAAATGTTTGAGTTCTTATAGGATTTTTTAAATATCGAGAAATTTCGAGAGGCGGATCCAGCCCATAACTGTCAAAATAGATGGCTGTAGGCCCATCTATCCAATAGGCAACCCAGTGAGTACCATCGCCGGAACCAGAATCTAAATTAACAACTCCACACTCCTTCTCACGAGCCGCGGCATGCAGACCATCTCGCATGAAAACACCGCGGAAATGCGGCAGCGCCCTGGCAACTTTCTCTATATCAAAGTTGCTAAGAGGTTTTAGTTTTTTTGTCCGATGTAGAGACCCGATCCTTTACACATTGGGCAACAACCACCACGAGTCTCACGCCCGAGATATAAACCAGTCCCGCGGACCTGGGCCTCGAGTTCGCGATTGTGACGCGCCGCCTCCGCCAGTGCAGCGTCGCTGGCCTGTTTGCTCTGCACAGCCTTTACTACCCCAGCGGTCCCACCAGCCACGGCACCCGCCGCGGATAACCCACCAAAAAGCAGCGGGAGGAGAGCCAGTAGTGGAAGAAATCCACCCATTTTAGTCATCTTTTTCAATTGCGTTTTGGTGAATCTCAGCTCCATGCCAACGCCTTCCGAAATCTTCTTCACGATTCGGGCGGCTTGAACTTTTGTCAGCGCGAGCTTATCGTCTCCACGAAGCTGGCCATGAGCGAGTCGGATCGTGGCACCAGTGCCGGCGCGCGCAGCTTTAGCCAATGTTTGCTTTTGCCCTTCGGTCAGTGAAAGGCCGAACGCAACGTATTCAGTTTTCATTTTTGGAAAAAATATATCTAAAAGAGGGCCTTGTATCTAAATGTGAAAAACCGATTTCTAGTAGACGACGTTGAATTTGCTGCCATCCGATTCAAAATTCAGGAGTCGGTCGCTGATCAGGACGGCATATGCCGTCGTATTATATGGTACCCCTTCGTTAAAGTCCACCTTGATTTGTATGTCCTGTACAGAGGTTTTAAGTCGTTCGGATTGCCTGCGCACGTCCAGGACGAAGATCGGAAACAAATCTACAAATTCCATTGGTGTCAGTTGGCATGACGATTCACGCGCGTCTATACCGCAATATTCTTCCTTGAAGTCACGTAGGGCCTTGTAAGCGCGAGAAGTTGTCCTCTTGGTGAAGTCGAGATTCATGTCAACCACCGGGTAACGATCGGTGTTGAGCAAAGCGAATATGTTGCGAACCTGTGCATGGTCAAACAGTGCCGGATTCTGGCCTTGATGTGCATTCTTTCCAGTCTGAAAAGCAACAAGAATCCAGCGTGGCTTTTCCGTGCCCGACTTAACGCTCAAACGCCAGGAAAAAGTCGTCGCTCGTGGCACCGCAATGTTGTCGCATTGCATGGCGCGGAATGCCACAGGTACCTTAACCTTGGCTTCAATCTGCTTCATAAGCATGCTTTTATACTCCAAAGCGGGTATTATATGCGGCATGAACCAGGAGAGTTTAGTCAGCATGATCTGGCCATTGGCCGCTGCGGCTTCCTTGAAGATCGCGTCTGCATCCCCCTGCCGGCTCAGCAGTAAAGAGTGTTTGATCCCGTATACGACCTTGTGATAATCATCGCAAAAACCGAATAGATGTCTTAAGGGAACGATGAATGAAAACGTTCCAATAGGGACGGGTTTTCCAATGATCATCAGTCGACGGACCTCGAAGCCGATATTCGCAGCCGCCGCCGCCGCACTCGTGTCCTTCTGCCAACACATGTTTAAACCTTCGCCTTTGGAAAAATCATCGCCGTATACCAGCATGCCTTTCATCGTCGTGGCTTGCCCAGGTGACATGACATTCTCTATCTCGGTATTGTTAGCCAGGTATCGAATTTGAGAAAACATGTACGGGATAGCATTGTTGATGAATGACACCAACGAGTCTGCGATGTAAGCCGCGCCAGTTGATGTAATCCTGCCCTCCACAAGAAGGTAGCTCTTGGAAGGCTGTGTGAAAATGTCTTGGTTCTGGATGTCTATCTGTATGGCCTGACCGTTGTTAATAGCCGCAGGGTTTTGTGATTCATACTCGCGGTATTCAAACGATTCGATGCTATTATCATCGGGTACCGCCGAAGCGATGTCCAACATTTCACTCGGCACGTCAAATGCCGCCATTATTATAGCTAAAAAAGTTCAAGCTTCAATTATTAATCATGCTGTAAATGAATTTCATATGTGGTGAGTTAAACATTTGTTAAATTGCGTTTTGTGAATTAGTCAGAAATTTTTTTATTTTGCGAGAAACAGACCCCTACCACCACGACTCGGCTTTATAGTCTTGAAACCGGATCCAGCAATGCGGCTGTTTATGTCAGCCATTGTCGGAACAACGGGTGGCGGACTTACAGCCAGTTGTTTTAAGTACTCGATGCTCTTGTCGCTCAGCGCCTTCTCCAAAGGTGCGGGAACCGCTATTGGTGCTTTTGCGCCGGCAACAGCGCGTCTCGCTTTCACGGCATCAACGATCTGCCTGACGGCAGATGCTGTTGTGGCCCCAGCTTTCACCACATTACCAACTACATCCGCAACATTTGTTATTACACCTTTATTAGCCGAGATGAAGGAGCCTGCACGGCCAAGGAAGCCCGCGATTTTGGGTATCCAGTCGAAACGTCCACCACCCACAACACGACGCCGCTTTTTAATTCCAAGAACAAACATGAGAATATTTAAGTGTGAAAATCTACGCACTGCGGATGTGAAACCTTATAGTTACTGTCTCACCGCGGAGGTTTAATTGTTCACCATTCTGGTCGGTCAGCCACACACGAATGCCCTGTACGTTGCCAGCCGGTGCAACTGGTAGGTACACCAGATTTTTCGGAGACTCGATTACCTTGTAGCCGGGCGACACATCCGGGAAAAAACTGTAGATTACTGGCAGCTGGCTACCATTTCGATACGATCCAGAGATGATGTCACAATTTACCAGGATTGTGTCCACCCGGAGAATATCGACTGGATTTTCTCCCTCTTTATACCCTTGGCCAAGCCTCTGAGGGTTAAAACCGAGCATTTGCCTGATGGTAGATTGAGTCATATTTACCTTATATAGAGCATTCGTAATTTTTATGAAGGCGCGTAGGGTAGATGCGTTAGCTCCTATGGTAATAGGAGAATTAAAGCCGAGTGGTGTCACACCCGTCGGAGAATTTTGCTTTTCTAACTGCCTGCCGATTTCATCATTAATCTGTGCGATCTCGTAGCTTCCGTCGGGCAAAATGATCGTCTTCCACGTCACACCATTGTCGGTGCTGTAGACGAACTTGTTATTTGTGCTATCGATGTTGGGAATCGAATTATAAGTTTCAAGATTGACCAAAGCAAGCTCATAGCGTCTTTTTGGATCCAGGTACAGCGGTGGTGAGAAAGCCGTGGTCCACCCTGTAGTATCTGAGGAAACAACTATACTAAAATTTTCCTTAGGCTGCAAAAGGTCTCGAATTTCTTCGAGCAGTTTCTCTGAGCGTTCCATCTGAGCCATGAATTTTGTTTTCTATTTCTATTTTATGAGCATGTTTCTATTCAATTCGAGTGCCAGCTCTTTGGAGATCGCACCGGAACGCAGTAACTCGTCAAGAATGGCGGAGATTTCGTTGCCGAGACCAGTGTTTCCCGCGGCCCTAGAGGCCACCAGAAGCTGCAACCTCTCTACCAGGGCGTTTGGGTCATTATAAAATTGCACCGCCCCGCCTCGAATCAGCTGGAACTTTTTACTTTTCCGGCCATGAATGGGCAGACCAGACATCTGTACGAGCTTTTTGAAAGTTTCAATTGCTTGAGGCGAGTATTGCTTAGTCTTAACGAAGCGTTTTGTTAGTAGATTGAACAACGACTCATCGGCCGGAGATTCGAGAACGAGGTTGCCACCTTTAAACACTCTCAGTCTACCGGCAGACAACGCGACGGGGTCGACGGAGAGCTCACCCAAGGCGTTACCTTGTAATTTCAGAGGAACGGCTGGAACACTGAAACCCTTTCCTTTTTTAGTGAGGGCGTGGCCTTTCAATAGCAAACGAATTCGATCTCTGTAGTCCTGTAGGACGCCGATATCTACGGCCAGCGCATGTACCTTTTCTTCGTCTCCGTTCTTATTGGCCTTCCTTTTCTCTTTGCCCAGGGTGTGGCGATTATAATAATTTACGCCTTCGATTATCTGTTTCACAGCTGCCGTGTCGTTCAGGTCGAGCTCGCTCGGAGGGGTAAAACCGTGCCGCCTGATTGCATCGACGTTGAGATGTCTGTTTGGGTGGACGAGCAATGCTTCCTGAGCGGGGTGTGCCGCAATCGCCGGAATAGCCGTTGGAGCAGTTGCTCCAACGGAATCACCGAACAACGCCGCTATCGGGTTAAAATTAGCAGACTCTGAAATCTGCGCCGGCAAATCCTGTAAGGCGCTGGTAACTTTCTGCAGCTCCTTAGACGTAGCCGCCTGGGATTCAGCCGTGGCTGTGGCGATTGGTTTGAAAAGCTTTGCCGCATCGTACTGAAGGTTGGCTTCACCGAGTTTCTCATCCACGAAACGCTGTCTCAATCGATTTCTGCGAGCTAAATAATCCTGAGTCAAGGCGTCTCGCTCCTGTTTAGACGAAACTTTTGTCCACATCGTGGTTGTATGTCGACTATATGTTGCCTATATCATGTCTTTAAATACTTGCCTTGGGCTTATAGAAACGATCGAACCCGCAACGATATTTTCCATCGTACACTTTAGACGTCAAATCTATGACTGCAAATCCATATGGCTGGGCAGCACACTCGCTGAAAAATGAACGGAACTCATCGAAAGACATGTCGCCGCCTACGAACGTATCGTGAATGGCTCGCAAATTTTTGCTGTCTTGGTTGAAGAGGACGATAAGATTAGCATTGTCACGGATCGCTTGCTTCGGAATTCGAAAATAATTCTGCGTTAAGTAGAAGCAGTCCGCGCCACCGTGTCGACCCATAGTGAAATACCTTTCGATGGGCGACTGTTTTTCAAGCATGACGTCATCGAACACTAGAAGGCTTCTGGCATTCTTATTTAATGATTCAACTGGAACTATTTCATCTGAGCAAGAGTGAAAGGAAGCCACTTCCTTCCCGGCAACTTTTTCCAACTCTGTAACCCAGTCCCGGAGAAACTGATATTTTTCCTGTCCCAGAGACTTCGAGTATAGATACAGCCGATCAAAACGCAGGTACCCCTTCTTCAACAGAAGGTTAAGCAGTAGGTTTGTTTTCCCACATCCGCTAGGCCCACAGATTATGCACCGTATGCTGGATGGTAACAGCCAATGGTGGTGTTTTTTTCCATCGTCGGCTTCGAGATCGAAATTTGTTATTTCCATATAGAGACAACGAGTTATGATTGTATTCAACGAAAACAATGTATTGCCTACGATGTAAGAAACATACTGAGACTTCAAATGAAACAATCGTCGAGTTACGAAACGGTCGGCCAGCCAAGAAGGGAACCTGTGCCGTCTGCGGTGCAAAGAAGAGCCAGATTTTGCCTTCGAAAGCGCGAAAGACTGGTGGTTCTCTACTGAATAGGGCCCTCAACGCTCTACCTCTTCCAGAAATGCATATGAGCCTTCCATCCGGTATGTCTTCGGAAGATAATCCGGGAGGTTCTTTCCAGAATACAGGAAAGTACTCTTACTGTGGACCATTCACAAAACTCGATAAACGGCTGTCACAGCGCTATCACGGTGTTAATCAGCTCGACCGTGCGTGCCTCCACCACGATGTGGCTTACGCAGTTCATAAAGATACTCCAGGGCGTAACCACGCAGATGACATCCTCGCTGCAGCCGCGTCGAAGATCGCACTCACCGATGAAACTCCGGATTATGAGAAGAAGGATGCCCGGCTCGTATCGGCCATTATGTCAGCGAAGTCGAGGCTAGGGATGGGTGTCAGAACGAGCCAGCGAAAACGCAAATGAAAATCATTTGTGTATGTGTTTACCTGTTTGTAATATATAGTATTACTGAAATGTCTAAGCACCTTTCAGCCGTCTATTACAGCCCTAGAGGTTACTGGCGAGGCAAGGCTGCAGTGAAAAAACTAGCCTCAGCCGCCAAAGTTTCCGAGGCGGAGGCTCGCGATTGGCTGAAGAAACAAGCTGTGTGGCAGATTTATCTACCCGTTCCTCGCCCCATACCGCATCCAAAGTTTGAGGAAAATCGACCAAACGCCGTACACCAAGCCGATCTCTTGTTTTTACCTCACGATAAAGTAGGTCGAAAGACTTATAAATACGCTCTCACTGTTGTTGATGTTGCCTCACGATACAAAGAAGCTGAACCGTTGATCAACAAAAGTGCGACCGAAGTCGCCGCCGCTTTAAGCCGGATCTATAAGAGGGGCCCATTAACTTGGCCTCGACTCTTTCAGGTCGATCCTGGACGCGAATTTATGGGTGATTTTACACCGTTGCTGACGAAGCACGACGTTCTTGTAAGACGCGGACAGGCCGCAAATCATCGTCAACAGGGCATCGTTGAACGCTTTAACCGTACTCTAGCTGAGCGACTTTTCGGTGCCCAGTACGCTCAGGAATTGCTCCTGGCTGCAAGGGGGTCATCCGAACGGTCAGTGGAATGGGTTCGCCGGTTGCCCGAAGTTGTGGCTGCACTAAACGATGAGCCGACGCGCTTGCTCGACATGAAGCCGGTTGAAGCGATGAAAGCTGCTAAAGTGACACAGAAGCCCTCTCATTCACAAACTAAAGGTCGTTTATGGGGCTTGGATGAGCCTGTTCTCGGGCACGACGTTCTCGTCCGATATTTATACGCTCCAGGCGAGCTCGAAGGTGGAAGCAAACGTGCCACCGATCCTAACTGGTCGCTCACCATCCACGCTATTTTGGATGTTGTTCGGCGGGCTGGCCAACCGGCTTTATACCATCTAGTTGATGGGCCTGGCCGCGGGTTTGTACGTGAGGAGCTGCTTCTGGTGCCTATGGGCACTGAGCTACCTCCCGATAGAATACTCAGCCGTTGACGAGTTTGTAGTGCCCGTATGCCAGCGTTGTTATCCCATCGGCCTCTATCCACTTTTTTGTGTCTAATGGAGAGAGGCTGATCTTATTCTGCTCGTACACTCCGATCTGGTGGTCGTGGCTTCTAATCACGACTTGTGTGTGCCGCATCTCTTCTCGTTCGAACAGGCACTCCTTGTATAGCTCGTGGTGCAGATCCTTCTTCACAACTGCTCTCTGAACGCCTTTAGCTTTCCTGATCTCTGAACCACCCGATTTTAAGATCGAGTACATCTTCGGACGCAGTCCCACGAATTCGGCTATGGCAACTCCGTTACATTCATCCTTGAACTTGCCCACGACTTTCTTGTTCTCGACGTCGTAGTACGGGCTGTCTCTGGGAAACTCACTAAAGTCGTATGAGTGTTTTTTGTTCCACATATCGGCATAGGCGTTCGGAGTTTCCACCTGAAATAAGAGGCTGTCAGTGTCTGTGTATAAGAGTTGAGCATTGTTGCCGTACTCGTTTTTCACATCGTTGTACCAGAAGTCGTACATCAGATGCTTGCTGAGGTCGAGGACAGCCTGGCCGACATATACAGGTCTGTTTAACTTGAGCTTGCTCTTCAAACTGTGAATCGCGGCGAGTTGGTCGTTGAAGATTTTGTGTGATATGTAGGCCGGGTCGGCAGTTAGTTTACGAAGCTTGTCAACTTTTGAGGTCGGTACCAGGTTGACCCTGATTCTTTTTCTAAGATTTTCCATGGTTTTTCCGAAAACTGCATTATTAGCCAGTTTGAAGAAGTCTTTTTCAAATTCCGACGTTGCCTTCGCCCTCAATTTTGTATTCATCTCGATATATGGAGCCATCCATGCCTCCTGTCTAAACTTAATGACACGATGAATTTTAGAAACTCGTAGGCCCAACGAGTGATATAGTTTGAGATTTCTATAATGGACCACATACCGCTCCTTAGGTCGCAGGCTTGGTACTAACTTCACATGCTTTGTGAACTTGCCTCCCAACTCGTTCATAAGCACATTCTGATAGTCACTCAACCACTCCTCTTGGACTGTCAGGGTCTCCGGTGCTAGGGGATAGTCGTTATGAGCAATGTGGAGGTGCTCCGGGTACTCGAGATCAACTTCGAGTAGGAAGCCTTCAGGCGCGTCGTCTGGAGTTTCCAACACTTCGTCGAGAGTTGGTCTTTCCCAGCTGAATGCTCCAACTGGTAATGGCTGTTGCATCGCCCAGCCGTACAGGTTATTAGCGTCGAGATACATGATCCAGTTTTCTGGCTTCGTGGTATCGTGATCTGGGCATTGCGGGTTGTTGGCTTTTGCGAAGCGCTTAGATACCATCGAAATTCCGCCTCTGAGACCTTTCTCTACGAACAAATGCATGTCTATATCGGTTAAAAGTTCGAGTTCGATCTTCGTCTTTTTCAACAAATCGTCCCAGGCCATTCCTGGTAGGCTGAAGTAGTTTGCTGGATCCAGACTATAGTGCTTCATCGATGTGTTTCTGAAGGTCTCGAAGACATCTGCGAGTAGAAGTACATCCGTGCGGAGATACAGGTCGTGATAGTCGCCCAGAGTTTTACAGTCGAATTCGTTCCATACTCTTTGGGCGTGTTGATAATCCTCATCAGAAATGTTCTCTCGGGAGAGCCTGCTGTAGAACGCTTCTTTGGGTGGAAGTCGGTCTTCTTCGAAGCGGTGGTAATCGTCAATGTGCTCGTAACAATATACGCCCTTTCGCCTCAAAAGATCTAGTTTTGTCCTATCATTGTGAACGAAACTTTCCTTTATATATGCTGCTGTGACTTTCAAATCCTCTAGCGATAGGTTTCCTGATAATTTATCCAAAGAGCTGTTTAGAAATTGGAGACTATCGATGAACTGTAGTTGCCCAATATTAAATGTCATATATTTCTCCATATTGTTTGGAATACAGTTAATTTCAGTTTGTTCATCCTGTGCGGCCTCACAGCTACCTATCGCTTGCATTATGAGGTGGCTGTCGTAACCTCGCAGATTGTGGAAGACCACCGGTACCTTACACTTATCGGGATATATTCGAAGTTTGAGGTTGCAGGCGTTGTGAGCAGCACCTCGGTACTTACCGGTAATGTGGCAGTGGTCGCGAACTCTATCCGCTTCGAGCGCTTCTCCGCAGATGTGACATTCGATAGCCTCGCGGAATGATTGGCGATCGGCCGGTGACATAACCATCTTAGCTGGGGTGGCCAGCCTTTGTTTGATAGTGGCTAGCTCGCCTTGTAGTCGTTGTAGGAACTCTTCCACGGCGTTTTCTCCACGATATAGCACCGGCTTCTTGGTGCGGCCATCGTATCGAACCACTATATAACAGAAGCTACACGGTTTCTGCTCAGCTATCTGTCTGGTGTTGCTCTCGCTGGGATTCATGGCTGCACCTTCGATTGGTATGTTTAGAGCCTCGAAGTCCGCGTAAATAATATACGGAGTGCGCATCTGTTTGTGATGGTTCTGGAATTTGAGGATATTTTCATCCTCTTTTGGCATCTCAATCCGCTGAGGCTTCTGACTAATGCCCTGACAATCTTTGATATGAGCATCCAGCAAGTCTTGTCTACAGAATATGTGTAGGCAGCGACGGCATGGGTGTTTCTTGCTTTTGTCTTTGCTATTTTGATTAAGAATTCGGCCAAGGTCTTTAATCCAGACGTAGTGGTAATTCTCACCACTGACTAACAGTAGAAGATCGATATTATAGTCTCTATTGGTCTGCTTTGAGACATAAATTGGATACAAAGCTTTATCCCACCCGAAGACTGAGACGCTTATATTAGGGTTCTGACGTTCGAACTTACCGATATCTGTGACCTTCACTGGAAATTCTATACCATCGAAGTTTAGCTCGAGGAGGTGGCCCCGATACTTAGTTGGGCGATCTGGATTTTGTCCATGACCTACTGGATACATAGCACTTAATATGGCCCACTCGAAGCATCGGTTATCTTTATTCTTTACATTAATAACCGTACGAGGGGGTATATACTTTGGTGTAGGAAAGTAGCTCCTTGCACGAAATGGTTGATATTTTGCAACGCTGAGGTCTACCGCCACGACCCGCCTCACCCTCCAGCCTGACCCCTCATTGGTATTGTCCTCGAGGCTTTTTAGTACTTCGGCCTTGGCCTTTCGTACAGCCCCTTGGATTTTACTCGCATTCGTAATTGGCACTGCTTTGCTTCGAAAGTAGGCCGTATTGGTAATAGTACCCGGGGTCGCGTTTCCGTCGTACAACATGTCAACGGTCGGAGCCAGCTTTTCCAACTCAACTGTCAACACTTGCGAGTATTTCAGACCGTCTTGTTTCAACAGCTCTTCGTTGAGTTGCGCCTCAATGTTGTGCTCCATTGCACTCAAGAAAGCCAACGCATCTCTTTCCAGCCTGTGGTTCAGAGGTACTTCTGCACGGAAGTCTCTCAGAAGCTGGTTGGCGAGCTCTTTGTGTACTAGAAATGGCGGTGGTCCACCTCTCTCCTTCTTAATGAGGAGCGGGTCGAATTGTGCTAGAAGGGATTTACGTTTTGCCCCTCTATGCTTGCGCACTGGAGGAATTGGCCTTGGAAGCAGTGGCTGTAGTAAGCGCCTTTTGACTGCATCTGGGATAGGTTCGTCTAAGATATTTTTTAGAACAGCTCGAAGAGCTGGGGGGCCAGTAAACTCACCCAACAATTGTGCAATTTTTTCATTCGTAGACAATGCCATAGTTATAAGTTATTTTATACTACTGTGGCAAACTTTTCTTTAATATAATAATTATATCATTTGTTCAAAATGAAATTTTGTTTACTGATATTCGATTGACGCTTGCTCATCTGTATTATCTCAATACAATAACTATATCATTTGTTCAAATGATTATTTTTTATTCCACTGATATATTTGATAGTCGCTTCCATTCCTTATTAAATTCACGGACTAACCCACCTCGTCGAGCTCTGAAATATTTAGCGAAATAACCACACTTCATACACTCACCCAAGCGGTTTTTGATACCCCTCCCACATTTAGCGCAGGGTTTTGTCCCACAACCGTTTCGCAGTCGTGCTAAATGCTTGAAACAGTACTCCCCAATGCACCTGTGGCAGCAGAGATTTGTTTTGCCTATCATAAGCCATTTGCAAAAGTTTTGCCCCAACATTATGATTTTATGTATACCATAACATATTCTTTTATTTAAATTGAAAAAATTCTGAACGACTTAAGATGCTTCTGCAGGAAGAGGCTCCTAGCTTAGTGTGACGCCATGACACTTGTGACTGATAATATCGTCACACTGTGAAAATGGTCACATTTTAGGGGCCGTCCATATATCACGTACGCAAAAATTCCGGGAAAATTGGACCCACTCGGCCAGATTGAAGGAGTGAGGGCCAATATAGACAAATTATAGGTGTCTCGTTCACAGGACAGAATAATTGCACATGGCTTTTATATAATGTAATAAAATGCCATTGGGCGACTATAGGACAATACAGTTATAATGTGGACCTACAGAGTTATAGAAATTTATTTTGCGTACGTACACATTTTGTCCCCCCGCACCCGTACGCAAAATCCGACCCCCCTAAGTGCGTACGTAATATGTGGCTGGCCCCTTATGACTTCTAAGCTAAAAGCGTTCGTTGGTCTCATAAACCTGTTCTCTTCTAAGAGGATTCCTTGATTTCGATTCTTCCTCTTGTCCTTTACCCGTTTCAACTCTAAAAAACAACTCACCTTTTCACTGACGCATTTGGATCTTGATCCCCCCACCTCTCGATCATGATTTGACTGAGCGCTTGTGAATAAGCTGGTTTTTCACTACTTCACTTTTTGTGCGCTATAGCAATCTCCAAAGTATTATGATTATGCCTTAAGCGTCCGTCTGATCGATTTCACTAAGCGCCTATGAATAAGCTAGTTAATACCACGACTTCGCTTTGGGCGCTATAGAAGTCTCGAGATTTTGATTACGATTGTGATTTACGGTCACCTATTCCTCTTTCTAAGGGCCAAACCTCAAAAACTTAACACACTGCTGTTCGAGTCCTCCTTTCACTTACCTTCCTGGCCATTAAAAAACCATCTATTTTTGCTTTGACTAAGCACCTGTGAACAAACTGGCTACCCACACCTGTTTTTGGGCGCTGTGGATATTTCGAGATAGATTACAATCAAGGCTGTAGTGGCAACATTAAAGGTGAGTACACGCTACCGGTTAGTTTTCCAAAACAAATTACAGGCGAGTATACGCCACAGTATTTTGCGAGGCGAGTATACGGTCTCTAGAGGCGAGTATACGCTGTATACCCGCGTATACCTTCGACTACAGCCCTGATTATGATTACGATTGAACTCCCATCAATTGCGAGGAGTGGGTCAAATTCCGCCAGAAGGGCCTTCGTTTTGCCCCTCTATGACACCACTCAACTTAATCATCCCAATCAGACCAACCGCCTATGAATAAGCTGGTTACCACTATAGAAGTTGCAGCGTTATGCCACTCTGGTGCTATAGAAGTTACCTTACAAAACAAGACAAAACAATATTTATTAACACAATCACAAAGTCTAAAGCCTACGGTTAAGTACTTCGCTGCGACGAGATTTGTGAAATCTAAAAACGGTTTCTGACACGCTGTAAAAATAGAACTTATTGTAAGCAATGCAAAAAAAGCTGTTCACAGCAGCTGCAGCTGCTTAAAACGTAGGAATAAGGCGTTAGGCTGTGTCTGTACAAGCGGTGCTAGCTAGAAAATTCGTCAGCAGAGTTAAATGAGGTCAAACGGTTCTGTGTGTGTGTGGTAGACCAGGCTGATGTGGAACAAAGCTGATCAAGATGAATCAATCATATATACCATTATATCTGAAAAAGAGAAAAATTCATTCATTTCTCCGTCCACCTATCCACCCGTTCATCCATTCGTCCATCAATTTCATATCACAATCTTTAACATTTTTGAGGTCGAACATGTTATATAAGATATCATATTGAGATTAACTAAAATATTTAAAAACGTAAAAAATTCAAAACTTAGTAAGTATATATGAGCCATCTTACAATAATTGTTAAAAAACGAAACGCTGTAGGCCTATGTAATTCACATAATTTACTGCCAGTTAATGAGGCAAACTTCAGTAGGCCTACACAATGCTTTAATTTACGCAGTTGGTGAATGAATGCACGTCAGAGCATATTCGCATGGCGTTATACGCATCTTTTTAAAGAAACTCCAGCAAAACTTTTTATACTTCTCTGTGCGTTAGGTGTGCCGCCGAATCCATAGACAATACACTGTAAAGAATATGTTTTTCCCAAATCGGTAAACTGGTGAAAAACGATGTAAATGGTTCTTTAGTTCGTCCGGCGGCCATTTGTGTTGAAACAGAAACTGACACGTAGGCAAGTCTAGAGTTGATCTCCAGTCTCGCCGCTAGACGGCGTCAGGGAAGCAAAGACGTACAGATTAGAGCACAGCGGTTCGGCTTGCAGGTTTTTGGTGGAAAAATACGTAGCGCAATTCCCACACCAACAAAATCGATCTGCTATAATTGGCCCGTGGGATCTACGGACAATCTGGAGGCCTAGATGGTATAGACCGACATCCTCTTAATTCGGTGAGATAAGAGGATGGTGGGGACCAGAAAACTGGGTGTTGTAGGCCAGTCAAAACTGGTTTTTAACGTAATTACGGTAATGTCCCCAACCCCGTGTTAGTAATCTACTCAACGTCATATCATGGGGGTTCCAGAGAATTGTCCAAAACAGATCCAAGTTCGGTTTCCAGCGTTCCAGAACAAGAGAGGAGGCAGAGCAGCTGTTAAGGTAGGTGTCGTTTAGGACGAGAAATATTGGAAGGCGGAGGATCAGATGATTCAGTGCAGGCGTACTTGAAAAGGTCAGACTTCACTTTTGAATGGAAAGCACAGTGTGATAAAAAGATGAACAAGAGGAGGAGATGGATGAAGGAGGGGTTGCAACGATGATGGAGGAACCGAGTCTCTGGAATTAAGGTGAAGGTCGTTCCAGAGGCGTGTTTCTGTGTTGGGTATGGTTCGGTGGGAGAACTTTAGGTGAGAAGTGACCGTGACTTTTCAGTTAATATCGATCGTTAAACACCCTTAAAACGCTTTCATGAGACGCTATAATAATTGTGCGTTTTGCTAAAGGTTGAATGATTAGTAAGTTTTGGTACAGTAAATCATATTTCAATACGAACGGTGAGAACAATAATATGCCAAACTAATTTCTATCGACGTCAACATGCAGCGACGGCATGGTGGGACTTTGCGACACCCCAGTGGCGGGAAGAGGGATCGAAGGACTGAAAGCGGTGCCACAAAACGGCCTGAAGTAGTCGATCCTCCGTCTGATCTACCTATGCGCCATCGTCGGTGCATCATCAGAAAGATACCCCATACTCTGGATTCTATCATGACGTTTCTCTAGTCTGAGCCGGTCAGCGGCTGTCGCAAAGTCCCACCATGCCGTGGCTGCATGTAGAAGTCTAGCAATTGTTGGGTAGAACTAGCTGTAGTTTTTACTACAACACAAAAATCACAATAAAAACGTACCTAATTATAGCCCTTTTAGTGGATAGAAGGTGTCGCTTTGATGCCCCATCAATACCCGAATACTGCTTTCATTATATTCATTCGTTTTTATACATTTGGTAGCAATGTGATCTAAAAGGGTTTCCATTTTTTATTTAGAATTGAAATTAACTGTCGAGAATTTTGCAGTATTTGCAATTATAATTGCTTTTCTATTAAGGGTTGTATGTAATTTGGAGTATACAGACGAGTTTCCGTTACAATAATTATGACCAAAGAAGCCCTTCAAGATAGCACTTGAACGAAATTACAGGTATATAATGACTGAAACAAACGATTTAAAGGTGTCTAATTCCTGGATAAAGGAGGAGGACGACGCTAATCATCCTTCTTATGACACAGTATGGTTAAACAGCAACTAACCAACCAATCAGTAATTGTCAAGTTGAAATAATTATAAGCATCATCGTTTAGTACTATTACTTGATATTGGTCTATCTCTAGAAGATAAAATATAGACATCAAAGGTGAATAAAAGTTACTAATTACAATTACAATTACCGGGTGATTGCATTTCTTGTTCTTAGTTTGTCACAGTCCATTTACAGTTGAACAACCGGTAGACAACGAAAAACAGCGTCTTCCGCAGTTGAAGCATTGGATACAAAACGCCGTAGCGGAAAACTCTAAGTACAACTGGAGACTTGGCAGGCCACTTAAAAACCCGAAAGATCCATGTGGATGGGAAGATAAAAGCGACGCTCGAAGCACTAAGATGGTCCCCTTGAATAATAAGCGGATAATCCAACACTGCGCACGCATCGACTACTGTAACTCGTACTAGGATCCTCGAGGAGATCACACCTGCGTCTCTTCGCTGTCTACATACTTACCTATTTACGGACCTGTCACGTCGAGATCACTTTGGTATAGCTCTGCTGAGTGCAGTGCTACATAAATGTTCGTATAAGATATTAAGAACTTATAACGTCGACCGTTATGTCTGAACAAAATTTAGAATAGATTAATATAGTGCCTGGAAAAATCGATTAAAAGGTGTCTAAATGCAGCCGTTAGTTTGAGCTCTTTGCGATATTGATGGGGGAAACTGAGATTTTTCCGAAGTTTCTAAATCGACAAATTAAACAACAACACATCGGGGTTGTAGATGGAACAAAATTGTGTCTAAACATAGTTTTCGCTTTTAGTCTTTTGCGCCATTATCAAGTGTTTTTCCCAATAGTTCAGTAAATCTGCTGAGTACAACAATGGAGCGTTAGAAAACGGTGTCCAAGTGTTAGCTTCTTTGTTACTGGAGCTGTTCACTTTAAAATAAACACATGTCCGAAACAATGTGCTGAGCTACAACAACATAAAAAACAACAAGAAGAACAAATGCATAATAAAAACCACAATATGTTTGGGAGTGTCGTGAACGTCAACCATCTGTGACCTAATTGAAGCAAATTATAAGTGCTATTATTGAACGATATATATATATATATGTATATATATATGTATATATATATATATATATACATATATATATATATATAGCTTATGAAAGGTGTCCAAACGAAGTCTTAGGTTTGAGTGGTTTGCGGCATTTAGCTTTCCCCTTTTCCCGACATTTCAATAAATTCCCTGTTACATTACTTGCAGATTCCAGTGTTTAACGACACCTTATGGCTGCTACGGTTGATATCGCCCTCCCCTTATTCAGGTTTGGGACTGGAACCACCGAAAAACCGGCAGTGGTGGAGTTCAAATTTCAAAGTTAGTCGGTTCGGAAGGAGTCCAAATATTTCATTCTGTGTTTTCTGTGCTATTCGCCGTGCAATGAATGCATGACCGATTGAAGATGATTAGCGTTGACCTTCCTTCTTACTGAAGCCTAAGTCTGGCACCATCCTGTATTGGACAGAATTTTGAGCTAGCGAAAAGGATACTTAAAGTTTAACGACATCTTATGGCATCAAAGGCCTTTGACATTGATAGGAAAAAAAACAGTTCTTTTCTGATGTATAACCATAATAAGCTAAGGAACAGTAACTGTTGTTCCTTTCACTGTTAGTAGTACAATTGGTTCGATTCTAGGCCACTGTTCAGTAAACAGTGCAAATGCCCATCACAGGTGCAAATGCCAATCGCAGGTGCATCAAGGTCTAAGGTGGAATCTAACCCACGCGGCATGTAGCGAGATCGTAAAATAGCATGTATGTCATTATGGTTCAGGAACATTTATCATCTAAGCCAAAAGATATATTTTA
Source organism: Allolobophora icterica (assembly GCA_963556255.1). NCBI lineage: Eukaryota > Metazoa > Annelida > Clitellata > Crassiclitellata > Lumbricidae > Allolobophora > Allolobophora icterica. The sequence goes on along the minus strand of OY744608.1, from coordinate 3,132,801 downwards.
TTAGTAGATATAATTATTTGTTAACGCGCCTGTGTTATTTCGTGTGGTTATCGGAGCGAAAGTTATACTCGCTAGGTGTCGGAAGGTGAATGCGTACAAATACCTTTCTTTCCTTCCTCGCTTAACTGAGCATCGGTGGTGCAGCGTTAAGCTTTCCGCCGGGCAAGCGAAGGGTCGTGAGTTCGATTCTACCCTCGAGCTGTGTAATTTTGATTTATTTCTTTTAAACAGGCAGAGATGAGTAACAGAACTTATGATAGGTGTGGATCGAAGAGTGGCTGCTGGATGGCGCATTGGTACCAACTCGCAAATAAACGCGGGGTTCACAGTCATGCTTACAAGTCGACGGCGCTGGCCAATCACAGTTCACAGTTCAAAATTCTGCGCGCTTATTCAGGTCAGGTTGCATCATTGTTTTTCAAAATGTCTGACGGTGCAGATTTCATATTGGATATCGCTAAATCATCAAAGGATGATATACGTTCAGTTATTAACACCGTTTTTAAAATCCGCAATGATAGAGTCAGCTTTGAGAAGAAGTTACAGACGATTCGCGATTTGTTGCGTAAATCAGCGAAAGGGAAGATTGTTAGGTCTAAAGGTAAGTGCTTCTGAATCGTTGTATCGAATTCCTTTTTACTGAGCAAGTCTTTCACTCTCAATTGCTTAGTAGGACGTGATGGGCGCACTTAGTGGCTGCCTACAGTTAAATTCGACTCCTGTAATAACTTATAAACCTCCGTTCATACTATGACTTGTAATCATATTGCGTTGCAGTGTTACCACTGTAGAAAAATGAAAAAACCCAAGTTGGGACACTAAAAAACCCAAGAAAACCCAAGGTAGGTTTTCTGCAGACTTTGATGATGATGATGATTGTAAAATAAGAAAAACCCAAGCAAAAAACCCAAGTGTCCAGGAAAAAACCTCATTTCCCAAGTTCGTCTGAATATTAACGATTCTGCAGAGGTCTCGCAAAACGAGACCGCTGTATCTTCAGTGTTGTTCGCCAGGGGTATTAGTCTGAATATTAACGATTCTGCAGAGGTCTCGCAAAACGAGACCGCTGTATCTTCAGTGTTGTTCGCCAGGGGTATTAGTCTGAATATTAACGATTCTGCAGAGGTCTCGCAAAACGAGACCGCTGTATCTTCAGTGTTGTTCGCCAGGGGTAGTCTGAATATTAACGATTCTGCAGAGGTCTCGCAAAACGAGACCGCTGTATCTTCAGTGTTGTTCGCCAGGGGTAGTCTGAATATTAACGATTCTGCAGAGGTCTCGCAAAACGAGACCGCTGTATCTTTAGTGTTGTTCGCCAGGGGTAGTCTGAATGTTAACGATTCTGCAGAGGTCTCGCAAAACGAGACCGCTGTATCTTCAGTGTTGTTCGCCAGGGGTAGTCTGAATATTAACGATTCTGCAGAGGTCTCGCAAAACGAGACCGCTGTATCTTCAGTGTTGTTCGCCAGGGGTAGTCTGAATATTAACGATTCTGCAGAGGTTCGATGGCAGGCCTGTCGCCTTGATTTAAGTCATAGCATGGATGGCACTTTGTGTTCATTAGGGACCGTATAGAAATCGTCGATTCTGCTAAGGTCTCTTTTTAACGAGACCTTCGATGCTTTCAAGAATAAACTAAATTTATTTAAATTGATCGATTGATGCAAATATCGCAAAATCGCCAAGTGTTTTGGAATAGCGTTTTTTTTGTTTCAGATCGAAGAGGGCTGAAGGGGTCCCAAAAACCCTGCTCCGCCACTGGTGGTCTCATTTCTTCAAAAGCGTCGGGTCCACCTGACACAGAGAATTTCAAATCCAAAATTCTCCCACAAATACGAGAACGTATTGAAAAATATGAACAGATGGAAAATAGTGCTGATGAATCTGAATGGATTCTGAATCTTGATTTTATCAATAAGTTTGAACTATTGGATTTGGATTCCATTAAAAAGACACACTTGGTGGTCACTGAACAAGAAAGAATGACAACAAATCTGCATCTTGTAATGGCTTATCACCGTGGATTGATTTATTTGACCGCACGTAAATTTTCGCCTACAGATGCAATTGTTAAACAATGGTTCCCTCAGGAATTCAACGTGGCCTATGCGACCATTCAACGATATATTGCATTCACAACTATTATCAAAACCTATCCGCGCCTTCTATTTTGTGGTTTGACGTTTTCCCAGTTCTCAAGTCATCATAACCGTATTAAGGAGCATCTCATCACAGACAATGAACTTGCTAATAGGCTGAAATTGGAATTCAATATGTCTGTACATAACAAATGTCTTGACATTACGCCGGTGAACGTGCCCACCTTTCCAGCAACCAAATTGCCGTTTGCTGTAAATCCAGATCATGTTTTCGAAGATGATACAGACGTCAACCCAGAGAGACCTATCCTTGACGATAAAGCTATTACAGAGTTCTATAAACATTGTGCTGAAGCGGAAGTAGGAAGAACAAATCTGTCTGACGACCTGCTTGATATGGATATTAACCTGGAACCGAGTTCACCCATCGCCGGTACCAGTAGAATGATTCTGTAAAAAAAATAAGCTGGTTTCCATAACTTCGCTTTTGGACGCATGAGAAAACTTAAAGATTACGATTACGATAGACATAATTGTTATTAGACTGAATTACTGAAATATTATAATTTTGACTATGATAGACAAATACATTAAGCATATATGCTTCTCGCTGTCTTTTGGAAATGAAAGGATTATTCCAATACATTACCACAGCGCGGATATTACCAGTTCATCGATTCTGCTACGGTCTCCTTTAAGGAGACCTTCGATGGCAGACCTGTCGCCTTGATTTAAGTCTTAGTATGGATGGCATTTTGTGTGTGTTCTTTAGGGGTCGTATAAAAATCGTCGATTCTGCTACGGTCTCTTTTAAGGAGACCTTCCATGGCAGGCCTGTCGCCTTGATTTAAGTCTTAGCATGGAATGATATGCTGGTGCTAGCACACAGATCTTGCCAATCGAAATTTTTCAGACAATTGTATATATCTAACGACCACAAGTTTAAGCTAATATATCAGCCTTCTAATTTAATCTAGTATCCGTTTCCGTATATATTTTCCCTTTTTTTGCTCTTGCTTTTGGTCGTTCGTTACAGCAATGATTCAGTTTTAGAACCAGCCCCGGAGAAGGAATTGTCCGGACAGCCCCCTCGTATATTTTGTCTTATGTATTCATTATGTGTCGTACACGTATAATTGTAGGACTTCTACTCCTACCACAGTGTGACTGGGGTTGCTTGTTACTGCAAGTCTGTAATACTGGTACGCAATCGGAGTCGTTGTAAGATTAAAAAATGACGGAGCAGCTTCGGTGTTTAATAATGCCTGCGTCGATCTTAGTAATTGGGTGAACGTTGATCCATCGTTACTTCCGTTTAAAATCCAGTTTGTAATCTGGTATGTGCCTCTGTTGTGTCTTATCGCTTTCAACGCAATTCTCCAAATTTTAACCGGCTCAGGACATTTTATCTGCAGCCAGACATTTAGGATTGATCTACTATCCGCGATCCATGTTCCGTTTGAACCATCTGCATTTAGACTATTGAAAGCTCCATACGCTTGATACTTGTCAGTAACAGTTGAACTAGCACTAGCGATAAATCCGGTAACACTTTCATCAGCCTCCAAAATAGGTATGTATCCGATATGACACTTTTTAAGAGCAATATTATCCGCTCTACTAAGAGCGTTATCGACGTAATTTTTTGTGGAGGCATCTTGAAGGTTAACGGGGTCTTTTAAATCGGTTATAGATTTTTGTCTCATTGCGATATCTTGGTAAACATCGATTTTATGGTCACTGGACGATTTACCGAATCGAATTATATTTTCCGTTCCCACTTTGCACAAGAAACCTTCGATCGATTGCAACGTTATAGGTTGGTTTAAATAACCTTCTATTTTGTTTGACAGATTACCCAGTATCAAAGCAAACAGTTTGTTTCCGCGTAGATCCTTACACCCTATATTACGTTGACGATCCGAGCCCACACTTAAAAATAGATTGCCGGTCATAACGTCACCAGTCTTAGAAACTTTGTTTACACCGCTATTAATATCTACGTAATTTTTGGTAGCACCATCTTGGGAATTAGTAGGTTCTAACACGTTGACCAGTTTATGAGAATCTAAATTAATATTCTCGGTCGCGGCGTTTGTTCCATCCATACGAAGGAAAGTAGCATTTGCTTGAGACAATGTAACTCCTCCGGCAATTATTCTTTCCGAGTATCCAACATCAGTATGTCCGAATTTATCCACAGGCATTTTTAGTATATATTAATACAATGTATATATATTTTATTTATAATAAAATAAGCCGTTGAGTGAGCTCATGAGCTCAAAGGAGGCTGAATAGCCTACCACGATTTAAGTATCGTATATGTATAATTGTATGCTATGAAGTCCTACGTTAATCTGACCGATAATAATAGTCCCACCGGGAATATGTGTTTTCGTAAATCTGTAATACTGATACGCAGTATTCGTTGAAATATTGAAAAATGACGGGGCAGTTGCGGTTCTCAATAACGGAGTCGTCATCGTAAATAACGTCGTAAATGTCGAATCGCCGTCGTTACGCCCTGATATGGTCCAAAAGACACTGTGTATTTTATATACATTATCGATGGCTTTCAACGCGATTCGCCAAATTTTAACCGGCTCTGGACATTTTATCTGTATCCAGGTATTTAAAGAATCATTAGAAACCCAAGATCCGTTCAAACCATCCGCGTTTAGACTATTGAACGCTCCGTACGCTCGATATCCGTCTTTGTGCGAACTGGCACTAGCGACGAATCCGGTACTACTGTCGTCGGTTTCTAAATTAGGTATATATCCAGAATACATTTTTTATGAGCATTATCTACGTAATATTTGGTAGCACCATCTTGGGGATTGGTAGGTTCTAACACGTTGACAATTTTATGAGAATCTAAATTAATATTTCCAGTTGCAGCGTTTGTTCCATCCATACGAAGGAAAGTAGCATTTGCTTGAGACAGTGTAACTCCTCCGGCAATTACTCTTTCAGAATATCCAACATCAGTATGTCCGAATTTATCCACAGGCATTTTATAATATATATATAGATATATATATATTAAAATAAACCGTTTATAACTTCTTGAAAATTAGCGCCATCGTCCATCATCTTCAACACGTACAGACACAGATGACCGCAAAACACTTCGTTATCGGGCTGTATTCGTTCGCTGTTATAATAAACCGGACTGCGTAAATATTCCAATAGCTCGGTAGGTGGAGGGAGACCATAGCCATCGAAATATTTCGCCGAAATTTCGCCTTTCTTCTTGATCCAACACACCCAATGAGTCCCGCTCCCACTAGATTTATCTAGGTTAAGAATGCCGCTTTCGTTAGTAGGCCTACTCGGTCTCTCGGGCAACTCGTCTCGTAGGAACACGCCTCTAAAGTTTGTGATATTTAGTTTCTTCTTAGCGGCGTCTAGCAGTTGTATATTCGACAAAGGAACATTCGGTAACACGACTCCGCAAACGTCGATTTCTGTAACACTTCTAAAACTCATTTTATAATCAACGAATAGATTCTTTATGTGCTCAGCGTAACGAGTAATGTCCGTAAGCTAATGTATGAATACCGTCTTCCATTATTACTCGTTTGTCATCATCCGCGGATAATGCGACTTTATTTACCTGTTCGGTATAAATATCGTGATGATACGATCTAAAAACGTTCATTTTTCTTAGTCCTTCTCTCTTGGTAAAAAGACAGTTTTTATAATCATCATGAGTTATCGTTTTCTTAACAACATTTTGCTTAATGCCTTTACACTTCTTGTGTTCTTCACCATCCATTCTATACGAGTACAACTTGGCCCTTAAACCTATAAACTCGTAAATCTGTTTTCCTGCTGATTCGTCTTTGAACATACCGATTACTTTCTTGTTCAGTCCGGTCTTTAAACCCGATGGGTGATCTTCAGGGTAATCACTCGTATCGAATCGAACCGCAACGTCTTGAGCGATATCGTCGTAAAAATCTTCTGTTTGTATTTCATATGCCAACGAATCTGTATCGGTAAATAACAATTTAGCTCTATCGCCGTATTTTTGCCGTATAAAATTGTAATGAAAGTCGAACATCAAAGTTTTACTTAAATCTAATATGCACATGCCTAGGTATATCGGTTTATTATAAAACAACTTCGTTCTTTTCATGTGAACGGCGATTAGATTCTCGTCGAAAATCGTCAGGCGGTCATAATTCGTTTTTGCTGCTAGCTTAATAGCTTCCTTCTCGTGACATACCAATTTTATATCTACATGATTTTCGATTCTTTCAAGGGTTTTTCCAAAGACGCTATTGTTCATCAATTTGAAAAAGTCTTTCTCAAAGTTATTAGTAGCACTCGTTCTCAAGTTTGTGTTTAGATCTACATAATACTTCAACCAAGGACTTTCTTCGAATAGTATCCCTCTGTGAATTTTCGCGATTTTCAACCCGAGACTTTCGTACAACTTTAAATTTTCGTGATGTACAACGTATTTCTTTTTATCGTTCAAGTTTGGAATTAGTTTTGGTATATTATATGTAAATTCCGACGAGATGCTCTCGGGAGCCAGGGGATAGTCGTTGTGGAGATCGTGCAATTTTTCAGAATAGTCTAAATCGACTTCCAATATACACGATCCCAATAAATTCCAATTATTTAGCTCGTCTTCACTCATCCATTTAAATCCACGAGTCGGTAAAGGCTTGCTCATCGCCCAACCGTATAAATTATTAGCGTCTAGATAAGTTATATATGCCGAAGGCTCGCTGCTATCGAATTTATCCGCCGTCATATACTTATTGTTGGCTTTCCCATAACGATTCGAAATTGTGCTGATTCCTCCTCTTATTCCTTGCTTAATCATCAGAATCATATCGTAATCGCTCAACAACTCCAACTTTATACCGGTCAACTTCAAAGCAGCATCCCAGGCCAGTCCCGGAGAAGTGTAATACCATGCGGGATCTAGTCGGTAATTCTTCATGCATACGTCTCTAAAGTTTTCGAAAACATCGGCTAAGAGTAGAACATCCGAAACATTGTACAGGTCGTGGTATTCTCTAAACGTTTTACATCCGAATGCATTCCATACATTTTTGGCGTGATCGTAATCTTCGTCGCTAATATCTGAGTCGTTCAGCCGCGAATAAAATGCGGACTTCGGAGGTAGTTCGGTTTCGTTAAATATAGCGACGGAAGTAACGTAATCGTACGGGTAAATTCCTTTTTTAAGTAAAAGATCGAGCTGTTTCCCAGAATATAATGCACCAAGATTTTTACATTGTTCTTTCTTCAGATTCTTCGATAAAGCGTCAAGACTCGATGCCATGAATCTATAACTGTCGATGAATCGCAATTCACGTTTAACGTTAATTTCTTTCCCTTCTTTGTTTAGAAACTTATCAACGATCACTTCTCTGCTAAACGATATGTACTTCTCTTCGTTATTAGGAATGCATTTAATTTTCTCATTCTGATCACCTCGCAATTTTTTTACGAACAGATGGCTATCGTATCCGGACAGATTATGGAATACTACTGGAAAGAACCTCGGAACTTTATAGTCTAGATTACAACCATTATGAGCGGCCCCTCTGAATTTACCGCTCAAATGACAGTGGTCTCTAACCCGATCTGCACCCAACGCCCCTCCACAGATATGACATAAAGTAGTTTCCTTAAACTTTTTTCGGTCATCTGGAGTAAATATCATCTTCTTCGGAAATTTAAACTGATTGTATATTCGTTTTATAGTCTCTTCGAGACTATCTACGAATATTTGACCGATATCGTCGTCTTCGCTTTCGGCCGTGTACGTTACAGGATCTTGTTGATATAATATATCGTCGAAGCATTTTACATAATAACAAAACGAGCTAGGCGTGTGTTTTTGGTATTTATCGGTATAAGACACGCGAGGATCTGGCTGGCAAGTGGCTATAGGTTTGATGAAAGATTCGAAATCTGCATAAACTATAAAGGGAACTCTCATCGACCTATTATAATTTTTAAAACTTAACGTAGTTCCCGGTTCTGGGACTTCTATTTTTTGAGCGGCGTTTTGCGAACAGTACTCGGAATGTTTATTGAGCGCTTCTATTCTTGTATAACCGTTTAAACATCTTCTACAATAGTGCATTGATATAGTTGACTTCTCTGTACGTGATGACATCAATCTGTTGAAATTCTTTATCCAACAATAATGTTTCTTATCTCCGTCGGAAATAAGCAATAGTTCAACGATAGAAACCTTGGGCCTCTCATCCCGTTGATTCGACACATAAATTGGGAATACTATCTTATTTTCATAACCGAATACGTCAACGCTGATATTATTATTTCTTTCAAACTTGCCTATTATATTAGCATCGGCAGCAACCGGAAATTCGATACCGCTCCAATCGAATTGCTTCGATTGTTTGATTAATTCTTTCGTAATTCTTTCGGGATGATTGTCAGTTGGATTTAATGCTCTAGTAATGCACCACTTGAAACATTGCTCGTCATTATTCTTCATATTGATAATAGCCTTTTTGCTAGATAGTTCTGTAGGCAACGGAACGTAAGAACTGCCTTTCAATGGTTTATAAACAGCAGTATTGACATCTAACTTTACATCATTCACGAATCTCCAATTACTTCCACGCATCTGGAAACTGGCCATAGTCTCTGGGATCTTATTTATTGCATTATCGTATATTTCGTTAATATCGGTAGCATCTAAAATAACTTCAGTCTTCGAGACGAATGGAACATTCGCGGATTCTTCTTCTCCAGATTTCATATCAACGCGCTCCATGGTACATGTAAGAACGAGTTGAACCTTAACCTGACGATTTCTTGACAACATACTAACCACCTGCGGTCTAACGGCGTTAAGAAAAGACACGGCATCTATTCCAGAAGAACCATCGATAGTGTATTGTTTAGTGAATCCTTTAATAGCCGATGCAGTCTTTCGAATTTCAAACTTCTTTGTATTGATTTTAGTAAAGAGACTCTTTATTTTCGATTTTAACGATTCCAATCTTTCGTTCACATGTTTCTTCACTTTAGGAGGTATGTAACTAATTAACCAATCTGCGAAAGAATTAATATTCGACCTAACATTAGTTTTCAACTCGCTGAGAACTTTATTTGGTTTGGAAACGAACTTGGTCGGAGTAAGAATTGGGGTTCGAATATCGGGAACTGGAGAGTCGAGCAAGTTTCCTCCTCCATTAAAATCGTTGCTCATAGCAGCAATCAGATCCGCTTTTCGCAGTTTCCAATATCCGACCAAGCCGCTCTGTTTTGCCATGACTCTCAATTCTTTTACAGTTTTCAACTTGTAGTCCATTCCTTTATATATACATATATATATTCATTTCTTTAAGTGTTGTTTAAGAAAAACACAAACATTTTATTTATGTTTAATTTTTTATTTATTTTATTTTTTCCCAAAATCTCACAGCTCATTCACAACGGAATCGATAGTTTTGTCGTTAATGCGATCGTACACCTTGATTTTGTATCTATTTCGCCATACTTTTCCATTATACCATTCTATTATTGGTGCATTTTGCCCGTGCGCCTTAGCTGCTTTGTACATCGACGGATACACGACAACATCACCGGTTTCTAGGTCTAAGATTTCTACTTTTCTCGGCTGATTTCTGATATACCTCGTTCTATCATACGCGCCTTCCTGGTAGTTTCTTTTAAGTATTCGTTCTTTCCGATATTCTTTCCAGTATCCTTTCTGATATTCTATCTGATATGCTTTCCGATATTCTTTCTGCTGCTCTTTCTGCAGTTCTTGCCTTTGTCGTCTCTCTAGTTTCTCTAGTTTCTCTTTTTCTGAGTTATCTTGAACACAAATCTCCATTGCGCTCAATAGAGCTATAAGCTCGGGCTTGTTGAGATGAGCACAACCCTTAACGTTGTGCTGGACCAGCAAGCTTCTCAGCTCTGGAAGTTTCATCTTCTTATTACTAATATAAGTAAACATCTCTTTATGTATGTTTAAGAAAAAAAAGAAATTTTATTCATAGCCTTCACCCTTAGCATTTAGCATTTAAATCGCGGCGATTTAAGACGAGCTTCTACCGTAGACGACGTTTAGCTTCTGTCCGTCCGATTGAAACTCCAGCAACTTGTCCGAAATTACGATAGCATAAGCTTCGGTTTCGGCCGGCACTGCCGTATTAAATATTGCTTTGATCTGAATATCGACGACCGACGATTTTAACCGCTCGGATTGTTTGCTAACGTCAAAAACCATTAGCGGATATAGATCTCTGTAATCACTCGGTGTTATATTACTCTGCGTTATCAACTGATCCATTCCGTAGAATTTTTCGCTAAACGTTGCCGCTGCTCGGTACGCTCTCGAGATTTGTTGATTAGGAAACGATAGGTTGTAGTCTACAGCAGGGTATCTTTCCTGATTCATCATTACGTACATGTTCTTAAGATCGCAATGGTCGAAGATCGACGGATTAACTTCTTGATTTCCGTCACGACTTGTCTGAAATCCTACGATTATATACCTCGGTTTTTCCGGAGATGTCTTGACGCTAAGTCTCCAACTGAAAGTAGTCGACTGAGGAACCGTTATGGTGTCGCATTGACGTGCGCGATAAGCTACAGCCAACGATGCTTTCGATTCGATCGTTTTATACAACTGCATTTTTTCCATATCGGATGGAATAACGTGCGGCATAAACCACGATATCTTCTCTATTGCAACTTTTCCAGCCGCTGCATCGGTACCTCTGTAAATAGCATCGTCGTCGACTTTACGCACTAACGTTAGCGTATGTTTCAAACCGTAAACAATCTTGTCGTAATCATCGCAAAAACCGAAGATATGCTTTAATGCAACTATAAAGCTGAACGTTCCCTTAGCAGTTGGTTTTTGAATAAGATACTGTTGTCTGACCGCAAACCCTACATTAGCATTAACGGTTGCGGCATTGTCTTTATACCACAGCTGATTTAAACCTTGTGCCACTTGAAAATCGTTTGGGTATTTAAGCAGTCCGAGCATCGTGGTAGCTTGACCCGGGTGAAATAAAGTTTCTATTTCTTGATTCGATAGAGAATACGATATTTGACTAAATAGATGCATTAACCCGTTGTTTGTAACAACCACTTCATCGGCATTAACGTATGCGGTGTTATCCGCTTTAGTCAGTCTTCCCTCGAATAGCAAATACGATTCTGAAGGGTGGCTGAACAAGTCTTGGAGTTCAATGTTTATACGAATCTCGCCCGTTGTGTTTAGATTCGTTCTCGCAGTAGGTTCGTACTCGTGAAATTCGTATCGTTCGATACTCTCGTCCGTCAAAGGTTGTTCCGTGAATCTTAGTATATCTGATTGCATTTTTTTTATTAATAATATATGATTTTATTTTATTTAAATATAAATAACCTATGCAACTTTCAATCCACCTCCGTTTAAACGTCTAACGAGATCTTGAATTCTAATAGCGCTCCTTGCATTGGAATTCAGACCGTGTCCCATCATTAAATTATTTATATTTGTATTCTTCGAACGCGCTCCGTCGTTAATTAGTCTAGTTAGCACGTCTTTACTTTCTTGAGTTAGAACGTCTTTACTTTCTACCGGTTGCGGTTGGAACGCTGAAAGCGCTGGAATCGCTGAAAGCGCTGAAAGCGTTTGTGAACTTGTAGTCGGTAAATTTTTGGAACTCATAATTTTTAGCAATCGCTTTATCGACTAACCGCTTCCCGGCGTCAACAGCTGCAGTTTTACCAACATCCAGCGCCTTTTTCCCGATGTCTTTAGCAGCATCTTTTCCTACGCTGAGAGCGGTAGACGCTATTTGTTTAGCCGCATTTGACGTAAATAGATTCTTGAAAAAACCCGCAACGACATCGAATATTCCCGCCCCTCCGATAACGTATTGTTTCTTATACCTTCTTTTAGCTACTACTAACATTTTTATATTAATAGCATTATATTTTTATATTCATTTTTATTTATCGCTCCTTGTCTTAGTAACTCGTCGCATATACCAACTATCTCATTTCTGACTCCAGTATTGCCCGCCTCGAAGCTAGCCATTCGCAGAGATAACATTTCTATTAATGCATTAGGATCTTGTGGAATAACGATACGCTGTAGGCCTATTCCTTCACCTTGCGTCTTTGACGTCATCGCGTCCCATATCGGTTTAATAATATTTTTATATTTTAAGCCTTTAGAGGATTTTGGTTTACTTGGATTTTTCGGCTGCCTCATAGCATTCGTTACCGTCAGAATCTCGGCATATTCTTCCCGATCGTTTGCATTGAAAATCGACTCGTCCGGTTTGGCCATCGTTAATAATTCCCAAAGTCCTGGAGTTCCTTCGTATATCTTAGGCTTATCGCCTACCGTTACGTTATTGCCGTTGATCGATATAGGGCTGTCGCCTATATAAAATTGACCGTCTTTTGAGTTTATACCGAACGTTGTGTCTACCATCTTTTTATCGGACGCGTATTGCTGCAGGTACTTCACCGCAATATCTCCTAGTTCTAAGGTTTTTATATCTTCTACCGGGTCTTCACCGTAAGCCTCTATCGAAGGGTATTGAGGAAACTGAATGGCTTTTAACGATGTCGAAATAGAAGCGGGAAGCGCTTTTAAAGCGTTAGCTGTCTCTGCCGAGTTTTCTTTTATAGTAGATAACAAAGCCTTTTGTTCTTTTGAAATTGTTGATTGCGAGTCGACTATTGGCTTGTACAATCTCGTTAATTCTCGTTGTAGTCCGATGTCTCCTAATCTCTCGGATAAAAAGTTTTGTCGAATATTCTTCTTCGATTTCAGAAACTCTTCAACGATAAAATCTCTTTTTGCGGGATCGGTTATCTTTAGAAACGACATTATATTTATTTATATAACCTTATAGCTATATTTTTTAAACGTAAATTCGAACGTGAATTCGAACGTTGCTTTCGAACGTTCAATTTACGTTCCAGTTAAAACGTTCTCGTTAAACGTTAATTTTTCTGTGCTAACTTTGGTTTTATCTTTAATTTTTTCTTTCATATCGTTGAATTTCACAAACTCGCTTAGAATTAGCGAATATTCAACGTCTGAAATATTGTCGTCCACAAGAGCCTTTGAAATGAGGCTACTGATAGTGTTTAGTTTTGCTTCCGCTAACGTTTTGATCTTTTCGTGCTTTGTCAATTTCAGTGCAAGCTTCTTACTAACTTGTCCTCCGATAATAATTAACAATCCTACACCTACTGCCGTACCTGTTGCTATCGCTATGGCCGGAGTTGCAATTACAGTAGCCAGAGCTGCCAGTCCCGAGCTGCTGAGGCCCATCACAGTTACTATCAGAGCGTTGTCGATTACGCTAATAATTCTTATGTTCCTACGATACTTTGTACTTAAGGCGGTCCTTTTATCGCGTTCTTGTTCGATTTCTTTTTGAATTTCGTTAATTTTTTTAAAACGATACGATTGCGCTGAATTTTCCATTTGTTTATATTCCATTATTATTATTAAGATTTTTTAAATTTAAACGTGGTAATAAATGTAGCATAGCGAATCTTTTTCGTTAATGATAACTACAGAATCGGAATTGTTTTGAATAGTAATAACAATGTCTTCTACATCTTCGCAAATGGTTGAGTCTTGCAAGCTACATCCCTTTTCTTTAATCGCCTGTCTAAGCGAGACTAGACATACTCCCCTAGTTAGTCGAACGCCAAATCCTAGCTCTTGCGATACCGATGATCTGGGTTGAATTGTGATCGCTCCTTGTGCGAAAATCTCCCAACGCTGTGAGCCCGGTTGTCTTATAGCCCGATGCGTTACTTCTTTAGGCAACCAAAATACTGATTCTGGTCGAGTTCTAACTCTGCTCGGAGAATTGCGTTTTGTAATAAACTTGTGTATTGGCATACCGTATCGCGACATTATATATGTATATATATATTATTTATTTTTATAATATCTCTCTACAGAATCATACCAAGAATCGGACCAAGGATTGGAATACTAGAAAGTACTTTTGAAATGGGATTGTCGTTTCCAAGAATCAATCCTGAACCATTGACAAATCCAGAACCTCTGCGCATGTACAGTCCTTCTCCTGCATCGTGTAATCCCGATCCTGACCACGGTTTCAGGTAAAGACCTGCTGCGTGTGGAACCATCTTGTAGCTTCTTCCTCCTCTCTTTATGTATAAAGCACCTCCATTAACTCCCGATCCCATTATCTTGCTAACTCCTGTACTCGCTAATCCGCTTAAAGCTCCAGTTGCAAGACTTGGCAGAACGCTAGAAAGAAGAAATTTTCCAGCTGTAGCTAGAAGGGGTAATAACGCTGGAAGAAAACCACCTTCGACTTTCATATTATGGTGTATTTGCGTTTTACTCATTTTGATCGTAGTACCAGTTCCATTCTGATATGCTTTCGCCATTTTATTAATTTGTGCTCGTGTAAGAGCTAAAACATGTTCCCCGGATAGATCTGCGTGAGTTAGTCTTATACTCGTTCCTGTCCCTGCTTCAACTGAGCGTTTAATTTTGTCTTTTTGTCCTTCCGAAACATTAACTTTTACATTCGTATATCGGCTCATTTTATATATATAATTGAAATTAAAAACTTTAATACCACGATAATTAATTTTCACACTTCTCTAATTTTAAACCTGATCGACAATTCCTCTCCTCGAAGGTTGATTAGTTTTCCATTTTGGTCTGTAAGTTTTGTTTCCATTGCTGAAATCGTAAATAGCGTAATAGGAAGATATACTAAATTAACGGGCACTTCTATAATCTTGTATCCGGGGCCTACATTCGGGAAAAAGGAATATATAATGTTTTCCGTTGTTCCGTTAGAGTACGAAGAACCGATTACGTCACTGGTTACTCTCAAACTATTTACGTTCATTATATTCACTATGTTCTCCGATTCGTTATATCCTTCTGAATATACTCGGCTATTAAATCCTAAAACAGTTCTAATCGAGTTCTTGATTGTCATATTAACCTGATAGTTAGCACCGATATCTAACACCGACTTCAAAGTATTGTTGTTCGCTTGTAACGTTATACAGTACGCATCTCCCGTTTCGTCATAATGTCCTGATTGTTTCATGATTCTCTGAATGTGTTCGTTTATATCTACGATTTCGTAACTCCCTTCTGGGATTTCTATAGTAAACCACGTTTTACCATTATCCGGCGAATACACAAACTTGTTGTTTCCACAATGGATATTCGGGAAGGAATTATAAGTTTCAAGATTAACAAGACACATTTCATACTTTTTGTTTTTGTCAAGTTGAATCAGAGGATTAAATTTAGTTCTAATTTGCGTGCTCCTTTCGCTCACCAAAATGCTAAATGACTCTTTAGGCTCCGTGTTACGAGCGATCTTTTCTGTGTTCAGAACTATCTTTTCTAACCGCGCCTCCATTATATATATAATATATATAATATATAACTTATGAAGAAGCTGAAGGCTTATGCTGAAGGCATATAAAATGTATCTAACCCACTTCTATATTTGCCGTTGTTTTTTTTACTGGTTAAATCTATCACTACAAATCCGTGCGGACGCTCCCACGCAGTTTTGCACAGTTTTACAAATTCGCCTTTAGGCATATCATCTACGCCTACGTGATCGTTGTATATATTATTAATATTTTTAAGGTCTTGGCTAAATAAACAGATGAAGTTTGCATTCTCTCTGATGGTCTGTCTAGGCAGTTTGAAGTAGTTTTGTGCGAGGTAAAAGCAGTCAACATTACTATGTCTCCCTCTGATATAATAAGATTCACATTTGTTTTGTTTTTCCAATTGTAAGTCGTCGAAAATCATCAGGTTCTGCTTGGCACTCAAGTCTCTCGGATCGGGGACTTCTTCCGAAGTTTCAAAGAATCGACAGTTCATATCAGATTTTTTAACTATACTTTTAGCCATTTCTTCAACGACTGATATTGGAGATACATTCAGCCGGGCTATCTCGTCTTGACAACCAAACAGCCTGATGATCGCTTCTTTAGGCAATTTTTCTTCGAATGCTTTTTTCAGTATTTTATATTCTGGTTGAAAGAGAGATCTTCCAAATACCTGTAGGCTGTCGTAATCTAACCATCCTGGATTCAAAAGTAAATTTAATAATAGCGTAGTCTTACCACATCCAGACTTCCCTACGATCAGACCTCTTATACTTCTAGGTAATAACGGGTTGTTAAATCTTTTCGATGTCTCGTCGTTCCAGGATAAATCTTTAACTTCCATTTCTTTTTTAATTATAAAAATAGTTTTATATTAAAATGTATATGGAACAGATGTATTGCGTAAAGTGCAAGAGAGAAACCGAAATGAGAGATTTTCAAAATTTCATCAGTAAAAATAAAAGACCTATGATTAGAGGCATATGTGTCGCATGCGGAAAAACTAAAACTCGATTTGTTTCCAGTGCCAAAAAAGGAGGAGATCTAGTAGGGTCTTTAAATTCAGCTACCCGTAATATCAAACTGCCATGGTCAAAATTTCCTGGAGAATTGCATCTCCCAGGACATTCGTTTACGGGACCCGGAACTAGATTAGATTTAAGATTGAATCCTGACGCCTCCCCTAAAGACTGGAGTAAACCAGTTGACAGAGTCGACCAAGCAGCTTATCGTCACGATTTAGCTTATGACCAGTATTCTGATACAGCTGCTAGAAATGCCGCCGACAGAGTAATGGTAAATGAATTAAATAATATATATAATCCTACATTACGTGAGCGCGTCGAAAGAGCGATAGTTAAACCTATTTTAGCGACAAAAGCTAATCTTGGTTTAGGTCTAGCTTCTTCCGATTCGAAGCCAGCTGTTAAAGCGTCTCAAAAATGGACGGATGAACTCGCCGAACAATTACATAAACCTATAGTACGACATTTTACAAAAAGGAAGGTTTACGTTAATGGTATCGATCAAATTTGGGCTGCAGACCTCATAGACATGCAGGCTTTCGCGAAATATAACGATGGCGTTAAATATTTATTAGGCGTAATCGATATTTTTTCAAAATATGGCTGGCTTGTTCCGATAAAAGATAAGAGCGGAAAATCTGTGTTCGATGCTTTCACCAAAATATTTTCCAGTAGCGAACGAAAACCAGAGAAACTTTGGGTCGATAAAGGAAAAGAGTTTTATAATAAAGACGTGAAATCAATAGGAATCGATTTGTATTCCACTGAGAATGAAGAAAAATCATCCGTTATTGAACGATGGAATAGAACAATGAAAGAGAAGATGTTCAAATATTTTACTGCAAATTCGACTAGAAAATATATCGATGTTTTAGATAATATGGTTGCTCGTTATAACAGCACTAGGCATTCTTCCATAAAAATGTCTCCAATTAAAGCGAGTATGAAAGCAAATGAAAGTGCTGTGTGGATGAATTTATATGGCGGTTTACACCCAGAACCACCTGATAAACCTAAATTTTCAATAGGCGATAAAGTCAGAATTTCTAAGAAGAAGAAGTTCTTCGAAAAGGGCTATACGCCTAGATGGACAGAAGAAGTCTTTACTGTGACAAAAATTCAATACACCGATCCTCCGACGTATAAGATAACAGATTATAACGGAGAAGAAATTCAGGGCACTTTTTACGAACAGGAGTTACAAAAGACGACTCAGGAAGTCTATAGGATCGAAAAGATCATTAGAAAAAGAGGAAAGAAATCTCTCGTTAAATGGCTCGGTTATCCTGAATCATTTAATTCTTGGGTCGATAACAAAACATTAATGACATTGTGATAGTAATACCGTAGTTCACCCGATAACAACACGCACGCATTCAGTGCATGCACTTTCGCTCCGATAACCACACAAAAATGACAAAGGCGCGTTAACGAACTATCCCTTATATCTATAGGCCTAACTGATTTTTAATTAGATGATAAATGTTCCTGAACCATAATGACATACATGCTATTTTACGATCTCGCTACATGCCGCGTGGGTTAGATTCCACCTTAGACCTTGATGCACCTGCGATTGGCATTTGCACCTGTGATGGGCATTTGCACTGTTTACTGAACAGTGGCCTAGAATCGAACCAATTGTACTACTACTGTTTAATGACAACTTGATGTCGATAAAAAAAAGAATTCTATACAGTTTTCATTTGGAAGGTACCATTTATAATCAGAGAAACGATCCAGAGTTATGGCAACTAAGGCCGTTGACGTCAACAGAAATTATTCTGACTTAATACGTCTTCTATTATAATTTCTTTTTTATTAAACGTAATCTGTAATTTGTATTACAGACGTACAGACGAGTTACCCACATAATATGCAGCGAAGGGATGGACAATTATAGATTGAACGAAATTTGATATATATAGAGTCAGAAATAAACAATTTAAAGGTGTCTTAATTAATATGGCGAAGCCAGTGATCTTTTCTATGACACAGTGTACGCGTTGTTAAACAGCAACTAACCAATCCCTCCGGCAAAGCGGAGGGATTCGAGCGATGAGCCTTGCAGAAGCATTTAGAACAGATTGAAGGAGGGAGAGACGCTGCTTAAAGGAGACCGATGAGGAGTGAGTTGCAGTAGTCCAAGCGTGAGCAGACAAATGCATGAACTATGGTGGTAAACACAGAAGGTGAGACCGAGCGTCAATGATGGACCTGAGACGTCTCAGTTGAAGGAAGCAGGAGTTAGTCATGTTGGAGATATGCTCTGTGAATGTTACTGTGATTATGGCTGCATTAACCCCTATATAAGATGTCGCTAGACTAGTGTCTAGACTCGTTAAACAACGGCCAACGTTAGACATTTGCGCATCTGGGTATAGATACTCAGTAGCTCATGTGTTTAAACACATCTTACGGATACTTAGACCGTTTACGTCACCTTCCTCTTTTTCAAAGTCTTGGGACTGGCATCGTTGACGAGAATTCGATAGTGCTTACAGCATAATGAAAACCAATGTCACGAAACGGGAAAAATTTATAGCTTTCGAAAGACACAATTTAAAGGTGTCAAAAGAGCCTTACACTGTTCAACGAAACAAAAAGTTCACAGTGAAAAATGTCTATAATACATGTATTACTACAAGAGGGTTTTCATGCAAATTAAACAATATTCCGTAACATTTGTCACAGCCCACACAAGAAATTTTAAATGTAAAAATAGATTTTTGATGAACAATGTAAATGCAGAGATTTCTTAATTTAGTCATTAAAATTTTAAAGCAGCTTCGACTGCAAGTTTATAACACATGTAATGACGAGACATTCTTATTCTACTATGAATTTCGAAGACGTTACCAGTCAATATAATCAAGCAATATTATACAAAAAACACACAGGCAGTGATAATGACAGTTCTTTATCATATTAACAGTTTAATAAATGACTAATTCACACGTGAGGATATCTATTTCTATACAGTTTTGTATATAACAGTTTATTCTTTAATTTATTTCCTTTACTAGTAGTCTATATTTTCTTGAATCAACCCAATGTTTAACTTGAATGGCTTGGCCATTGAAACAATATATAGAACTGTGTAAAGTGCTTTAAAGGTGTGTAACGAATGCATTTCATTATCCAACGTATTAATGACATCTTGTGGTTACCAAGGCTTTTTACGCCGACTTTACCCATTTATTCTACAACTATTACCTATTAATTGTGATTATCGAGACTATGCCATAGCAAAATGATTAGCATCACCATCCCTCTTTATCCAGGCTTTGGAAATGCAATACCAATTACGAGCAGTGGTGGAGAGACCGTCACTTAGAAGTTTCCAGTGTTTAACGATATCTTATGGCTGCCAGGGCCTTTGACGTCGTCATCCTCCTTCTATAATGAAACCAAAATAGCAACTTATGGATATTTTCGGCAGGAGACAATTTGTGTGGAACGAAACCAGACCGGAAGTGGATTCCAGAAGCAACTAGATTCCGTCTGCGCCTACCATCTGCCAGTCCCTGACCTTTCTTTTTTCTTGTCCAGTCGTGGGGGGTCATGGAAATTCCCGTCGCTTCCCTGTTGCTGAGCATGAGTGTATGTTCTTATGTGTGAGTAATTGTGTATGTGTGGCAGATGCATGTTGCCCCGATTATGACATAGTCTGGCCTTTGAGAACTGTTTTAGACAGCTCTTATGTGCCGCTGAGAAATTTCGAGGGTTAAAATTTATATATAAATCATAGAAAATACATAATTATTTTATGGCATCCAGGTAGAAAAAATAATGTTTAGTAGTAATAGTATAAGGTCGGTTAAACCGTAGACATGTTATTGCACACCTGTTAAACAGATTCATCTGACGTTATAATATTAAGTAGTTTACGTAGTCTGTATATTCTGACTGTTTCTGCGTATCGACATTAACTGCGTTTGAAGCCGTAAGAAATCGTAAAACTTTTGGAATCCTTGTGCCGTATGACAATATATCGTGACTTTAAATAAATGTGAGGTAAACTAAAACACCGTTAAAACGTAGGCCTATGCTATCAGCCGTATATAAAGGCGTGATAAACAGTCGGAAAAATTGATATAGAAGACTCCACTTAGATAAAACTCAGCTGAAATAGGTAAATACAACTAATGCTATCGAAAAGATTAGATGGTTCTGTAATTTGAAAGATATTGCAAAGCGCGATATTCACATTAATGGCGTCATTGGAAGTTCAAAATTGCGGAAGGGCAGAGAACTTAAAAGAAGAAAGAACATATTCACATTACATTGCATAACAACTTCTTACGTTGATCACTACGTTATATGCTAACCTTATATTACATATAACTTTCGGAAACACCTTAGAGTTTTTCGATTTCCCGGTGTTTAGCGACATCGTCTGAATTTTAGGGCAGATAACATCGATGTTAGGTAATAACGATTACAGCTGTTTTGTGATTATTTATTATTCCAAAGTTAAACGTTGTCTTATGACATCAAGACCTCAGCTATTCATATACAATGCGAAGAAAACGATAAACGTACAGCGTCCGAAAGACATAATTAGGCCTACAAGGTGTCAAACAGAGTCTTACATTATCACTAACATTCAGTATTAAAAGGAAAAAAACCTTAATAAACGTTTAAATACACAAGAGATTCTGAATCTGGTTACCCAGTTTTAAAATAACTTCAGCCACAAATGCTCATTACATACAATTAAAATTGTAATTATGACATTAGATTCTTATTCTATTTTTGGAATTTTAATGTTATTATGTACTAATCTTAAATCGTCCTCCAATATGACACAGCGCCGTCAAAAAGAACCTAACCAATCAATCGCTTACGGGTCGAAGGCGGCTAAGAATGTGCCAGGGTGACAGTTGTTTCATCGTATTCAACAGCGTTAAACCCCAAAGTTGAAGAGCTGAGCATTCATCCAATACTAACGTAAGGTGTTAAAACCCGGAGGCCCTGAGGTAATCGGTCATCGGTTGACACCTACATCCAACGACAAGGCAAAAATCTCAAATAGGAGGGAGAACCAGAGTTTTACGACATCTTATGGCAACAAAGACCGATGACGTCGAAAGAAATTATTTTGAACAGTTCTCTTCGTTCATGTAAGAATGACAGAATTTAACACAGTGAACAGTTCGATTTTATAGCTTCGAAAATATAAGTTTAAAGGTGTTAAAATGGTGCTGAAGTTTTGATTCTTTCAAAACAGTTTAAATATACCTAATTTTACATTTCCAAATAGCGCAACATACGAGGGACGACGTTGGGAGAATATATTCAGTGTAGATAACCATAAGGACCCCAGGAGCCGTGAGATATCGTTAAACGCCCACTCAATGTAGCTTTAATGCGCAATGTCTTTAAGACACCTTTAAAACGGTTTATCGAGTGCTATAATCAAAGCCATATCGTTCATACGCTGATGTTATGAAACTTAGCCTGTAAAAATCTCCTGCTGTCCCGTCAGGTGTATACCGACGATAAGGTTTTTGCAAGTTCGTTCTATCAATACAATCTTTCCGCTATCAAAGCCATATAAAGTACGGTCGACGTAAACGGCTCTGGAAGCCATAAGACGTTGTTAAACAACAGACCGAGAAAAATTTACGTTAGTTGTCGCCAACTCACAAAACTACCGTTAATATTGAGCTCTCGTCGGACACCTTAGATAGTACATTTCCGAAGCTATATATAATCGTCATTTTAAAAATTAATAGCTCTGCCACTGCAGAACTTGTCGTTGTGCCAGTCCCAATCCGGTAGAGAGGACGAGGGTGACGCGAATCAGCTTTGTTATAACACAGTAAACCATAAATTAAACGTCATAACTGCTAAAATATTATGGCGAAGTCTACGACTTTTGTTACCATAAGATGTTGTTAAACACTGAACTGCTACACAATCGCATATTCTCTCACTTCCGTTTTCCTTTTATGTTTTCATCCAACCAGGATTAAAGGGGAGGACGTCAATAATAATGTAAGTTATTACATGGTGTCCTTAAACAGCAAATATCTAACCAAAAGCCATTTATTAGCTGTAATTTAGAGGCGCTTTACAGGTTTTGAAAAATATATAATCGTAATTCTCGTTCAATAACTAAGCCACTATCAAACCCGTATGTAGCAGTGCCAGTCCCAGTCTTGAAAAAATATGAGGCGACGCTAATCATGTCTGTAACGACACAGTTTCGTTAAACAACAATTAACCGATCGTACGCGAACGGTGAGAATTTTGCAAATTTATTTTTGACCGCCTTAATTCCTTTTTTGCCGTAATTTTCGTTTCCTTTTTTTTATATAAAAATGGGAGACCTTAATTAAACAAGAGGACGCCAGTTATTGAAGTTCTGAGACGGTTTCCTTAAACAGCGGCAGGGGCGGATCCGGGGGGGCCAATCCGGTCATCCCCCATTTGCAATTTACACAGACGTTTTTGGATGTTTGCACAGGACGTCACAGGACGTGCCCCCCGCCCCATCGGCGTAGATTAGTCAAATGTACAGAGGACGCGGTCCCCCTAGACGTAAATGAGTAAACTGGCGAAGAGAAAAATTGTATAAAGAGGTTAATGAGTTAATGACTAAAAAAGGTCATCAACTTTTAGCGGAGATGTATGGATGTATGTATTATTATTTTT
This sequence comes from Allolobophora icterica, assembly GCA_963556255.1. NCBI lineage: Eukaryota > Metazoa > Annelida > Clitellata > Crassiclitellata > Lumbricidae > Allolobophora > Allolobophora icterica. Next base: position 3,109,622 of record OY744608.1, on the reverse strand, counting down.
GGCCTCCCCCTGACAAACCTTCTGGATCCGCCCCTGAACAGCGAATACCTAACTACCTGCTTAACTAAAATGTCGCAAAGCGTTCAAACCTACGACTACGTTTAGACACCTTTAAATTGCTTGATTAAAAACTATATACTTGTAATTTTCGTGCCATAGTAAAATTGTACTAGGTCTGACATCTTCACTGCGGTCAACGTTAACGGCCCCAACAGCCATAAAACGTTGTTAATTAAACAATAAACAATGGACAATGCTTATTAAGTAAGTAAGTAAGTAAGTAAGTAAGTAAGTAAGTAAGTAAGTAAGTAAGTAAGTAAGTAGTTTTTTAACAATGTAAGTGAAGCGCTCAGACTTTACAAGCTAGACATTTGATGTTAAATGCTAGAGTACTGTTGTTGGATCAGGAAAAACCTAAAATGGCGCGTCAGCTATTAGCAGCTTCTGTGAGCGCTTCTGACGCTCGCTTCAAGAAGGTAAACTGTTCGAAGAATGGCGAGTTCATTGTTAACCGATGCTGTAAAGTTCACTTATTCGAAGTGTACATAGTGCCCGATAAGATTGCATTCGCGATATTCTCGGCAACAGATGTTGTGTTGCTGGAATCTTCATAGTTCCGTTCTGAAGAACCACAGGAGAAGCACGAGGAAATTCCGGACTTTTCGTTTTTAGTATATATATATAAAAGTACTATATATATATATATATATTGTACTTTTATATAAACGGCAAATTACTACGCAACTACCCTACCTGTGGCAGTCCCAGTACCAAGTCTGGATATAGGAGGAGGGCAACGCTAATTATCTTTGTTATGAAACAGCGTCGTTATACACCAATTAATAAATTATTTTTCGTGAACGAGCTAGCGATTGGATGGATGGATCCAGAGTTTAACGACGTCTTATGGCAACAAAAGCCGTCGACGTCGACAGAAATTATTCTGACTAAATACAGCTTCGTTTATAATTTCTTTTTTTATTATGAGCAATCTATAATTTGGATTACAGACGAGTTTCCCATGCGACATAAGTGCAGTTCAACTTGGTACTTAGCAATAGGCCCTAATAGTGTTTTGTATGTATGTATGTATGTATGTATGTATGTATGTATGTATGTATGTACGTTTGTATGTACAGGGGCATGTATATTCGTACTTAGCAATTGAGCGAAAATTAGAAGTATATAGCGTCTGAATGAGACAATATAAAGGTGTCTATATGGATAAAGGAGGCGAGCGATGCTGATCAGATTCGATATGTCACAGTGTCGTTAAGCAACAACAAACCAACCAAAACGCTAAAAAACGTCCTCTTCTTCCTCCCTCAATCACTATAGTCTCTTCCTGCACTCTTAGGCCTGTTCCTCCAGCACGCCTTGGCATCTTCTACACTCCTTGGCCTATTCCTCTTCAACTATTTGACCTTTTGCTCTTCCTGCACTCAGTGGCCTCTTCCTCCTCGTCCTTCCTCTTCTCCTCTGCTCTCCCTTTCTCTCTCTCCTAATCTCCTTCTCCTCTTCGTGCTCTTCCTCCTCCTTCCTCTTCTTCCTAATTTCTCTCCTCCTCCTCCTTTCCATTCTCTTTCTTCTTGCCTCCTCGACTTCCTCCGTCTCATAAAGTATATTTGGCACTGTTAACTCAATGGGTTGTTGCGGAGGTTGGAGTCAGGAACGCGCATAAAAACCGCCAGTCATCGGTGAACACACGACCTTCGTGTTCTAACCACTGAGTTACGAAGCAAAGTTTAAGTTATGGATGCTAAGCTAATTGCATTGCTGTTACGACTTATACATTGACAACGACATCTGACGAATGCGACTGGAGGCTTGGGTGCACTGTAAACTCTATGGATACCATTCGCTAGGTGGCGACAGAAGCTTGGGTGCACTGTTAACTCAATGGGTAACGCTCAGATGCTGACGCAGTAAAACAGCCACTATAGCTAACCTCGATAGGAAGTCACGACTCAATATTGTGTCGTACGATTCTGAAACGAAAGTGAGAACTGCTCAGAAATTTTCTTCTAACTACATTGTGCTAACACCAGCTAAAGAGATCTTGGGCACTATATAATGAAACGCCCCACTGCCTGTACTCTAACTAAAAAGGTAAAATACAGTTAAAACTCGCCTGATTGCCATTTCTACAGGGCATTAAAACAAAGAATGCATCCTCAAGACACCTTTTTAACTGATCAAAGTTGCACTCATTAACGGCGAGATTCGTTTGCGTAATATATCTTGTTGAATTATCCGAGTTATGCCGCACGATTCTGATGCGAACAATGAGAACTGTTCAGAAGTATTCTTCTAACTAGTTTAATTTGCGCTACATAGCTCCACCACTGGCCGTACAGTGTTAGTGTCAGTTCCAGGCCTCGATAAAGGAGGGCGATGCTAATCACCTTGTTATGACACGACATCCAAGAACCACTGGTCTTTTCCAAATAACGACGGCAAGCGACCAGGCGGCGCAGCGGTGGTTCCATGGTCGCGGGGCAAATACATCGCCTGGGAGGCCATCTGTATCCATACATGCGCTGCCTCATACATCCACCTGACGGAACTGGCCCCGACACGAAAAACACGAAGTATGCAGCCCTCCCCGCAGCGCATAGTTTTATCTCAATTGCACTCGAAACAATGGGCCTCATAATCGTCCCCAGCCGTGAATTCATAAAAGAGTTAGGCCGGCGACTGACAACGATGTCGAGAATACACAACTCTTCCAGCATCAATCCATATTCACTCAACGATATAACGATGTCGCGTTTCGAAGCAAATTTGGAGAGTTAATCGGGCACGAGGACCGATAACTCTGTAACCTAACGCTTCGGAGGGCAGTTTCTAGGAGCTTAGGGGATCATATGTACCTCGGGCAAAAAATAACAATTGGTATTTTTATTATTTCTAATAATTGTTATTATTTTTATTATTTCTAAGCGATAACGTTGTAAAAAAATTAGATTTTCGGAACTATTTTGAAAAGAAAAGTCGAATGTCAAACACGATGAAGAACGTAAAACCGCGGCTTTTTTCACACACCTTTTAATTGGTATTCAAAACACTGTATTTGCGTAATTTTCGTTCAAACGTGAGCTTCGCTTCGACTCTCAAGTCAGTCAGGAAGTCGATAGCAAGTCTCTCTCTGCTCTGCTCTCTGCTCTCAGCCATCCTCGGTTCGAGGTTCGGCCGCATCATGCACAATGTTCCTCCAACGCCTCCTGTCCTCCGTCAGTCTTAACAATTCTCCCATTGCCAATCCTGTCCATTCTGTTATGTTGTCCAGCCAGTTTGTTCTCGGTCTTCCTCTTTTCCGGGCTCCCGGCAGTGTGCCCTGTATGATGTCTTTCTCCATGCATACTCCTTCTCTTCTCATGACGTGTCCAAAATATATCATTTTTCTTTCCTTCACCGTCCTCAGTAAATTCCTCTCTACTCCTGCTGCTTCCAATACCCATTCATTTGACCGCATTTCCGTCCAAGATATATTCATAATCAATCTCAGACACTTCATCTCGAATGCCTCTATTCTTCTTGCCTCCTCCTTCCTCAATGTCCAGCTCTCGCATCCATATATGGCCACAGGCCAAACCAGTGTCTTCCACAACTTTAGCTTCGTTTTATTTGTTAGATCATGACTCCTCCATATCCTTTTGAGGTCCGTAGCTACTGCATAACCCTTTGCTAAACGTGTTCTGATCTCTGTACCGCAACCGCTGTTTTCATCAATCGTTGAACCCAAATACGTAAATCTGTCCACCTGTTCTAGTTCCTCCTGATTAATCCTAATTGTACATTTGGTTTCTGTTGTTGTCATAACTTTCGTCTTTCCTATATTAATCTGCATACCATATTTCTTTCCTGTCCTGTCTAGTTTCTTTATCAGCAACTGTAATTCACTCTCCGAGTTTGTCAGTAATACAATGTCATCGGCGTACTGTAAGTTTGTCAACCGCCTCCCCCCTATCTGTATTCCTCCCTCAAATCCCTCTAAAGTTTCCCTCATCACTCTCTCCGCCAAGATGTTGAACAAACTTGGGGACAAGACGCAACCCTGTCTCACTCCCCGTCTGACTCTGAATTCTCTCGATAACATTTCTGCCACTTTGACTCTTGCTTTTTGTCTGTAAGCTTTTTGTCTGTAAGCAAGTCTGTAAGCGCATTAATCAGTTGGTAAGCATGTGACCTAGTCGATTAAGTTGTTAATTCAGTCGCTAACTCATTAAGTAAATCGGTAGTTCCTTAGCGACTGACCCTGGGGACTAGTGTAGTTGACTTCGATCTTGTCTTTGCGCTAATTAGACTCAAGTCTGTCTAGCCACCTCCCAACATGGTGGGTCCGTTACTTGAAACCGGATCCGTTGAGAAAGTGAAAAGAGGAGAGTGACACTAATCATTCTTGATATGGCACAGTGTCGATAAACAGCAACAAACCAACGTAATAAACTATTGCAAAATAAAATGAAATATAAACAAATTATGTCGGCTGGATTCAAAACTACGACTCAGATTACACACCTTTAAAACGCATTTCTCCAGCACTATATAGTTGCAATTTCGTTCGGTTCTTAAATATCCATGCGTTCAGATGGCATAAGACGTTGTTAATCAACAGACACACAAACGTTACGTTACGTTAGATGTCGCTAAATATTATAGTAAATAATCAAAACAACGGCTCTTGTTAGGCACCTTAATTAACATGTTTCCGAACTAAATACAAATGTAGATTCCATACGACAACTCTGCAGGGACTTTGTTACTTTGTTGACCTGGCCATTTACGTCGACGGAAATTATTCCAAGAGACATCGTAAGAGACTCGGGAATTCACACTCAGAGGGCGACCTCTACCGTACAGGAGTCGACAGTTCGACAAAACTACACAAGAGCGGCCATGTTCGTAAGCGTTTAAACCCCAAAGTGGCAGACTTAATCGTTCGTCGAAAACAGCAGACAATAAAAATGGCGTGAAACTTACAACAGACATCGAAGGTTGTACTTGACAGCGTTTTCCATCACAGAAAAAATGAGTAAGTAAATACAAATTAAGAACTCAACAGAAAATCCAGAAAATATAAAGAGGGGTAGGTGGCACAGAAATTAAAAACGCTGAAAGAACTACTGAGAACAACCTTAACACCAACACCGCAAGGTTGTAGATGGCACATCAACAACAAACAACAAAATGAACAACAGTTTCATAGTAACAACCAGAACATGGCTGCCAGGGTTGTTAACATCCGACCAACAGCCTTTGTCGTCATTAGAAAGAGAGCAAAATTATAATAGAAATATATTATATATAGTGTCTGGAAGATGCGTTTAAAAGGTGAATAAAAGAGACGGTTAGTTTGAATTGGTTGGGAACATAGATTTTTCCGAATTTTCCAGATCGACTAATTACGTTCCAAACTTCAAGAAGTAATTATTTAGGTCTCGCGATGTAAATAATTGCAAAGAATTTAATTGACAAGGGACACCTATAATTTCTTACTGGCTTATAAAGGTAGGACTACAGCTGACATAAGCAGCACTGTAGCTCTAGGACTACAGCTGCCAATTCCTACAAGGACCATCTTAGATGCACCGCGAGTTGATTTGATATGGAAACCCAGAGGACATCGTTCGCTACAAGTGTCTACTGTGTTTTCCATTCAGACACTTATAAGAAAAAAATACACAGTTGTTGGACCCTCAGAATGGTTAATGCAGAAAGGGACAGGTCCCGCTAAGCCCTGGGTGACCATATATATAGTAGATCCTGAGTAGAACACCTTGAAGGGGCGCTACATAAAAGCTCCTTAATAATAATAGTTAGATGGCGCGAATAAATTAAATACATATGACTAACCACAATAAGGGCCGTAAACAGAAAAGAAAAAAATGAAGATAAATAAGGACACAAACTCAGTCAAATATTTAAACACACTAAATATTTGTTTCCGATGTCATATATAATCTAAATATATTATTGCTGTAAAATCACTAGTAGACCTCTGTTTAGTCATTTGATTTAGCTAACAACTGATCGATTCGTTCATTCCCTGGCGTTTCAACAGCCGAACGATAGCCACTGTTTCTTCCTTCGTTTTCAGTCGTAGGTTACAGATGAGCTAGGCTCTCCTCTTTTCATGTTCTCTATCTAAATTTCATTGCGTTTAAGGATTCTGAGAATTTCTGACGCCCTGTATGCAGCAATGCTGAACACAAGTCTTGTTATCGCAACTGTCTGTCAAAGGGTGGTCCTCTCCTTTTATGTCGTGTTGTACGCCTCGTTTCTGCCAAAAACACTACACTTTCTTCCACGTGAGTTACAAGAGTTGGGACGAACACGGATGTCACATTAATACCAAATTTATAAAGAGCATTGCAAAGGTTCAACTGATGGAAGTCTTTTAACTGTTCGGGTTCATGTACGCCTCGGTCTTCTCGGGTCTTTTCTTTGCTTGTAGATTTATATCCATAATCGTTCGCAATACTCGAGCAGGGACAATTCTGCCAGCAAAATGTTGAGTATGACAGAAGCTCTTTATTTTGAACATCTCTGCGACAGCGTTCGGAATTGTGTGTCTCCATACTTCAGCGTTAGTTACTTTGGTTTTGTAGGGGATTCTCAGTCTTCTCCTCATTACCGTTTTTGGAAGATGTTGAGCTAATTTTTCAGGGTTTGTAATGCAGCAAGTTGCACCGTCATGTAATATCACGAAATGTGATATAGCCTTCGAAGAACGTATGAAATTGCATTTCTGTTTTTGGAACAGGTAATTCTCAGCTCGAGTGTCGCTAATGCCAAAGACATCTTAGAAGCCGGACAGCCATACTGTGGTGCCATAACGCTTCTTCAAATGCCTTCCTACTTTTGTCGCAGCACAACATGGCGGGAACGACCTCTTCTTAATTACGACGAAAATGGCTTACTGTTAGTATATACAGGCCCTATCATGCGAGTTTCGAATGGTGCCAAACAGACCATGCAGAGTAGACGTTTTTCCTGGTCTCCACACTAGAACGGGGAAAACTTTCAAGATAATGTATTGGCTCTCAAACGAAAGCCGTATCACGCAGCAATACTTTAGAAGTGAGTTTCATTCTTCGGAATCACATATCACGATAAGCAAATTTCATTTGAAAACTCAACCTGATCATTGATACGATGAAACTCGTGACTATTTTTCAATACGAAGCTTTCGAAGAAGAAATCTGCGAATAATGTATTCAAACGGAAGATTTACTTCCTGAGCCATGAATTCAGTCATTGCTTCTGAAAACGGGAAATTGCAATCAATATAACATCTCACTTTCAAATATTTTGCAAGAAAATATCTTCCAAGAAAATATTGGTTCCTTATGGTGTAATAAAATCCAAGAAAAAGGTACTGTCCACGCCTCTTACAGTAAATAAATCGGGCAAGACGGTGTTCAAACGATGACTGGGCAGTTAACTCAACTTTCCCTAAAACGTCATTTCTAGGTGACAAATGATAACAGAGTGTGTGAAATCCAAGCAATGACTGTACGTCTCTATCGAAAAAAGAGTCAAGCGGTGGCAACAACAAGACATTCGCAAATGAAAGTTCCTTCAGATCGCTCTGCAGATCAGGCTCTTGCAGAATTTGCTCACACAAATACTTCACTTCATCGTATTGGCGACACTTGTAGAGGTACAAAGCACGATAGCAGTCAGCTGTGTTGCACTGGATGCCAAAGTCGTTGCGAATCACACTGTAGAATGAAATAATATTTTCTAGAGCATATTCCATAAGAACATCAATTACTTTTTCTTTGACTATCAAAGGATTCACACATGAAGCCTCGGTTTCAGTCAGTGCATCTGTTCTGTGGTAAACGATCTGTCTGGTAGCATTCAACTAAGAACATGGCTTCATGAAAACAATGCATTTCGTTTTTATTAAAGCCTTCAGATATTCGTCCATAGGAAATGCTGAGTCCGGCAAATCACTATAAAAACGTGAATGTTTGGATATGCCTTTTTCGACAGGTAATACAGTTAAATAATGAGCAAAGATCTTGGGTGAAAGACGCAGATCAAGATAAAGCCGCCTGCCAATGTAATGCAGGTTATTGTCAGTAATCTTCTTCTAAAGCACACACAATCCAACGATTCTTGCGACATCGTCAATAAACAACAAACAACCTGCATTCAGTGTCTCCCTATCGTCTTGGGAAGGCTGATCCACGAGAACTGATAAGCAGAAGCGTATTGCTAGTTGGTGTTCTGATGTGGCAAAGTGAATAGCAGCCAGGTAGGCAAAAGCTGCAGGAGCAATGCAGTTGCATTTAGAACCTTCGTGTTCTAAAGCTCTTCTAAGAAACTCTTTTGACATTAGAGACAGTAGTTGAAATTCCGGACGACTATTTGATCCAGTTAAATGTTGCATGAGACCCTGAGCACGCAGAAATTGAAATCTACAACTTTGTGCTGTGTTCGCCTTCGGAAAGTTATGATACTGCGACCTGACATTTTTTGTTTGTATCGGAACTGCATTGACAAATTCAACAAAGAGACTGCTATCCCACGAAATCTCTCCGAAGCCTAAGCCATATGCTGCCTGCAAAATAAGCAGTAGACTGTCACAGTACGTGAAACATAAGGCGTTCTGTATTGTTGAAAGCTCTCTTAGTAGACAGTGTGTTTTCGAGTCAAGGCATCTTAAATTATATACCTGTAGGAAGCAAGGGCGCAGACCTGAACTTAATCCGCATTTCAGTATGCGACGACTAACCGCATGTGAATTTCTGAGTGTGAGATAAAAATATAAATCCAATGATTCTGGTTCAGTCACTTTCCAAAACTTAAATAGAAGCAGCATATAATCCACTAAATGTGGCATTACCTCCATTTTGTTCTCAACATTGAAATATTTCCGAATGAATGGCAGTATGTAATTTTCCACGAACCAATGACACAGAATTCCAGAATTTCGGAATTCATTTAGTCGTTTTACAGTCTTGTCATGGATCGTGGAGCTCGATGATTCATGAAATAAATTTGCTTCAGGAATAAAATAGTTCGGGCAGTGTTTCTTCTGTAGCCAGTCTGAAAGCTTCTTCAATAACTCACAGCAGATTGTAATAGCAGAAGAGGAATTCCACCATTCCGGCGACATCTCTTCACAAGTCCATAAGATCAGCGTCTTTAAATGATACGGACAGAGAACCTCATCCTCCTTTGGACAATCCTTTTGTATTAATTCTCTCTTGCAGAAGAATCGCAACAAATGGTAGACAATCTGTTGAATTTGAGTCCAGTTCTGAAGTAAGGTTACTTCCGCAATTGAAAATGAAAATCTCCACTGTAGTTGATCGTCTCTGCAAGAACGATGATTAACGAAGACAACATGACAACCATTTTGTGTAACCTCGGCGATTGTATCAATGGTCGGCCATCCATTACTCCTAGGTCGTTTAGGCCAACCTTGGGCTTCTTTAGGCCATTGTGGGCACCACATGCTGTTGACGTGATCACTTGCGGAAGAAAAACCATTATGCGTATCGTCTCTATGTTTAATTGCTGGACCACTAACGATATCTGGCCTGGCGTTTCTTTGGAGTTCAGAATTGGAATTCGCATTTACAAGTCTATCCAACTCTAGAATCGCGTAGTCGTTTGAAAGAGCTGTTTCCTTAACTTCGTACTTTTTACATTTCCAATTATAGTTCATTTCCCCAAAATATCGTAATCGAAGAAAACCTGGACACCCATGGTATGACTCAATCTTGTAGCACTCGATTAGTAGTTGACCAGTAGCGGTTTCACATCACAGCGGCGGGAAGCCAGTGCATCCAAGCCTTCTCGTGACCAACTAGCCCTTATAAACAGATTGGCTTTAAAGCTGTGCCTTTGGATATCATTGCTTAGAACTCTCCCAGCCACAAGTCTGCCAAAGAAGCTTTTTAAAATGTAAAGTGTCGTTTGCTGCCGGCCGAGACCCTCCCACGAGGCCGGCCCAAACCATTTGGGTCATTTTTCAATTTAAATAAATGAATAGGTTGTGGTATACATCAAAAAACATAATGTTGGGGCAAAACTTTTGCAAATGGCTTATGATAGGCAAAACAACTCTCTGCTGTCACAGATGCATTGGGGAGTACTGTTTCAAGCATTTAGCACGACTGCGAAACGGTTGTGGGACAAGACCGTGCGCTAAATGTGGAAGGGGTATCAAAAACCACTTAGGTGAGTGTATGAAGTGTGGTTATTTCGCTAAATATTTCAGAGCTCGACGAGGTGGGCTAGTCCGTGAATTTAATAAAGAATGGAAGCGACTATCAAATATATCAGTAGAATAAAAAAATTATCATTTGAACAAATGATATAGTTATTGTATTGAGGTAATACAGATGAGCAAGCGTCAATCGAATATCAGTAAACAAAATTTCATTTTGAACAAATGATATAATTATTATATTAAAGAAAAGTTTGCCATAGTAATATAAAATAATTTATAACTATGGCATTGTCAACGAATGAAAAAATTGAACAATTGTTGGGTGAGTTTACCGGTCCCCCAGCTCTTCGAGCCGTTCTACAAAATATCTTAGACGAACCAATCCCAGATGCAGTCAAAAGGCGCTTACTACAGCCACTGCTTCCAAGGCCAATTCCTCCAGCGCGTAAGCACAGAGGGGCAAAACGTAAGGCCCTCCTGACAGAATTCGACCCACTCCTAAATAAGAAGGATAGAGGTGGGCCACCACCCTTTCTAGCGCACAGAGAGCTCGCCAATCAGCATCTGAGAGACTTCCGTGCTGAAGTGCCGCTTAATCACAGGCTGGAAGGAGATGCGTTGGCTTTCTTGAGTGCAATGGAGCACAACATTGAGTCGCAGTTAAACGAAGAGCTCTTGAAAAATGGCGGTTTAAAATACTCGCAAGTGCTAACGGTTGATTTGGAAAAGTTGGCACCGACCGTTGATATGGTGTACAACGGAAACGCAACCCCAGGTACTATTACCAATACGGCCTACTTTCGAAGCAAAGCAGTGCCAATTACCAATGCGGGGAAAATCCAGGGGATTATACGGAAGGCCAAGGCCGAAGTACTAAAACTCCTCGAAGAGTACACCAATGAGGGATCAGGGTGGAGAGTGAAGCGGGTCGTGGCGCTAGACCTCAGTTTTGCAAGATATAAGCCTTTCCGAGGTAAGAGCTATTTTCCCACACCAAAGTATATACCCCCTCGCACGGTTATTAATGTCAAGAATGAAGATAACCGCTGCTTCGAGTGGGCCATACTAAGCGCAATGTACCCAGCAGATCAAAATCCGAATCGCCCCAATAAGTATCAGGCCCACCTTCAGGAGCTAAACTTCGACGGTATAGAATTTCCAGTGAAGGTCACTGATATTGGTAAGTTCGAACGTCAGAACCCTATGGTATCCGTATCGGTCTTCGGGTGGGATAAAGCTTTGTATCCAATCCATGTCTCAACCGAGACTAGAGTTCACAATATTGATCTTCTACTGTTGGCCAGCGATGTAAATGAAAATTTTCCTTTACAGAATTATCACTATGTCTGGATCAAGGATCTAGCCCGCATGCTTTATAAAAACAGCAAATTTGAAGGACGAAAGCATCCATGTCGTCGCTGCCTACACATATTCTGTAGACAAGACTTGCTGGATGCCCATATCAAAGATTGCCAGGGTATCAGTGAGAAGCCTCAGCGAATTGAGATGCCAAAAGAGGATGAAAATATCCTCAAATTCCAGAACCATCACAAACAGATGCGCACTCCGTATATCGTTTACGCAGACTTCGAGGCGTTGAACGTGCCAGTCATCAATGCGGCCATGAACCCTAACGAGAGCAATACAAGACAGATAGCTGAGCAGAAACCATGCAGCTTCTGTTACATAGTGGTTCGATGCGACGGCCGCACGAAGAAACCAGTTTTATATCGTGGAGAGAACGCCGTGCAAGAGTTCCTGCAACGATTACAAGGCGAGCTGGCCTCTATCAAACAAAGACTGGCCACCCCAGCTAAGATGGTTATGTCAGCAGTTGATCGCCAATCATTCCGCGAGGCTATCGAATGTCACATCTGCGGAAATGCTCTCGAAGCGGATAGAGTTCGCGACCACTGTCACATTACCGGTAAGTATCGAGGTGCCGCTCATAACGCCTGCAACCTCAAACTTAGAATATATCCAGATAAGTGTAAGGTACCAGTGGTCTTCCACAATCTGCGAGGCTACGACAGCCATCTCATCATGCAAGCGATCGGAGGCTGTGAAGCCGCACAGGATGAAAAAACTGAAATTAACTGCATCCCAAACAATATGGAGAAATACATGACATTTAACATTGGACAACTGCAGTTCATCGACAGCCTCCAGTTTCTAAACAGCTCGTTGGACAAATTATCAGGAAATCTGTCGCTAGAGGATCTGAAAGTCACAACGGCATATATAAAGGAAAATTTCGTTCACAACGATAACACAAAACTAGATCTGTTGAGACGAAAGGGCGTATATTGTTACGAGCACATTGACGATTACCACCGCTTCGCAGAAGACCGACTTCCACCCAAAGAAGCGTTCTACAGCAGGCTGTCCCGAGAGAACATCTCTGATGAGGATTATCAACACGCCCAACGAGTATGGAATGAATTCGATTGTAAAACTCTGGGTGACTATCACGACCTGTATCTCCGCACGGATGTACTTCTACTCGCAGATGTCTTCGAGACCTTCAGAGACACATCGATGAAGCACTACAGTCTAGATCCAGCAAACTACTTCAGCCTGCCTGGAATGGCCTGGGACGCTTTGTTGAAAAAGACGAAAATCGAGCTCGAACTTTTAACAGACATAGACATGCATTTGTTCGTAGAGAAAGGTCTCCGAGGTGGAATCTCGATGGTATCTAAGCGCTTCGCAAAAGCCAACAACCCGCAATGCCCCGACTACGATACCACGAAGCCAGACAACTGGATCATGTATCTCGACGCTAATAACCTCTACGGCTGGGCGATGCAACAGCCATTACCAGTTGGAGGATTTAGTTGGGAAAGTCCAACTCTCGATGAAGTGTTGGAAACTCCAGACGACGCGCCTGAAGGCTTCCTGCTCGAAGTCGATCTTGAGTACCCGGAGCACCTCCACGAATCACATAGCGACTATCCCCTAGCACCGGAGACCCTGACAGTCCAAGAGGGGTGGTTGAGTGACTATCAGAATGTGCTTATGAACGAGTTGGGAGGCAAGTTCACAAAGCATGTGAAGTTAGTACCAAGCCTGCGACCTAAGGAGCGGTATGTGGTCCATTATAGAAATCTCAAACTATATCACTCGTTGGGGCTGCGAGTTTCTAAGATCCATCGTGCCATTAAATTTAGACAGGAGGCGTGGATGGCTCCATATATCGAGATGAATACAAAATTGAGGGCGAAGGCAACGTCGGAGTTTGAGAAGGATTTCTTCAAACTGGCTAATAATGCGGTCTTTGGAAAGACCATGGAAAATCTTAGAAAAAGAATCAGAGTTAACCTGGTACCGACCTCAAAAGTTGACAAACTTCGTAAACTAATTGCTGACCCGGCCTACATATCACACAAAATCTTCAACGACCAACTCGCCGCGATTCATAGTTTGAAGAACAAGCTCAAGTTAAACAGACCTGTATATGTCGGCCAGGCTGTCCTCGACCTCAGCAAGCATCTGATGTACGACTTCTGGTACAACGATGTGAAAAACGAGTACGGAGAAAAAGCCCAGTTGCTATATACAGACACAGATAGCCTCTTATTTCAGGTGGAAACTCCGAACGCTTATGCCGATATGTGGAATAAAAAACACTTATACGACTTTAGTGAGTTTCCAAAAGACAGCCCATACTACGACGTCGAGAACAAGAAAGTCGTGGGCAAGTTCAAGGATGAATGTAACGGAGTCGCCATCGCGGAATTCGTAGGATTACGCCCGAAGATGTACTCGATCTTAAAATCGGGTGGTTCAGAGATCAGGAAAGCTAAAGGCGTTCAGAGAGCAGTTGTGAAGAAGGATCTGCACCACGAGCTATACAAGGAATGCCTGTTCGAACGAGAAGAGATGCGACACACACAAGTCGTGATTCGAAGCCACGACCACCAAATCGGAGTATACGAGCAGAATAAGATCAGCCTCTCTCCATTAGACACAAAAAAGTGGATATCTCCGGACGGAATAAGAACGCTGGCATACGGGCACTACAAAATCAACGACGGTTGAGTATTCTATCGGGGGGTAACTCAGTGCCCATAGGCACCAGAAGCAGCTCCTCACGTACAAAACCGCGGCCAGGCCCATCAACTAGATGGTATAAAGCCGGTTGGCCAGCCCGCCGAACAACATCCAAAATAGCGTGGATGGTGAGCGACCAGTTAGGATCGGTGGCACGTTTGCTTCCACCTTCGAGCTCGCCGGGAGCGTACAAATAGCGGACGAGAACGTCGTGTCCGAGAATAGGCTCATCCATTCCCCACAAACGAGTTTTCATTTGTGAATGAGAGGGCTTCTGTGTCACTTTAGCAGCTTTCATCGCTTCAACCGGCTTCATGTCGAGCAAGCGCGTCGGCTCATCGTTTAGTGTAGCTACAACTTCGGGCAATCGTCGAACCCATTCCACTGACCGTTCTGATGACCCCCTTGCATCCAGGAGCAATTCCTGAGCGTATTGAGCACCGAAGAGTCGCTCAGCTAGAGTACGGTTAAAGCGTTCAACGATGCCCTGTTGGCGATGATTTCCGGCCTGTCCGCGTCTTACAAGAACGTCGTGCTTCGCCAGCAACGGTGTAAAATCACCCATAAATTCGCGCCCAGGATCGACCTGAAAGAGTCGAGGCCAAGTTAATGGGCCCCTCTTATAGATCCGGCTTAAAGCGGCGGCGACTTCGGTTGCACTTTTGTTGATCAACGGTTCAGCTTCTTTGTATCGTGAAGCAACATCGACAACAGTCAAAGCGTATTTATAAGTCTTTCGACCTACTTTATCGTGAGGTAAAAACAAGAGATCGGCTTGGTGTACCGCGTTTGGTCGATTTTCATCGAACTTTGGACGCGGTATGCGGCGTGGAACGGGAAGATAAATCTGCCACACAGCTTGTTTCTTCAACCAATCGCGAGCCTCGGCCTCGGAAACTTTGGCGGCTGAGGCTAGTTTCTTCACCGCAGCCTTACCTCGCCAGTAACCTCTAGGGCTGTAATAGACAGTTGAAAGGTTCTTAGACATTTCAGTAAAACTATATATTACAAACAGGTAAACACATGCACAAATGATTTTCATTTGCGTCGCCGTCCAACACCCATCCCCAGCCTCGACTTCGCTGACATAATGGCCGATACGAGCCGGGCATCTTTCTTCTCATAATCCGGAGTTTCATCGGTGAGTGCGATCTTCGACGCGGCTGCAGCGAGGATGTCATCTGCGTGGTTACGCCCCGGAGTATCTTTATGCACTGCGTAAGCGACGTCGTGGTGTAGGCACGCACGGTCGAGATGATTAACACCGTGATAGTGCTGTGACAGCCGTTTATCGAGTTTTGTGAATGGTCCACAGTAAGAGTACTTTCCTGTATTCTGGAAAGAACCTCCCGGATTATCTTCCGAAGACATACCGGATGGAAGGCTCATATGCATCTCAGGCAGAGGTAGAGCGTTGAGGGCCCTATTCAGTAGAGAGCCTCCGCGAAACTCATGAGTCTCGCGCTCACGAGACTTATGCTTCCGCGCTTTAGAAGTCAAAATTTGGCTCTTCTTTGCACCACAGACGGCACAGGTGCCCTTCTTGGCTGGCCGACCGTTTCGTAACTCGACGATTGTTTCATTTGAAGTCTCAGTATGTTTCTTACATCGTAGGCAATACATTGCTTTCGTTGAATACAATCACAACTCGTTGTCTCTATATGGAAATAACAAATTTTGATCTCGAAGCCGACGATGGGAAAAAACACCACCATTGGTTGTTGCCATCCAGCATACGGTGTATAATCTGTGGGCCTAGCGGATGTGGGAAAACAAACTTACTGCTTAACCTTCTGTTGAATAAAGGGTACCTACGTTATGACAGGCTGTACCTATACTCGAAATCTCTGGGACAGGAAAAATATCAGTTTCTCCGTGACTGGGCCACAGAACTCGAAAAATTTGCTGGAAAAGAAATTGCGAGTTTTCACTCTTCCTCCGATGAGATAATTCCAGTGGAATCTCTTGATAAAAACGTCAGGAGCCTATTAATCTTCGATGACGTCATGTTACAAAAACAGGGGCCGATCGAGAAGTACTTTTGTATGGGGCGTCATGGTGGAGCGAGCTGCTTCTACCTAACACAAAACTACTTTCACATTTCTAAACAAGCGATCCGTGACAATGCTAATCTTATTATCCTATTCAACCAAGACAGTAAGAACTTACGAGCAATACATGACACATTTGTGGCAGGTGACATGAATTTTGATGAATTTCGTAAGTTCTTTAGTCAGTGTATTGTCGAACCATATGGCTTCGCAGTCATAG
Source organism: Allolobophora icterica (assembly GCA_963556255.1). Lineage (NCBI taxonomy): Eukaryota > Metazoa > Annelida > Clitellata > Crassiclitellata > Lumbricidae > Allolobophora > Allolobophora icterica. The sequence continues at coordinate 3,093,103 of OY744608.1, read as the reverse complement.
ATCTGACGTCCAAAGTTTTTGATGGTAAGTATCGAAGCGGGTTCGATCGCTTCTATAGACCTATGGCCAATTAAAAGGCGCAATATCGCAAATGAAATTCATTTGCGGCTAGATAAAAACACCCTTAACTTCTTGCTTTTTGTTTTGAAATCTTGCCTACGACTAAAAAATAAGACCCCTAGGTTTTTTGCTTTTTAAACAATCAACATTCATCTTTCCTATGGTTTTCAATGAGAAAAAAGGCGCTATATGAACCCTCCATTGTTTAAAAATTAGCTGTTGCTTTTCGCTTAAACCCAACATTCATTTTCCCAGGACTAATAAAACACCTGTATCTTTTGCTTTTCGCTAAAATCTTCCCAACGGCTTACAATGAAGGCGCAATATAAATGTTTTTAGCCATTTTAGATAAGTTTTAAAATTTATCTATTATTTTTGATGTAGGTTATTAGCCTGGTGATATTTAATTTTGTTTTAAATTTACACTCCTTTTTTCAATTATTATTACTTCTATGTTTTTATATTTGTCTATACTTCTTCATCGATCGGTTCGCATTTGGTTTTTCAATAAAAAATTAATAATAATGGCAGTTGCACAGTATAACTAATTATTTATACTGTGGTGATGGTTTAACGAGTTTCAAACAAAGACCTTTTTTCTGACCACATTTACAATTCTTTAATTTTATCAGAGAGATCTATGGCTAATTTAAAATGGCGCTATATAAATGTCTAATGGCAGTTGCACAGCATATAAGTAATTATTTATACTGTGGTGATGGCTTTAACGACTGTTTTAAAAACACACACATAGGCCTTTTTCTGACCACATTTTATAGTTCTTTATTTTATCAGACAGGCCTATCTCTAATGGGAATGGCGCTATATAAATGTCAAATGGCAGTTGCACAGTTTAAGTAATTATTTATACTGTGGTGATGTCGCTGAATAAACTAATTAACAATGATAGTTTCTAACAAAAAGGCGCTAAAGCAACCCGTTTGCGTTCATTCATATCAAGGCCTAATGCAACTAGCTTTCATTTTCGTTTCCAACGCAATGGGATTTTACGATACTGTGATCCTGAATGAATGGCAACTTTATAACTAATTGTTCTACAGAACATATACTACAGGCCTTCATTTATGTAATTCCATAAGCAAATTCCAAACATAAAATTAAACCGTTGAACAAAACTAAAAACCAATCAAGCGGTCAGAAAGATTCCGTTGAACGGTGCAAAGGTCATGGCCGCATACAGCGTAGGCAAACTTGAATATGTGGCTCTGTTCCGGAACATTTCAAACACAAACTGAACAATTGGATGGAAGGCTATAGGCACAAAAGGCTTATATAGCTTAACTAGCCTATTAACTATAACTGTAACTGTAACTGTACTGTAAGACTTATATAGAGGTCTATCTGATTCCGTAACATGGATTTGAATGCAATAGAATGTGTACTTGAATATGTGGCCGGAATTTTATTTAACGACGTTGTCATATCAAAGATGATTGTGTCTGCCGTTGTGATGTACAATTTATATAGAGGCCTATCCCATTCCATAGCATGGATCAAAGGAAGGCTTTCTGCATGTAGGCCTACCTGTGAAGAAGAATTATAAGCTAATTTTGGTCTAAACTCACAAAGTTTTCACACCATAAGTTAGCAGTGTTTTCAATACTTGTTATATAGACCTAATTGAAAATATTTCTAATAAGAGGCTTAGGTTTTTAAAACCGCAGCTTGCGTTGATAAATTAATGCCATGTCTTCAGTCCAACTTCTAGTTTCACGCGGTAATTTAGTAATGTAAACATCGGCTTTTTCCAACCGTAATCAATTTAACAACGCTTTAACCTAGGCCTATTCATAAACTTCGTGGCAAAAACACGTTAAATTGGCCCACTTTAAAAGACGGAATCATAATTATAAAACTACTTATTGTTAAAAACAGCTAATTGTTTGTTCCGCGAATGAATTTCATTCGCGAATGAATTTCATTCGCGTCAGCGTGTGTTTTCGTTTTTTTTTTTTCTTCGCTGCGACGTCCTTGCAAAAAAATCTTGTCCGAGTAGAAAATTTTGGTCATTGAACATTTTTTTGGTCATTGAACATTTTTTTGGTCATTGAACATTGTGTTGACCCAGATATTAAAAACTGGTCATTAAATATTCCCATGACGGAAGTGGATGGTTAACGAGGCTCTGCATGTCGATTGGCCACAACTAGGCTACTAGACGCGGATTGGCCAGAACTAAGCTACTTCCGGTGGTGAAGGCGTCTAAATTTAGAACACAGAAAACCCGAACAAAATTAAACTACGCCGATTGCTCATATAACATATCCTGTGCGCTTTTAAAAAATCAACTTGCTTTCTTTACCGATTATGAAGTCAGCCAGATTTTTTGTCTGAACTTGTAATCGAAATTGAAGCAGAAATCAACATATTTTGCAACTACGTAGAATCTAAAAATAGCCAATGTTGTGCAATCGAGCGAAGGACTCGTTTTTATACCAGATTCTGAATATAAAACAGAAGGATATATTTTAAAAATAAAAGGATCTCTTCATTATAGAAATAACAATTACTTAAAGAAACGATGTGGCTAACATATAAACCATATATAGTCGATATACAACCAAAATGTGGACCAAAGTTTCGTCTAAGCAGGAGCGAGACGCGTTAACTCAGGATTATTTAGCTCGGAGAGATCGATTGAGACAACGTTTCGTGGACGAGAAACTCGGTGAAGCCAATCTTCAGTACGATGCGGCAAAGCTTTTCAAACCAATAGCCACAGCCACGGCTGAATCCCAGGCGGCTACGTCTAAGGAGCTGCAGAAAGTTACCAGCGCTTTACAGGATTTGCCGGCGCAGATTTCAGAGTCTGCTAATTTTAACCCGATAGCAGCTTTGTTCGGTGAAACCGCAGGAACAGCAGCTCCAACGGCTGCTCCAGCCCTTCCAGCGCTTCCAACATCCCGAATCCCCCACGCATTGTTAGTAGATCCAAACAAATATCTCAACGTCGAGGCAATCACACGACACGGTTTCAAACTTCCGAGCGAGCTCGATCTAGCCGACTTTGCAGGTGCTGAAAAGATAATCGGTGAGGTAAATCACTATAATCGCCACACCCTGGGCAAAGAGAAAAAGAATGCTAAAAAGGAAAAAGACGAAGAAAAGGTAGATGGGGTGACTGCAGATATTGAAGCCCTAAGGGAATATAAAAAGCGAATCCATACACTGCTAGCGGGCCACAGCCTCATCAAAAAGGGAAAGGGTTTCAGTGTTCCAACCGTTCCTCTGAAATTACAAGGTAACGCCTTGGGTGAGCTCTCCGTCGACCCCGTCGCGCTGTCTGCTGGCAGACTAAGAGTGTTTAAAGGTGGGAACCTCGTTCTCGAATCTCCGGCCGATGAGTCGTTGTTCAGCCTGTTAACGAAACGCTTCGTTAAGACTAAGCAATATTCGCCTCAGGCAATTGAAACTTTCAAAAAGCTCGTACAGATGTCTGGTCTGCCTATTCATGGCCGGAAAAGTAAAAAGTTCCAACTGATTCGTGGCGGCGCGGTGCAATTTTATAACGACCCAAACGCCCTGGTAGAGAGGTTGCAGCTTTTGGTGGCCTCTAGGGCCGCGGGAAACACAGGTCTCGGCAACGAAATCTCCGCCATTCTTGACGAGTTACTGCGTTCCGGTGCGATCTCCAAAGAGCTGGCACTCGAATTGAATAGAAACATGCTCATAAAATAGAAATAGAAAACAAAATTCATGGCTCAGATGGAACGCTCGGAGAAACTACTCGAAGAAATTCGAGAACTTTTGCAGCCTAAGGAGAATTTTAGTATAGTTGTTTCCTCAGATACTACAGGGTGGACCACGGCTTTCTCACCACCGCTGTACCTGGATCCAAAAAGACGCTTTGAGCTTGCTTTGATCAATCTTGAAACCTATAATTCGATTCCGAACATTGACAGTTCAAATAACAAGTTCGTCTACAGCTCCACCAATGGACAGACGTGGAAGACGATCATTTTGCCCGACGGAAGCTACGAGATCGCACAGATTAATGATGAAATCAGCCGGCAGATAGAAAAGCAAAATCTGCCGCCGACAGGTGTTCCTCAGCTCGGCTTTAATTCTCCTATTACTATAGGAGCCAACGCATCTACCCTACGCGCCTTCGTAAAGATAATGAATGCCCAATATAAGGTAAATATGGCCGCATCTACCATCAGGAAAATGCTCGGTTTTAACCCTCTGACGCTTGGTATTGGTTATAAAGAGGGAGAAAATCCAGTCGATATTCTCCGGGTGGACACGATCCTGGTAAATTGTGACATTATCTCTGGATCGTATCGCAATGGTAGCCAGCTGCCAGTAATCTACAGTTTTTTCCCGGATGTGTCGCCCGGCTATAAGGTAATCGAGTCTCCAAAAAATCTAGTGTACCTACCAGTAGCACCGGCTGGCAACGTACAGGGCATTCGTGTGTGGCTGACCGACCAGAATGGTGAACAATTAAACCTCCGCGGTGAGACAGTAACTATAAGGTTTCACATCCGCAGTGCGTAGATTTTCACACTTAAATATTCTCATGTTTGTTCTTGGAATTAAAAAGCGGCGTCGTGTCGTGGGTGGTGGACTTTTCGACTGGATACCCAAAATCGCGGGCTTCCTTGGCCGTGCAGGCTCCTTCATTTCGGCGAATAGAGGCACAATCACAAACGTTGCCAAGGCGGTTGGTAATGTCGCGAAAGCCGGCGCCACAACAGCATCTGCCGTCAGGCAAATTGTTGATGCCGTGAAAGCGAGACGCGCTGCGGCCGTAAATGAAGCTCATTTACGAAATGAAAATTCATCTGCCGCGCCCGTTGTCCCCGCACCTTTGGAGAAGGCGCTCAGCGACAAGAGCATTGAATACTTAAAACAACTGGCTGTGAGTCCGCCACCCGTTGTTCCGACAATGGCCGACATAAACAGCCGCATTGCTGGATCTGGTTTCAAGACTATAAAGCCGAGTCGTGGTGGTAGGGGTCTGTTTCTCGCAAAATGAAAGAAAAAAAAATTCCGACTAATTCACAAAACGGAAAAAAAATGTTTAACCCACCACATATGAAATTAATTTGCAACATGATTAATAATTGAAGCTTGAACTTTTTTACTTATAATAATGGCAGCATTTGACGTGCCGAGTGAAATGTTGGACATCGCTTCGGCGGTGCCCGATGACAATAGCATCGAATCGTTTGAATACCGCGAGTATGAATCACAAAACCCTGCGGCTATTAACAATGGCCAGGCCATACAGATAGACATCCAGAACCAAGACATTTTCACACAGCCTTCTAAGAGCTACCTTCTTGTGGAGGGCAGGCTTACATCAACTGGCGCGGGTTACAACGCAGACTCGCTGGTGTCATTCGTCAACAACGCCATCCCGTACATGTTTTCTCAAATTCGATACCTGGCTAACAATACCGAGATAGAGAATGTCATGTCACCTGGGCAAGCCACGACGATGAAAGGCATGCTGGTTTACGGCGATGATTTTTCCAAAGGCGAAGGTTTAAACATGTGTTGGCAGAAGGACACGACCGCGGCAGCGGCGGCTGCGAATATCGGCTTCGAGGCCCGTCGGCTGATGATCATTGGAAAACCCGTCCCTATTGGAACGTTTTCATTCATCGTTCCCTTAAGACATCTATTCGGTTTTTGCGATGATTATCACAAGGTCGTATACGGGATTAAACACTCTTTACTGCTGAGCCGGCAGGGGGACGCGGACGCGATCTTCAAGGAAGCCGCAGCGGCCAATGGCCAGATCGCGCTGACTAAACTCTCCTGGTTCATGCCGCATATAATACCCGCTCTGGAGTATAAAAGCATGCTTATGAAGCAGATTGAAGCCAAGGTTAAGGTACCTGTAGCATTCCGCGCCATGCAATGCGACAACATTGCGGTGCCACGAGCGACGACTTTTTCCTGGCGTTTGAGCGTTAAGTCGGGCACGGAAAAGCCACGCTGGATTCTTGTTGCTTTTCAGACTGGAAAGAATGCACATCAAGGCCAGAATCCGGCACTGTTTGACCATGTGCAGGTTCGCAACATTTTCGCTATGCTCAACAGCGATCGCTACCCGGTGGTTGACATGAATCTCGACTTCACCAAGAGGACAACCTCTCGCGCTTACAAGGCCCTACGTGACTTCAAGGAAGAATATTGCGGCATAGACGCGCGTGAATCGTCATGCCAACCGACACCAATCGAATTTGTAGATTTGTTTCCGATCTTCGTTCTGGACGTGCGGAGGCAATCTGAACGACTTAAAACCTCTGTACAGGACATACAAATCAAGGTGGACTTTAACGAAGGGGTACCAAATAATACGACAGCATATGCCGTCTTGATCAGTGACCGACTCCTGAATTTTGAATCGGATGGCAGCAAATTCAACGTCGTCTACTAGAAATCGGTTTTTCACATTTAGATACAAGGCCCTCTTCTAGATATATTTTTTCCAAAAATGAAAACTGAATACGTTGCGTTCGGCCTTTCACTGACTGAAGGGCAAAAGCAAACATTGGCTAAAGCTGCGCGCGCCGGCACTGGTGCCACGATCCGACTCGCTCATGGCCAGCTTCGTGGAGACGATAAGCTCGCGCTGACAAAAGTTCAAGCCGCCCGAATCGTGAAGAAGATTTCGGAAGGCGTTGGCATGGAGCTGAGATTCACTAAAACGCAACTGAAAAAGATGACAAAATCGGGCGGCTTTCTTCCACTGCTGGCTCTCCTCCCACTGATTTTTAGTGGGTTAGGCGCGGCGGGTGCCGTGGGTGGCATTGCCATTGGGGTGGCAGAGGCCGTGCACAACAAACAGGCCAACGACGCCGCACAGGCGGAGGCGGAGCGTCACAATCGCGCACTCGAAGCGCGGGGGTCCGGTTTATATCTCGGGCGCGAGACTCGTGGTGGTTGTTGCCCAATGTGCAAGGGATCCGGTCTCTACATCGGGCAAAAAAACTAAAACCTCTTAGCAACTTCGACATAGAGAAAGTTGCCAGAGCGCTGCCGCATTTCCGCGGTGTTTTCATGCGAGATGGTCTGCCCGCCGTGGCTCGTGAGAAGGAGTGTGGAGTTGTTAATTTAGATTCCGGTTCCGGCGACGGTACTCACTGGGTCGCTTATTGGATAGATGGACCTACAGCCGTCTATTTTGACAGTTATGGGCTGGATCCACCTCTCGAAATTTCTCGATATTTAAAAAATCCTATAAGAACTCAAACGTTCCAGCTACAGGGGCCCGATGATGTGGTATGTGGTCATCTCTGTCTGCTCGTGCTAAGAGAGCTCGCTGCTGGAAAGAATTTTGAAGATATCGTGCTTGACCTATGTTAGACTTCCTCCATCCTTTTTATATAAAAAAATGCCGGTTGATAAATTTGGAAGAGACGGTGGAGGTGGGTTTGGAGGGGGGCAGATAAGCGCCGCTGGGCTCGTCCACAAGGCGGGTGATACCATGTTGGGAATTCTTTCGGCTGGAGGTTTTCGGCTGACAAATGTGGGAACGCCGACGATGGAAACGGACGCCGCGACAAAGGCTTATGCAGACATCGTAGATCAGGACAACCTGCAACTCACCGGTGGAACGATGTCTGGCGTTCTAAAAATGGGCGGTCATAAATTGACTGGTTTGCCCACGGACACTCCGGGATCTGACAGTGAAGACGAGGGTTGGGACGAATTGGTGGGGGAGTCCGACGCTGCGAGTTGGAAACAAATAACAGAGTACGCGAAAGAGCGGGCGCACCAAGCCGAGTTGTATGCAGACGGCTTAAGCTCCGAGGTAACTGGTCTCGTTAAACGTTACGCAGAAGATAAGGACGCTCTGCTGGACACTGCCGTCAGGCTGTACGCGGACCAGAAGGCGGCCGCGGCCGAGAGCCATGCAGACCAGAAGCTTATCGATGCCAAGCAGTATACGGACGAGAAAAACGAAGTTTTGAGAGATTCCGTTAGGCAGTATGCGGACGAAAAGGATGTTATTGTAAAAAGTTACGTCAACGAGCAAGATGTTATCGTCAAGAACGCGTGTGTGCTAAAATCTGGAAGTGTAATGACTGGAAGTTTAGTCATGGGTGGCCACCGAGTAACTGGACTTCCAACAGAGATTCCAGGATCTGATAGCGACGCAGCGAGTTGGAAACAAGTGTCAACAGCGGTCGCCGGCGCTCTATTGAGCCTCGATAGAGTTCCCACGGAGTCGTTGCACGTGGTTAACAAACAATATGTTGATGTTCAACATATTGCTGCTAGACAGTACGCGGTCGATCAGGACACCGCGATTAATTCGGCCGTGAGGTTGTATACAGATCAAAAGACCGCCGCCGCAAGGGGGTACGCAGACCAGAAAGCCGAAGCTGCAAAAACTTACGCCGAAGAACAAGACGCTATGGTCAGGAGCGCTTGCGTGCTTAAAGTTGGCGACGCAATGACTGGAAATTTAGCTATGGGCGGTAAGAGGGTGACTGGGCTTTACACGGGGGCCTCAACAACTAATACCGACGCGGCGAGTATCGGGCAGGTGACGAGAATCGTAACCGGCAAAATGACAAAATTAAATAAAATACCGACGGAGCCTTTGAACGTGGCCAATAAACAATATGTCGACAATCAGGCTGTTGTGGTTAAAAGGTATACAGACAGTAAAGATACCGCTGTAAGACAGTACGTGAACAACCTTAAATTTTTAAACTATACAGGCCACATTCCACCGCTGTCCAATGACTCTTCAGAAACTGGTTTTATTGCCGTAGCCAGCGCATTTCTCCCGACTTACCCGCCTCATCTAGCATTCAACTCGGGAGTCAGCGGTGAGTGGAGGGTCACGCCCGCTGCGGGTGATGAGATTTGGTTACGGATTGATTGCCCGGCGCCTGTGCGAATATGGAAAGTTGGCCTGACTGGAGGGTCTAGTCGTATTGGTCTGCGTATCACGTCCTGGAAAATTAGTGGGCGTGGTTACAACAGCTCTGGGCTGCTCGTGTATACGGACCTACTCACCTCCAATACCGCTTTGGCTGATTCTGCGCAGGAGTTTACCGTCAACACTGAAACTGCATACATAGCATTCAGGCTGACGGTCATAACCACCAACCCACCACAAACTACTGTTGGCATATCCCACTTTCAGATCTACACATATTTTAAAGTCGGGTAAACATAAGACTTAATAATGGCCGACTCACACTACAAGATTCGTGGTTATCTCCGACAAAAAGGAGAAACAAATATGCACAAGTACAACCTCGATGATTTGGTTGGCCTTACCAACTGGGGATATACTATCCCTAAGCCCACCGCAGATATGTTAGACGCGGTTCCCCAAATCCACATCGATTTCGTATCGGACGATTACCATAGCCGCGATATTTACACAGCGACCAAAACTGTGACTCAAAGTTCGTGGCAAACGCTTCCATTGACCGCGGCACGTTATCCATGTATTACGTTGCAAACTAATAATGAGGTTATTTCATTAGACCGCGGATTCTGGAGGCTTACAATGTTTGGTGTTAGCACCGGTGATGCGTCAGTTCGCGTTATTACAGCCGCGGGTAGCATCGATCGTACAGTTGACATTCAAAGTGGACAGTTTGATGCATCTAGGGCAATATTCATTCCAGGACAAACGAGTTTTCGAATTGAAGGAAAAAAGAGAGGCGTTTTAAGTACTTCAACTATTGAGTTAAACGTAACGTTACTGATAGAGCAACTATAAAAAAGTATGTCTTTGTACCCACCGCTGATGGAGTCAACAATTTCGTCAGACACGACGTCGCAAACATTTCGCTTGCAGAAGATCGGCGAAATAGAAGCATTCCTGAGGTCTGAGGCGATAAGTCGGGGACAACTGTGTAAAAAGTATAAGAGGGTTGTAGATGTGGCTAATGGGGCGTCGGCCGGCCTTGCTATAGTTAGTCTTGGAACTGGGGTGGGTGGGGCAGCTATGTTAGCCACTGGTATTGGTTTTATTCCTGGTATTGTTCTGGAGAGTTTGGCCATAGCGACGAGTTTTCTGGATATTATTGGAAATGTTATTAGTAGAAGTTTTGTTGCTAAAGCTTCAAAACACGACGAAATTTGTATTTTGGCGGAAAGTAAACTAAACACTGTTCATGACCACATTTCTAGGGCGTTGGAAGACACGGCTATTAGCGATGAAGAGTATAAGCTTATTCTGGGAGAGGAGGAGAAATATAGAACGATGAAACGTGATATACAAAGCAAGAATGGAAAAAAAGAGTTGCCGAGTCAAAGCAAAGACCAGATGGTGGCAGAACTAATCAGGAAACTAACCAGCACTGGGTCTTCTCCGCGAACCACGATATAAAAATTTTCGTCGTAGGCGGTTGGAGTAGTGAGTCCGTTATTCCTAGCGCACCACCGCCGTACGATTAGTGGGCTATAATTTTTACTGGCACACTCCAATGGTTTGGGCCGGCCTCGTGGGAGGTTCTCGGCCGGCAGCAAACGACACTTTACATTTTAAAAAGCTTCTTTGGCAGACTTGTAGCTGGGAGAGTTCTAAGCAATGATATCCAAAGGCACAGCTTTAAAGCCAATCTGTTTATAAGGGCTAGTTGGTCACGAGAAGGCTTGGATGCACTGGCTTCCCGCCGCTGTGATGTGAAACCGCTACTGGTCAACTACTCGATTGTATCTGCTAGGCCACTCATATTCATTGGCAACACTGGCAAGTCGTCACTGAAGACCAGCTCATCAGCTTGGGCGATCAAGACATCTACGTCATCAATACATGAATTCGGCGGTCGGATATAGAACTCAGCATGGCTGCCACAGAAGGTTAAATAGTGATTTGTTGCAGTTCTCGAGGACGGTCTTAAGTTATGCATATGATCAGAAACAAGAGGGAATGACTTTGGAAGTAAATGGCACGTGCTAGCAATGAACCCAGATGACATTTCTTCATTTGATTTACCCAAATGTTTCGTCATCCTAAACGAAGAACATCTACAATTCTACATCCTTTAAACTTATCATCATTTTCAATAGCATTGTCATCGTCATCATCATAAGCAGCAGCTGAAGGAAGAACTGAATTTTTGTTTATTACACATATCAAGTGCCATCAGTCACCTCTATCACTCAAATCATGTTTAATAGACTGTCTAGTTTCAGCAAGTCATCTGTCTGATGGCAATCTGAAGCTCTTGACACGAACCCTACGAATAGCAGACATCATCATTGATAAGTAATCTTTAATAAAAATTTCATATGCTATTACAAATCGAGGTAATTCAACTGAATGAATTACGTTTTACCTAGCAATCTCTAATGGCCAAAACTTTTTTCCTGAAAACAACTTAACTTTTTACTACCCAGTGTAAAATGTAGGCCTAAAAGACGCGGCGCTATGTATTGCACTTGCTTTCCATTGAATCAAAACATCCGTGAACACGTTAACGAAGAGCGTGCACCAAATGTATAGAAAATTACTGCCTCTCGTCGTTAAAGGGTTAAAAGACACTAGACGTGTCTCTTAACCCAAAAACACACATTAGCCAGCAAACTTATCTTTCTTATTTGCTTGCACTTATAATAGACTCGCAAATATTACAATTTGCCATCTTGCTTATCCAAAGGACTGTAACTCTGACAATGGTCTCTGGAGGAGACCATCGTGTTTGATGCTTTGTTCATCATGCAATAGAAGTGATTGGATTAGGTTCTCACATTGGCTCAAACACCAGATTAGGAGTAGAAAAAGAGCAGTTCGCTGAGCTTTCCTGAGAGGGAATCGTGGGTACGAATTGTTGGCGACTCCATTTTTCCTAGCTTTCGTTATCTGAGGGCGGATGGCCAGTCCTCTTCTTCAGTTTATTTCTACACTGTGAACGGAAAAAACCAGACCTCTCTTATTACTACGATAATTTTTGTAATAATTTGCATATTTTAATAAAACGTGGTGGAACTTCAGTTTAAAGAATATGAATCATATAAGTATTATTTTTTAGTTATAATGTGTGTTCAAAATGTTCTCCTTTGGCCTCAACACACGCACAAAGACGCGCTCGCCACTGACTAATTGCTGAATCGATTACAGCTTGGTCAAATTCATCCCATGCCTGAGTTATACGTTCACGCAGTTCTCCGATATCGCGCACCTTTGTCTTGTAAACTTCTTTTTGCATCACACCCCAGATTTTGTAGTCCACAAGATTAAGGTCCGGGCTATTTGGAGGCCAAAGTGTAGGGGGTATGAAATCTGGAGTTTCGTTTGTAGAAGTTCAATTGTATCGCAATTTTGTAACGGTTGTTTTATTACAAATGACGTCACGGTCACGTCAATTTTTAACTGCTTTAGCGCATTATTATCTGAGATTATAGTTTGGAATAAAATAGTTTTAGGCACAATAATTTCAATATTTGGTGTTTATTTCCCTACTTATTGTAGAGGTCTGGTTTTTTTCCGTTCACAGTGTAGATAAGCTAGATAAGCTACATAAGAGGAAATTACACGATGTCAAACCCGCATAGGCTACAATATCCGCCGGCTACGGCGAAACCAGGATCTGCCTCTCAGGAGGGTTGTCCCGCGGACGCAAAGAAGCCGAAGATATTTTTAGACGCACTGTTACTGGCCTACAGAAGAAATTTCCCATCGTGTTGTAATATTGTGATTACTGGTTCATCAAAAACAATCAGTTAGCCTACTATTTGGCCAAATGCTGATTTATTAAAAGTGCACAGCAGTCTACCCCTAGTGATATAATGGCTAGGCCATTTAAAATGGAAGATTTTCCTGATGAAATGGTTAACTAAGGTCACAAAACGTAGGCCTGCAAAATGGCCACTATTTCCTGTTGATGTAATTTTTACGGAACTGCTTTATATCGGCCCTGTTATGAGGTGAATACTTGTGACTTCGCCCTACAGAAGGCAACTGGCTGCGACTGAGAAGATGATTCTTAATCGTCTGTTTATAATTTCAACCAAGGAAGTTTTCAAGTAGGACAATTTGAATCAACCCCAAAATGTTGATGAAACAGGCAGTGGCGGCGCCAGACATTTTTGTAACAGGGCATAGCCAGGGCAGTCAAACAAGTAACCAGTGCAGAGGGCGATTTATGGAGAGAGCGCTAGCGCGAGGTTAAATGTGACCTCGGCCGAGAGAAGGGACCACTTGTCGCTTTCTAGATTAGCCGGAAAACGCGTTTTTACGATAAACGATTATATTGATTTTTGTGTCTAATTAATCAATCTGTAGCTCGGACTCACTGTACTACAACGAATCTTATGCTACTTGATGCGTTAAGGCTAAATTTAGGCATTAATGCATTGTGTACAGACATATTACATTTTTTTATGCGATTTCCCGCCAAATGATATTTTATATTTTTGTGAAAAAAGTGCATAAATTATGGTCCAAACGCTCTGAAATTTTTTCCTCATTTTACCTAAGGTGTAAGGATGTGGAAACTGCTCATAAGTCCATTTGTGACAAGTGGTCCCTTCTCTCGGCCGAGGTCACAAATGGTGACCATATATGATCGCGATACCGCGCTTACCATAAATCGCCCCCAGCGCTATTATAGTTGTCTATAGTCAGGAGGTCAGATGGGCGAAGCCCCCGGAATCTGAACGCTTTTTGACATTTGTAAAGCATATTTTAATGTTTCAGTGAATTAAGTGAATTTATATCTCAGGAGATAACAAATAGGCCTATGCCCGAACAAATTCTGGACAGGGTAAAAATTCTGGCAGGGCATGGACCAGGGCAAAGGCTTTTTTACCAGGGCATTTGCCCTGGTGCGTCCTGGTGTAGCGCCGCCTCTGGAAACAGGATGTCATAGGATCAATTACTTCCCTCTACCTGAACTTGATTTCAAACACAAATCTCTCACATGTCCTATCACTGAAATGGAGGTGGATGACTACCTATGCACTAATGCATAAGATTATCTGTTTTAAATTAAAATCTCTTCCAACGTTACCTTGACTCTATGCTGCGGGAGTCCTTCGATCACATAGCTTTCCATCGACAACACTGCATGAGATTGAGAGAGCTAAAACATTATCCTCACTGATGTTTACCTCTCCCGCATAGCAGCTACACGAGTCAGGGTGAAAGTAAAAGGTAAAAGGTAGACAGGCTCTTAGTGCGAATGTGCAGAAAGAACTGCCGACCGTCAGGTCAGAAGTGACAAGCGTCGTTCTGCCCTAGGCAAGGGTACATTGGGCGACGCGATTTCTCCCATCACCAGTGATGGGCACTAAACCATTTTTTTTAGTTAAACTAAAACTATTTTCCAACTAAAAAAATTAGTTTAACTAAAGTTGGCAACTGATTTTAGAAATTAGTTAACTAAACTAAAAAAAGTAGTTAAACTTTTTCCAACTTTTTCCCAACTTTTTACGACAGAGATTTTCACAATAACAGAAGTTAAGTGAACTGTAATAATGCAAAGCATCAAGACAATTTCACCTTCAAACTAAATGCAATGTGTACTGTTCTAGCATACAGTTACAGGCATACTGTAAGTAGTGTATGAATTTGAGAACACAGGTTGTTACTGCTAAAACCTTGCAGTGTTAAAATGTTTTTGTTGTTGACAGTGTTCAATGTTCATTGTGGAAAAATAGTTGCATATTGCTGATTTTTTTAGTTAAACTTTTTAGTTAGCAACTACATTTTTTTAGTTAAACTATTGTTTTAACTAAACTATTTTATTTTAGTTAAACTTCATCCTTAACTAAAAAAATTTAGTTAAACTAAAAGTTAGCAACTTTTTAGTTAACTATTGCCCATCACTGCCCATCACATGCCTCTTGCTTCATTATAAATGTGTGTAGGACTTTCGACCACACACGTGTAACTGTTACATAACACATTCTCCGGAATGAGTTCTCTTCATTGGCAGTTCTCGAAGAAAACATTTAAATAAAGTTATTCTCCTTCGAACTTGTCTTTGCTCTATTGGGACACAGTCTGTTTAACGACCTGGTAACAGGGAGGGGCTGTTCCCCGAAACCGGATCTGTTGAGAAAGTGAAAAGAGGAGAGTGATACAAACCATCCTTATCACAGCAACTAACCAACGTAAACTGAAATAAAAAATGTGCGTAAATTATGTTGGGAAGCAGTAAAACATAATTTACAAACCTCTAAGAAGTTCTTCTTGTACAGTATATTGCTGCAAGTTTCGTTCAATCAATGCATTCTTTCAACTATCAAAACCAAGCAGACTACGGTGGACGTTAACGGCTCTGGAGCCATAAGACGTTGTCAAACAATAGACACAGAAAAAATTACGTTAGATGTCACTAACTCAAAAAACTATGGCTAATATTAAGCTCTGGTCAGACTCCTTAAAAAGAACATTTCCGAAGCTATAATATGACTGTAGTTTTCAATTCAATAAATCCGCGACTACAGAACTTGTCTTAGTGCCAGTTCCAATGTTAGAGAAAGGAGGAGGGCGACGCGACTCGCTTCTATTAGGACACAGTGTCGTTAAACAGCAAATAACCAACCATATACCAACGGTCAAAACTGTTAAAAAATTCTCGCGACGTCAACGACTTTTTCCACCATACACGGCTGATATCAGTTAGACACTGAACAACTACACAATCGCATAATCTGTCACTTCCGTTTTCCTTTAATGTATTTGTTCGACCTGGATTAAAAGTGAGGACGTCAATTATATAAGTTAAGACATGGTTTCCTTGAGCAGCCAATACCTACCTACCTGTTTAGCTAAAAGGTCACCAATCATTCAAGCTCACTCTTAGACACCTTTAAATCGATTACTTATTTCAAGTTGCGTTAGAACATGCATGATGCTTATCTCTCATCCGAAGCAACCAATCGATAAAAGATAGGACATGCTAGGCGATGTATAACACTCCGCCAGTGCTGGTTGTCTGGCAGTGCAAGTCCCAAGCCTGTATAAAAGGGGAGGGCGACGCTAATGATCTTTGTTATTACACAGTGTCGTTAAACTGAAACTACAACTACTTCTGGAGAATAAAATCCTGGCGCCTTCGTCTCCGTATTAGTTATAGCGACCTATATTCTTCTTTATAGCGTTACAGAGTCAATCTATTTAGAGTTTCTGGAAGGCAGCTTAAAAAGGGCAGAGAACTTAACCATTATAAGGTAACCGTTTTTGGTTACAGTTTTCGGTAACCGGGGGGTAAAAAATTACCCCCAATTTATTTTCGTCAAATCTAGGGAAATGTTTAACCATTTTTGGTCATGTTTAATTTATCTGATAGACAAGGACAATAGACAACATTATTGAATGTAATGAGTAAGAAATCTTGAATTAAAATTACGACTCGTTCCAATATGGCTGTCTAAAGCGAAAGTAGTAATAAGTTGTGAGTCAATGCTACCATGCTACCAGTTTCAGATACTAATCACTGAAGCCAAATGCTGTGTCGTAGTGTTGATTGAAATAACTAACTGCAAGCAATAACAAGCGGCTGTGCAGTGCTGTAATAGTCAGTAACTAATGACGTTTACAAAATTTCACTTGACAAAACTGACAAAATAGAAACATTCAGTGACAAGTACACCCGTAATAGTTTTACTACAGTTTCAGTGGGCATCTTATGCATTCGTATGATATACGTTTTTGTCCATGCTTTCCGCATACAAAGTGATGACATTTGGTACAGCAGTGTTCGACTTTGTGCTCAATTTGTCGAGGGCAACTCTGGCAGCGACGTAATACAACAAACTACACTGAAGAAAACTGTGACATGAAAAACCTTTAGAAATTCTCACCTATTTCTTTCGATAGTTTTATGCAAAAGTACGTAAACTACAATAATATAATCCAACAGGAAATGGAAATCACACAGCAAAGAATGACTAATTCATATGCAAAAATACAACAACCACATATCTCCAACAATTCAGTTCTATCAACTACTATGTTTACAAATACATATTGCAGAAATGATTTATCCAGTACGGGAATATAAAACCTTATTCTTCATAGTAGTCTGCCGCTAGGTGGCAGCGCAATGTGGCACAGCTGAAAACGACATTGTGAAGAAAAAACATATCTAGGAAAAGTCACAAAAGCAAAAGTCTTTTTTGTTTTATTCAAAAGAAGCGTACGAAAAAAAGTAGACTGGGGATTATTTTTTACCCCCCGGTTACCGTATAAGGGTTAAAGAAGCAGAAGATGACAAGAAAGGCTGTTGACGTGAACTTTATTTTGGCATAAAGCAGCTGGTTATTTGCTGTTTAACGACACTGTGTCATAATACAGACGATTACCATCGCCCTCCTCTTTCTCTAATGTCTTGAGGATGGTCTTTGCTCAGAACAGGGTTCGTACCCTAACAGACAACAGGCGCTCCCTTCTTTCGTCCCTTTTTAGTTACGGACTTTCTCTTCTGTGCCATTCAACATCTCGTGACTCTGAAGCCATCGTCCTTAATATGAGACACCAGAACTTCTCTGAGATCCTGGGCCAAGAGATACCTATATTCAAACGTAAATGTTAATGCAAATCGTCTTAAGTTATCAGCGCCACACAAAAGCCGCGTCAGGGAGACCAGCTTATATACCGGGGCTACATCAATATCAAAGTCCTCTATAGCCGGGTTGATTTGTCCGTTCCGATGCCTCTGTCGTCCTGCCCTAGGCAAGGGTACATTGGACGACGCGTCTTCCCGCTATCACATGTCTCCTGCTCCATTAATGTGTGTCGCATAGCACATTCTACCACAGAATAGATAAAGCGCTTTATCTATTCTGTGATTCTACGGACTCCCTTCGTTGGCAGTTCTCGAACAAAACAATTAAATAATGTTATTCTCCTTCAGTAGTTTAGTTTAGCAAGCCAGTAGAGTACATTTCCTTAACAGGTAGGCCTAACTACTAGACATACAGGATCACTCAGAAAGTTTTCATGTCTAAGCGCCTGAGTCAGTCGATAAGCGAGCGACTTAGTCAAATTAGTTGTTAAGTCATTAAGTCAGTCGGTAATTCCTTATAGCGACTGACTCTGGGGACTAGTGTAGTTGACTTCGATCATGTCTTTCCACTTACGGCAGTGTGCGACCGTACGTACGGAACGTACGCACTTGTTTTCTATAACGTACGTACGGTACGCGTACGTTGTTATGCCGTACGTTGACGTACGTTGACATCGGTTCATGACGAAAATAAAATACACAACATTATGCACAACAAAAGTCAATAATAGTTTATGATTAACGGTCGTAACCAATTTTAACCATTACATCAGTCAGCTGTGGCTGTTCAATGATCTCTACTTTCAAACTTTTAAAATCCAAATTGCTAATATTCTGTTTAATGTCTAATATAAAGAAATCTAAATTTCACTGCGTTTTAGGATTCTGAGAATTTCTGACGCCCTGTATGCAGCAATGCTGAATACAAGTCTTGTTATCGTAACTGTCTGTTAAAGGGTGGTCTCTCCTTTTTGTCGTGTTCTACGCATCATTTCTGCCAAAAACACTACACTTTCTTCCACGTGAGTTACAAGAGTTGGGACGAACACGGATGTCACATTAATACCAAATTTATAAAGAGCATTGCAAAGGTTCAACTGATGGAAGTCTTTTAACTGTTCGGGTTCATGTATGCCTCGGTCGTCTCGGGTCTTTTCTTTGCTTGTAGATTTATATCCATAATCGTTCGCAATACTCGAGCAGGGACAATTCTGCCAGCAAAATGTTGAGTATGACCGAAGCTCTTTGTTTTGAACATCTCTGCGACAGCTGTCGGAGCTGTGCGTCTCCATACTTCAGCGTTAGTTACCTTGGTATTGTAGGAGATTCTCAGGCTTCTCCTCATTACCGTTTTTGGAAGATGTTGAGCTAAATTTTCAGGGTTTGTAATGCAGCAAGTTGTACCGTAATGTAATATGACGAAATGTGATATAACTATAAGCTTTCGAAGAACGCATGAAATTGTATTTCTGTTTTTGGAACAGGTAATTCTCAGCTCGAGTGTCGCTAATGCCAAAGGCGTCTTAGAAGTCGGACAGCCATACTGTGGTGCTATAACGCTTCTTCAAATGCCTTCCTCCTTTTCTTGCAGCACAATTAGGCGAGAACGACCTTTTCTTAATTACGACGAAAATGGCTTACTCTTTGGATATGCAGGCCTCATCATGCGAATTTCGAATGGTGCCAAACTGACATGGCAGAGTAGACGTTTTTCCAGGTCTCCACACTAGAACGGCGAAAACTTTCAAGACTATGTATTGCCTCTCAAACGATAGCCGTGTCACGCAGCAATACTTTAGAAGTGAGTTTCATTCTTCGGAGTCACAAATCACGATAAGCAAATTTCATTTGAAAACTCAACCTGGTCATTGATACGATGAAACTCGTCACTATTTTTCAACACGAAGCTTTCGAAGAAGAAAACTGCGAATAATATATTCAAACGGAAGATCTACTTCCTGAGCCATGAATTCAGTCATTGCTTCTGAATACGGAAGATTGCAATCAATGTAACATCTCACTTTCAAATATTTTGCAAGAAAATATCTTCCAAGAAAATATTGGCTTTTATTGGGGCTACAAAATTCAAGAGAAATGTAGACTTGACGGCTCTTAAGGTACCTAAATTGGGCAAAACGGTGTTCAAACGATGATTGTGCAGTTAACTCAACTTTCCCCATAACGTCATTTTGAGGTGATAAATAATAAAAGAGTGTGTGAAATCCAAGCAACGACTGTACGTCTCTATCGAAAAAAGAGTCAAGCGGTTGCAACAACAAGACATTCGCAAATGAAAGTTCCTTCAGATCGCTCTGCAGATCAGGCTCTTGCAGAATTTGCTCACACAAATACTTCACTTCATCGTATTGGCGACACTTGTAGAGGTACAAAGCACGATAACAGTCAGCTGTGTTGCACTGAATGCGAAAGTCGTTGCGAATCACATTGTAGAATGACATAATATTTTCTAGAGCATATTCCATTAGAACATCAATTACTGTTTCTTTAACTAAAGGATTCACACCTGAAGCCTCGTTTTCTGTCAATGCATCTGTTCTCTGATAAACCATCTGTCTGGTAGCATTCAAGTAAGAACCTGACTTCATGAAAACAATGCATTTCGTTTTTATTAAAGCTTTCAAATATTCGTCCATAGGAAAAGCTGAGTCCGGCAAATCACTATAAAAATATGAATGTTTGGATATGCCTTTTTCGACAGGTAATACAGTTAAATAATGAGCAAAGATCTTGGGTGAAAGACGCAGATCAAGATAAAGCCGCCTGCCAATGTAATGCAGGTTATTGTCAGTAATCTTCTTCTGAAGCACACACAAACCCACGATTCTTGCGACATCGTCAATAAACAACAAGCAACCTGCATTCAGTGTCTCCTCATCCTCTTGGAAAGACTGATCCACGAGAACTGACAAGCAGAAGCGTATTGCTAGTTGGTGTTCTGATGTGGCAAAGTGAATAGCAGCCAGGTAGGCCAAAGCAGCAGGAGCAATGCAGTTGCATTTAGAACCTTCGTGTTCTAAGGCTCTTCTAAGAAACTCTTTTGACATTAGAGACAGTAGTTGAAATTCCGGACGACTATTTGATCCAGTTAAATGTTGCATGAGACCCTGAGCACGCAGAAATTGAAACCGACAACTTTGTGCTGAGTTCGCCTTCGGAAAGTTATGATACTGCGACCTTACATTTTTTGTTTGTATCGGAACTGCATTGACAAATTCAACAAAGAGACTGCTATCCCACGAAATCTCTCCGAAGCCTAAACCATATGCTGTATGCAAAATAAACAGTAGCCTGTCATAGTACGTGAAACATAAGGCGTTCTGTATTGTTGAAAGGCCGCTTAGTCGACAGCGTGTTTTCGAGTCAAAGCATCTAAAATTATATACTTCTAGGAAGCCATAGCGCAGTCCTGAACTTAATCCGCATTTCAGTATGCGACGACTAACCTCGTGTGACTTTAAGAGTGTGAGATGAAAATATAAATCCAATGATTCTGGTTCAGTCACTCTCCAAAACTTAAATAGAAGCAGCATATAATCCACTAAATGTGGCATTACCTCCATTTTGCTCTCAAAATTGATATATTTCCGAATGAATGGCAGTATGTAATTTTCCACGAACCAATGACACAGAATTCCAGAATTTCGGAATTCATTTAGTCGTTTTACAGTCTTGTCATGGATTGTGGAGCTTGATGATTCATGAAATAAATTTGCTTCAGGAATAAAATAGTTCGGGCAGTGTCTCTTCTGTAGCCAGTCTGAAAGTTTCTTCAATAACTCACAGCAGATTGTAATAGCAGAAGAGGAATTCCACCATTCCGGCGACATCACTTCACAAGTCCATAACATCAGCGTCTTTAAATGATACGGACAGAGAACCTCATCCTCCTTTGGACAATCCTTTTCTATTAATTCTCTCTTGCAGAAGAATCTCAACAAATGGTAGACAATCTGTTGAATTTGAGTCCAGTTCTGAATTAAAATTACTTCCGCCAATGAAAATGAAAATCTCCACTGTAGTTTATCGTCTCTGCAAGAACGATGATTAACGAAGACAACATGACAACCATTTTGTGTAACCTCGGCGATTGTATCAGTGGTCGGCCATCCATTACTCCTAGGTCGTTTAAGCCAACCTTGGACTTCTTTAGGCCATTGTGGGCACCACAGGGTGTGGACGTAATCACTCGCGGAAGAAGAACCATCATGCGCTTCGCCTCTATGTTTAATTGCTGGACCACTAACGATATCTGGCCTGGCGTTTCTTTGGAGTGTAGAATTAGAATACACATTTACAAGGTAATCCAAATCTAGAATCGCGTATTTGTTTGAGAGAGCTGTTTTCTTAAATTCGTACTTTTTACATTTCCAATTATAGTTCATTTCCCCAAAATATCGTAATCGAAGAAAACCTGGAAACCCATGGCAAGGTTCAATCTTGGAGAATTCGATTGTATCTGCTAGGCCACTCAAATCCCTTGGCAACACTGGAAAGTCGCCACTGAAGACCAGCTCATCAGCTTTGGCGATCAGCATATTTACATCATCAATACATGAATTCAGCGGTCGGATATTGAACTCAGCTTGGCTGCCACAGAAGATTAAATACTCATTTGGTGCAGTGCTTGAGGACCGTCTTAAGTTATGCATATGATCAGAAACAGGAGAAAATGACTTTGGAAGTAAATGGCACGTGCTAGCGATGAACCCAGATGCCATTTCTTCATTCGATTTACCCACATGTTCCGTCATCCTAAATGAAGAACATCTAGAATTCTACATCCTTAAAACATATCATCATTTTCAATAGCATTGTCATCGTCATCATCATAAGCAGCAGCAGCAGCAGCAGCAGCAGAAGGAAGAACTGAATTCTAGTTTATTACACATAATTATCAAGTGCCAGCAGTCACCTTTACCACTCAAATCATGTTTAATACACTGTCTAGTTTCAGCTAACCATCTGTCTTGACACTAAAGCCTACGAATAGCAGACATCATTAATGATAAGTAATCTTTAATAAAATATGCTATTACCAATCCAGGTAATTCAACTGAATGAATTACGTTCTACCTAGCAATCTGTATTGGCTAAAACTTTTCCTCAAAACAAAAACTACACGATGTATACCCAGTGTATTGTGAAATGTAAAAGACGCGGCACTATGTATTGCACTTGCTTTCCATTGAATCAAAACATCCGTTAACACTTTAACGAAGAGCGTGCACCAAAATGTATATAAAATTACTGCCTCTCGTCGTTAAAGGGTTAAAAGACGCGTTTACATAGTCTACAAACATACACATTAGCCAGCAAACTTATCTTTCTTATTTGCTTCTACTTAGAGTCTTAGACTCACAAATATTGCAATTTGCCATCTGGCTTATCAAATGGATGTAACGCTGACAATGGTCTTTGGAGACGACCATCGTTTGAGGCTTTGTTCGTCATGTTATAGAAGTTATTCGATTAGATTTCGTGGACTTTAGAGGCCTTGGCTCAAAATGACTCAAACACCAGATTCGGAGTAGAAAAAGAGCAGTCCACTGAGCTTTCCTGAGAGGGAACCGTGGGTACGAATTGTTGGCTACTCCATGTTTCCTAGGTGTCGTCATCTGAGGCGGATGGCCAGTCCTCTTCTTCGGTATATTTTTAGATAAGCTAGATAAGCTAGATAAGTGGAAATTACCCGATGTAAAACCCGCATAGCCTACAATACCCGCCGGCTACGGCGAAACCAGGATCTGCATCTCAGCGAGGTGTCTCTCGGACGCAAACAAGTCGAAGGTATTTTTAGACTCACTGTTACTGGCCTACATAAGAAATTTCCCATCGTGTTGTAATATTGTGATTACTGGTTCATCAAAAACAATCAGTTACTATTTGGCCAAATGCTGATTTATTAAAACTGCACAGCAGTCTACCCCTAGTGATATAATGGCTAGGCCATTTAAAATGGAAGATTTTCCTGATGAAATGGTTAACTAAGGTCACAAAACGTAGGCCTGCAAAATGGCCACTATTTCCTGTTGATGTAATTTTTACGGAACTGCTTTATATCGGCCCTGTTATGAAGTGAATACTTGTGACTTCGCCCTACAGAAGGCAACTGGCTGCGACTGAGAAGATGATTCTTAATCGTCTGTTTATAATTTCAACCAAGGAAGTTTTCAAGTAGGACAATTTGAATCAACCCCAAAATGTTGATGAAACAGGCAGTGGCGGCGCCAGAAATTTTTGTGACAGGGCATAGCCAGTGCAGTCAAACAAGTAACCAGTGCAGAGGGCGATTTATGGAGAGAGCGGTAGCGCGAGGTTAAATGGTGACCGTATATGATCGCGATCCCGCGCTTACCATAAATCGCCCCCAGCGCTATTATATTTGTCTATAGTCAGGAGGTCAGATGGGCGAAGCCCCCGGAATCTGAACGCTTTTTGACATTTGTAAAGCATATTTTAACGTTTCAGTGAATTAAGTGAATTTATATCTCAGGAGATAACAAATATGCCCGAACATATTCTGGACAGGGTAAAAATTCTGGCAGGGCATGGACCAGGGCATAGGCTTTTTTACCAGGGCATTTGCCCTGGTGCGTCCTGGTGTAGCGCCGCCTCTGGAAACAGGATGTCATAGGATCAATTACTTCCCTCTACCTGAACTTGATTTCAAACACAAATCTTTCACTTGTCCTATAACTGAAATGGAGGTGGATGACTAAACATACACTAATGCATCAGATTATCTGTTTTAAAATAAAATCTCTTCCAACGTTACCTTATGCTGCGGGAGTCTTTCGATCACATAGCTTTCCATCGACAACACTGCATGAGATTGAGAGAGCTACCACATTATCCTCACTGATGTTTACCTCTCCCGCATAGCAGCTACACGAGCCAGGGTGAAAGTAAAAGGTAAAAGGTAGACAGGCCATTAGAGCGATTGCGCAGAAAGAAGTGCCGACTGTCAGGTCAGAAGTGACAAGCGTCGTTCTGCCCTAGGCAAGGGAACATTGGGCCACGTGACTTCCCACCATCACGTGTCTCTCTCTCCATTATAAACGTGTGTATGACTTTCGACCACAAACGCGTAACTGTTACATAAGACATTCTACGGAATGAGTTCTCTTCAATGGCAGTTCTCGAAGAAACATTTAAAAAAAGTTATTCTTCCTTCTTCCTATTGGGACCTAGTCTGTTTATCGACCCCGCAACAGTGTGGGGCCGTTCCCCGAAACCGGATCTGTTGATAAAGTGAAAAGAGGAGAGAGACAAACCATCATTATAACAGCAACTAACCAACGTAAACTGAAATAAAAAAATGTGCGTAAATTATGTTGGGAAGCACAAAACAACATTTACACACCTCTAAGGAGCAGTTCTTGTACAGTATATTATTGCAAGTTTCGTTCAATCAATGCATTCTTTCAACTATCAAAGCCATGTAGAGTACGGTGGACGTTAACGGCTCTGGAGCCATAAGACGTTGTCAAACAATAGACACAGAAAAAATACGTCAGATGTCACTAACTCACAAAACTACGGCTAATATTAAGCTCTGGTCAGACACTTTAAGTAGTACATTAGTACATTTCCGAAACTATATATAACTGTAGTTTTCAGTTCAATAAATCCGCGACTACAGAACTTGTCTTAGTGCCAGTTCCAATGTTGGAGAAAGGAGGAGGGCGACGCGACTCGCTTCTATTAGGACACAGTGTCGTTAAACAGCAAATAACCAACCATAATTATACTAACGGTCTAAATTGTTAAAAAATTCTGGCGACGTCAACGACTTTTATCACCATAAGATGTTGTTAAACACTGAACTGCTACACAATCGCATATTCTGTCACTTCCGATTTCCTTTTATGTATTTGTTCGACCTCGATTAAAGGTGAGGACGTCAATTATTTAAGTTATTTTAATTTTATTTATTTCGGATATTTCTATAGCGCCTCCACAAGTCTACTACTACTCAGAGGCGCTCCCAACTACAGCATTTGAAACTGTGTCGGAGTTTTCACGCCGAAGCGCCACGAGCAATCGCGAGTGAAGGACTTGCCAAAGGTCCGTACGCAGCGGCTAGAGTGGGGTTCGAACCTGCAACCCTCAGGTCACAAGGCGCCGAACTTACCACTGAGCCACCACGCCCCACTAAGTTATGACATGGTTTCCTTGAGCAGCCAATACCTACCTACCTGTTTAGCTTAATTAATTACTCTTAGACTCCTTTAAATCGATTATTTCAGGGCTATTTGAGAAATCGTTAAATTTTATGCCCATGGGGGATCCGACCGGACCCCAGACCCGCTTTTCCAAGGAAAACTATAGAACGGCTGCGAAATTGTAAAAATGGTGTCAGGACATCAATTTGGCCTTGTAGGATATATTTTGTGTGATTGTTATCCCACCCTGTACAACCAAGGATACCGCAAGGATTTGCGGCTGATAGTTTACCAGCCTAGAAATAAATGAATAATGGCGCAAAAAACTACGTGGGAAGCGAAAGAAATCGATGACGAAAATTAAAAGAAAACGAAGTGAAATACATCAAGACCTGTGTTGCCATAATTTGTTGTTAAATTCTTTTCAAACCATATTGCTCCACGTAATTCTGTCACTGCCCGTACTCTGGTCAGGTCAGTCCAAAGTCTGGAAAAAGGAGGAGGGCGACGCTAATTATCGTTGTTATGACACAACGTCATTAAACAGTAATTGTCTAATTATTGCGCTGTATCTCTGCAACTGCAGTTTAAAGCTGTTGCAAGTTTCAAGGCTGGAAAAAGGAGGAGGGCAACGCTAATCGTCTTTGTTACTAAACAGAACCACATACACAAGAAAAGAAATGAGCGCAAAATGTCGCGAGACTTTTAAAAAATGCATTCCCGCAGACACCTTTGATGACGCTATATATTCAAAATTTTGAATCCGTCATCAACTTGAAAAATTCATAATCGTCGAAAACCTTCAAAACTGTTCGTTTGCATTAACGAAGGAAATTGCCAAAGACACTCGAAAAACTACAAATAAGCTCTAAAAAACCCAATAAATTACAGAATTGTCAGTGGCCTTTTTGCAATTGTCCTCGTAGGAAAAGAAACGAAAAATGGACATAATTATGATGCCGCGATAGATTCCAAATTACACCTAAGTTTCGACACCTTTAAATGGAATCTTTAAAGCACCATATAGTCGAAATGTTCACATGGATTTGCAGTTTCTTTGAGGAAAGGTACTTGGTATAACCATACGTTTCATTTAATATGCATGATGTATGTGAGATTGGTACTATTTCATACATGATATGATTGTAGTGGTACATATTGCTATAAGATCTCATTGAACTGAGGAATAAGAAATGATCAATTAAACATTTCAATAATAGAATGGGAATATAATGTCATAATTATAATCATATGTGCTGTGCATTTATGTCTGAAGTTGTTTAAATATTTCTAGCGAGTGACAATAGTTGCGAAGCACTGTTTGGTTTGCGTCGGAACATTTTATAGCTATGTGTATTATAAATAACATTAGATATGTTGCTTTGGGTGATGTGACATTACTGACATTGTAAGCTTATGTTTGACACCTTTACATGGTGTTATACGGACACTATAAGTTTATCGTTTTCTAGAAATTGTATTTGTGAATTGTCGTCAACGGCCATTGTTGCCAAAGGACGACGTTAAACTTTGGAATAATAATAAAAGGATATATAAGTTTCAGCTGTTCATCCCAATCTTAATCGTAATCTCCAGACTACTAAAGCGCCACTCGAAGGCCAAGCGCAGGGCTCCGAAATCGGCAGATACAATGGGAAACATCAAACACCCAAACATCATATACAGGAGAGGTTGAACGACAAGTGGATCTGACGGTTAAGAACAAGGATGTTTCCTTTCGAAAGGAAGTATAGCTATCTCCAAACTCCGTTTCAGCCTCTGCCTACTCAACGAACAACTCCATCGCAAATGCAAGATACTACAAATTGTGACAATTGCAACACATTTCCTGATCCAGTGAAGACCCTAAGCTGGGACTCTAACGATTGACAAATACTAACACACCCTAACTACATGGACATCAGCATCAAATATATCTTAAAGCTATAAAAGAAAAGCTGACACTAACTTGAACCGAACATTGATCAAATGACACTGTACATTTGAACATTTCACGGATATAATACTTTGTATCTCTGTTGAGCAACGCCAGTCGTCTCTTTTTAGAGACTGCGTTAAAGAAACGATGAATGAATTTGTTGCGTTATCGGGAAATGAAATTTACGTCAGATGTCGAAAGACACACCAAAACTGTGACTCAGCTTAGATAAATTTAATTCGATTACTGGATACTTTATATATTCGCAAACTACGTTGGATTTTGTTTTATCTTTAGATGTCATTACCACACTAAGATCGAAGTCAATGACCATGGCAGCCTTATTATGAGGCAAAGAATGGAAACTATTACTACAACCAAAACCACAACTACTACAGTCTACTATTACATTTTCTGTAATGACGCTAGCTAAAACTGATTGCAAGGCTGTGAATGGTTACAGACACCTTTAAAACGAAGTTCTCTTAAGATATAACAACAGTTTCGTCTATTTGCTTTCTTTAGAACTCCACCACTGTTCGCACTCTGGCAGTGCCAGTCCAAAGCCTGGATAAAGGAGGAGGGCGATACTAGTGATCTTTGTTATCGTACAGTGTCGTTAAACTGGAAGTCTTACTACTACTACTTCTTACTTTAAGTATCTCTGCTACTACTCGTACTCTGGTAGTGCCAGTACCAAGCCTTGGAGACAAGAGGAGGGCGACGTTAATAAACTTCTGTTATGACACAGCGTCGTTTAAAGCAACTAACCAATTGATCAAAAACTTCAGAACTACATAATCACTATCGTGAGAGGTAAACACGAATTCAGTTGCAGTAAAGCACTTATACACATGGTGGCTCTGTTTCTCTTTCTCTTTGTGCCGTCGGCTCTAGGAGCCCTAGCGATCGTCATGCCACACAGTCTCCGTTGCCGTCTTGCTACTTCTCCCAGTAGCCCTTGAGTCGCGCTTTGGCCTGGGAGTCCCACCTCAGCGCTCCGGCCTGGGAGTCCCTCCATCCGCGACCATCGGCGTGGTTTGGTGTGTGGCATGACGATTTTCTTGGCATGATTAACAGGGGTGGTTTGCCATTGCCTTCCCCTCTGTTTAGACATCTTTAAATATTAACTTTCCGAAAGTATATACTTGTTCAGTTTTGTTTAATGGGATGCTGATAAACAGAATTTTTATTTGTGTGAGCAGCATCATGCCAAACGAACTACTGGAACTGTTCAAACTAATTTATGTCGACGTCAAAGGCCTTTGTTGCCATTAGATGTCGTTAAACTCTGGATTCCATCCTCGATCATCGCATCCCCCTACAGTATAAGACGTCGTTAAACAATGGACAACATAATGCTTTAATGGCAAAATAAAATAGAAACGCTTACGTGAGATTTCGCTAAACACTCAAAACTACGGCCATGTATCAGGCTCTCTTTAGACAACTTAAATAGTCTTATCATAAACAATATATGATCGTAACTTTCATTTAAAACTCCGCCATTACCCGTACTCTAGTAGTATCAGTCCATAGCCCGGATGAAAGAGCTGGTCGGCGCTAATCATCCCCATTTTGATACAGCGCCGTCAAACAGAACCTAATCATTGTATAAATCAAGCGAAAAAAATCATTGTCATAGAAGGTCTGTTTAGATGTATCATAGTCCGAGAATTTGAATCGGTCATCGGTTGAAACTTACATCCAACGACAGGTAAA
The DNA here is from genome assembly GCA_963556255.1 of Allolobophora icterica. Taxonomy (NCBI): domain Eukaryota; kingdom Metazoa; phylum Annelida; class Clitellata; order Crassiclitellata; family Lumbricidae; genus Allolobophora; species Allolobophora icterica. The sequence goes on along the minus strand of OY744608.1, from coordinate 3,063,728 downwards.
GATCTCCAAATCGTTGACTGACGGTGGACATAGCTGCAGTCAGTGTTTGCCAAAGACGAACGCCGAATGTTAGTGGGAGACTACCTGTGACTGACTGTTGGATGTGAATAGGACTAAGCGAAGAAAGTTCGTACGTTAGTAGTTGAATAACTTCATTTTCTCGGACAGCCTTGACCTAACTTCGTGACCGCAGGAAAGGCAAGTCAGAGATACCAGAACAAATATCGGCGCTATATCAACTCAAGTCCGTTATGGCCAGGATGTTTGGTCCGTTTTGGTGTCGGGTCAGAATCCGGGGAAGGTCGAGCCGAGGAGATAAGATGGTGCTACGGTGCAAATGGTTTATGGTGGTCTTGGGAGGCAACGCAGTAGAACTAGATTAGGAGGTCAAGATGTTTTCCTGTGGCATAAATATCGAGTTACCAGATCATACATAATTGCATCATTTGGAAACGCTAAGAGGCTAATCACCAATTAGCAACAAAGCTGCGTCATGGCAATTAGTTTCCATTGTTCAACGATATCTTATGGCAACGAGTGCCGTTGACGTCGACATTACCCCTAAAGCACCATTAGCCTCTTCATGCCAATTATTTTTATTATTCCAAATTTTAACGTTGCCTTATGACATCAAAGGCCGTTGCCGACAATTCAGAAAGTCAATGTGATGAAAACTAGAAACTTATATCGTTCAAACGACATCATTAACAGGTGTCAAAGAGAATCTTATAATAAGATTTTTTTCTTGTAAGGTTCCGGCCATCCAGAAAGGAGATGATTTCGCTCGCTTGGCTGATGACCGGCTATTTAAAGCAGTGGCCTCAAAACCACAACATGTTCTTCGCCCGTACTTACCCAAATGCCTACCCACCCTTGTCTTCTTCGCCATCGGGATCGCAACTTCTATCTTCCAAATAAGAATGACAAAAAACTTTATATCGCAGGTTCTCTACAGAAACTTGTATTAACATTGGGGAGGATTAACATTGTTGAGAGATGATCTAAGCACTCTATTACATGTACCTATCTAAGATTGTAAAATAAAATCCCGTAACGTCAACTGGTATGAGAAATAAACGAATATCTGATTTGATTGATTTGATAAATACTCATTGTGTAAGGACATAAAGTAATACACCTGCCACTGTCTACGATACGCATATTGTGATAAAATGGTTTGATGCAAATTAGACAATATTCCGAAGCAGTTGTTCCACGCAAGATATGTTAAGGGAAGAAACAGTAGAATAACAGATTTTAATTTCTTATATATAGCGTTGAGAACAATCTATTAGAGGTGTCGATTTTGTGCTGAAGTTTTAATTCTTTTGCGACACCTTACATACATTATTTTCGTTTTCATTTTCAAATAGTGTACCATATAAGGAACGATGCTGCAGGAATATTGGGCAATTCACCACCACATGGTTAGTGTCAGTGTTACCATTCTATAAAAATGAAAAACCCAAGTTAGGACAGTTAAAAAACCCAAGAAAGCCCAAGGTAGATTTTCTGCCGATATTTGGAAATTAATATATATATATATATGTATATATATATATATATATATATATATATATATATATATATATTGTTGTGTGATCATCCCTGTGTTTTGGACTTTGGTCTAGGAAGGAGTGTCTGTTGGTTTCTACCGCCCTCTTGTGACACTATTTCCTATTTAAGTCTCTGCGCTTTAAAGAGGATTGAGATTGGCTTTAGATTTTCTGTTAGGAGACACGACGTTTGTGATCTCAAGTTAGGGCAGCCAATTCTCCTTTGTTAGTTCTTATTTAGATTTTCTGGTCTCCGCCATTGTTTAAGGAGCAACCACGTTTAGGGCTTTGTGTTAGACTTTGTTTGTTTGAGTCGTTTCACCTTCGAATGTGTTCTCTGTCGAACTTTGTGAACGAACTTCTCCGCAGTCTGGTCATGTGAGTTTTCTGTATCGTTCTAATAAGAGGAAATTCGAATGGTCTGTCTGGTTAATTTTTGTTTGCAAATTGTACAACCTTTTCAAAACCTCTTCCAAGCGAGTTTCATCTTTAATTTAACCCTAGAATTAGTAAGGTTGTTACATATGGGGGCCCGTCCGAAAATTTTTGAATTGAAATTTTGAAAGTTGGAAATTCTGAAAGCCAAGGGGGAAGTTTTCCATATTTTCACTCAATCTTTGAAATTGGTCGACTACAGTGTTGATTATGGCTATGTCCGTCACAGGTCCGTTATTTTCAGTAGATGACATTCTAGAATGGTCTGTGGATGAATTGAGACAGCGTTTGGATAGTTTGGGTCAGGAGAGTAAGTCACTGAGTAAAGTACAGTTACAAAAGGCTTTATTGAAGTTAGTGCCGCCGCAAGTGGGTAAAGAGGCGAAGGTGACAAAGGAGGATGACGAAAGGCAATTGCGTAGAGAGGAAAGAGAGTTTGAGTTGGCGAAATTGAGGTTGCAGGCAGATGAACGAAAAGCTGAATTAGAAGCCGAAGAACGCAGAGAAGAACGGAAAAATAAGTCGGAGGCGGACGAACTTAAGGTAAAAATTGCTTTGGAGGAGCGTAAGATTCAAGTTGAGTTTGAGGAAAGAAAACTGAGATTGGAAATGGATGAAAAAGAGAGAGTTCGAAAATATAAAATGGAATGTCGAGAGAGTAAGGAAAGTGAGGGTTACGAGGATGGTACAGGGTGTGACAATTTTAGAATAGCGTCAGCGGTTAGGCTGGTACCGAAATTCGATGAAATGGCGGTTGAAAATTATTTCATGAGTTTTGAGAAGGCAATGGAAATTCATAAGTTCCCAAGGGATAAGTGGACAGCATTGTTGCATTCACAATTGGTTGGCAAGGCAGCGAAGGTGTTTTCAGAACTGACGCTTGAAGACTGTAAAGACTATCACAAGCTCAAACAGGCTGTATTGACTGCATATGCTAGAGTCCCCGAATATTATCGAAAACGTTTTAGGTCTTTAACTAAAATGTCGGGAGAGACTTATTCGAATTTGGCCTTTCGTCTTGGTTTGCCTTTTCATAGTTGGTTAGAAGGTGAGGAGGCGTTGACTGATGTTAATAGACTTCTAGAGGTCTTTAAACTAGAACAGTTTGTGAATTGTCTCCCATTGGAGCTACATAAATGGATTGTTGAACGTAAGCCGAGGTCTCTGCGCGTGGCAGCTACGTTGGCGGACGAATACGCAACGCTGTACAAACCGTTTAAATTGGATACTAATTTTGGCTCGGGGCTTGAAGAGAAATCTGAAGGGAAGGATGCTAAATTTACAGGTACGCGTGGTGGGTTCCCTCGTGGTTATAGGACTGTGGTATGCGGGTTTTGTTCACGTAGTGGTCACAGTTACGGCAACTGTTTTCAGATACAGAATATGCAGGGTTCGGGTCCACAAGAGGGGTCAAATCCATATGCAAAACACGTGGGTTTGGTTCAGAAGGTGCATGCTGTAAGTGCAGAAACGTCGGTGAATCAGGTATTTGACGGTGTACATAAAGATTTCAGGCCGTATTGTTTTGAAGGATGGGTACAAGGTCAGGACAGCTCACTATATTCAGTGGTCATGCTTCGTGATTCGGGCGCGCTACAGAGTCTGGTTAGCAAAAGTTTAGTTCCATCAAAATTTTATACCGACACTGAGGAATTTCGTTTGATAAAGGGCATTGGGAATGAAGTGTTGCGGGTATCTTTAGTGGAGATGACTTTGAAGGGTGAATTTTTCACGGGGACTTTTCTCTTTGGATTGATAGACAGTTTGCCTACAGGCGTTCATATCATTATCGGCAACGACATAGCTGCGGGTTTAGTGAAACAGGTGGGAGTGGTCACGCGTGCTCAGGCGGCTGCAGACGATGCGCTTAATGACATGACAGGTATGAACCCAGGAACGGACACGGATGATTTAACAGGTGTACCAGTAGACGCGCTTGAGAATAATGACTTGGTTAGCTGTCCTGAATCTGACTTAGAATCGGTCGTTGATTTAACTGACTTGTTTCAAGACTCAGTTGCGGCTTCAGATAAAATTGGTAACATTGTTTCACGAATCGAATTTATTCGTTTGCAACGACAGGATATTTCTTTAGCGCCTTTGTTTGAGTTGGTTGATAGGGTTGAAGATAATTTGGGTCAAAGTTCGTATGCTGTAAAGAACGACGTTTTGGTGCGTCATTGGACGGAGAAGTATGTTCCTGAGGGATTGGCAGTTACACAAGTGGTTGTGCCTACATCATTAAGGAATAAGTTATTGACGGTTGCGCATGACATTCCAGCTGCAGGGCATATGGGAATTCAGAAGACTTTAGATAGATTAAGACGACATTTCTACTGGCCAGGTATTTCTGCTTCGGTTAAGGCTTACGTTCGTTCGTTCTTGTTTAGTTTGTCAGCGTGTTGGCAAGGGATTTGTTCAGGTACGTGCTCCTTTGATTAATTTGCCTGTCGTTCAGAATCCATTCTCTAGGTTGGCAATAGACATTGTCGGACCATTATCTACGTGTGAGAAGTCTAGGAATAGGTTTATTTTAACGGTAATGGACTTGGCTACAAGGTATCCTTTGGCTTTTCCGTTGAGGCAACATACAGCGGTTGAGGTAGCGAAGGCTTTGATTTCAGTGTTTACTATGTTTGGTTTACCTGATGAAATACTTTCTGATTGTGGATCCGAGTTCCTTTCTGATCTTATGCAAATCTTTTTAAATGAATGTAAGGTGATACAGATAAGGACTAGCCCATATCACCCCCAAACAAACGGATGTTTGGAACGATGGCATAGGACTTTAAAAGACATGTTAAAGGCTGTTGCTCAAGAATATCCTGATAGCTGGGATGAGGTCTTGCCTTGGTTGTTGTTTTCGTACAGGGAAGTTCCGGTGCAGGGGTTGGGCTTTTCCGCTTTTGATTTGACATTCGGTCGCTTGGTTAAGGGTCCTTTGCAATTAATTAAACAGAATTGGTTGGTGGCTGATGTGTTGGATGAAAAAAGACAATCTAATTTGATTGATTTCATTTTGGATTTGCGAGAGAAGATTCGGTTCTCTATGAAAGTTGTGAATGAGAATGATACTGTTCTGAAGTCCAAATCAAAAGAATGGTATGATAAGAGTGCCAAGAAGGTTGTCTTTCAAACTGGTGATAAAGTTTTGCTATTGTTACCTTTGATTGGCAAACCTTTGCAAGCTCGTTTCTGTGGTCCGTACGAGGTCTTACAGCGTTTGGGTGAAGTTGATTATCTTGTTGGAACACCTGATAGACGCAAATCTAAAAGAGTTGTGCATGTCAATTTAATGAAGAAGTTCATTGAAAGAGCTGTTGTAACAGATGTTGCTGATGTTGTTGATGAACATGTGTTGCAAGTTAACGTGGTTCCTTCTGCTGATGAATTGTTGCATTCGAAGCTTGTTGATAAGGTTCAGATCAATAATTTGAGTTCTGATCAGTCTAATGAATTGTTGTCTGTCTTGCTTGCTTTCAAACATGTGTTTAGTTCAAAGGCGGGGAAAACTACTTTGGTGTCACATCGGATCGAGTTGTTGCTAGGTGCAACGCCTGTTCGCCGATCGCCATATCGTGTTCATCCGGAAAAGTTGAAAGTTATAAATCAGGAGGTTTCTTTTCTGTTAAGCGAGGGAATAATAGAGGAGTCTGAGAGTCCATGGGCTGCTCCTATTATTTTAGTACCTAAACCTGATGGTTCAGAGCGTTTGTGTACTGACTATCGTAAATTGAATGCGGTTACAGTTCCAGACCCGTTTCCCATGCCAAGAGTTGAAACGCTGATTGATAAGCTGGGTGGTGCTAAATTCATGACTAAGCTTGATTTAACGAAGGGTTTTTGGCAGATTCCCATTGAACAGAACTCCATTCCTTTAACTGGTTTTGTTACGCCAAATGGTCATTTCCAATGGCGCTATATGAGTTTTGGATTGCGAAATGCTCCGGCTACATTTTCTCGCTTGGTTCGAAAGTTGTTTGCGGATTTGGATGAGTTTTGTGATGCTTATCTAGACGATGTGATTGTGTTTAGTAAGGTCTGGGAAAGGCATTTGGATCATTTGAAACAGGTTCTCAGTAGAATTTCTAATGCAGCATTAACTTTGAATTTGAGCAAGTGTGTGTTTGCGGACGCTGAGATTGATTTTTTAGGTCACCATATTAGTCTAAATTCCATTCAGCCTAGGATACAGAAGGTCGATGTATTGCTAAATTTTGCAACGCCTTCTAATAGGAAACAGGTTCAGTCACTGTTAGGAATAGCGGGGTACTACAGAAGATATTTTCCGCATTACTCTGATTTAACATTACCGCTTACGGAGTTGTTGAAGAAAGGAAAGAAGTTCTTTTGGAATGAGGATGCGCATAGAGCTTTTCTCGATTTAAAGTCTCGACTGGCTTCAAGACCGATTCTAAGGCCGCCTGATTTTCATAAACCTTTCATTGTTGCTGTAGATGCGTCGAATTTTTGTGTTGGAGCTTCGCTTTTACAGATTCACGATGGTCTCGAACATCCAGTTTGTTTCATGAGTCGCAAGCTCAAGAGACACGAGTTGGCATACGCGACCGTGGAGAAGGAAGCACTCGCGTTGGTCCTCGCCGTCCGTGCTTTCAGTGTCTATTTCCGCTCATCTTTGGTCACTGTGTTCACTGACCATAGTCCTCTTCAATTTCTCTCTTCGATGGCTAACTCTAATCAGAAATTGCTGCGCTGGAGTCTCGAACTTCAACAATACGCTTTGGAGATTCGCCATAGGCCTGGTCGTCTCAATGTGTTGCCAGATTTATTGAGTCGTCCTACTCTTGAATAAAGTTTTTGTGTTGTAAATAATATTTTGTATATAATTGACAGTTGCGAACTATGTACATATTTAGATGTTGTTGTAAATAGCTGCTATGTGTTTTGCTGCTTACTTTTACATATTTTTCTTCTGTGTTCGTTGTCTAGGGGTATGTTGTGTGATCATCCCTGTGTTTTGGACTTTGGTCTAGGAAGGAGTGTCTGTTGGTTTCTACCGCCCTCTTGTGACACTATTTCCTATTTAAGTCTCTGCGCTTTAAAGAGGATTGAGATTGGCTTTAGATTTTCTGTTAGGAGACACGACGTTTGTGATCTCAAGTTAGGGCAGCCAATTCTCCTTTGTTAGTTCTTATTTAGATTTTCTGGTCTCCGCCATTGTTTAAGGGGCAACCACGTTTAGGGCTTTGTGTTAGACTTTGTTTGTTTGAGTCGTTTCACCTTCGAATGTGTTCTCTGTCGAACTTTGTGAACGAACTTCTCCGCAGTCTGGTCATGTGAGTTTTCTGTATCGTTCTAATAAGAGGAAATTCGAATGGTCTGTCTGGTTAATTTTGGTTTGCAAATTGTACAACCTTTTCAAAACCTCTTCCAAGCGAGTTTCATCTTTAATTTAACCCTAGAATTAGTAAGGTTGTTACAATATATATATATATATATATATATATATATATATATATAATAAAATGCGGTTATACTATTTCTGTTATAAAAAAGTCGTTCTATCTTTATTTCAAACTTTCATTTTGACAATTTTATGGGCAATCGCTAATTGCTAGAAATTATTAGCTTAGCTAATAATCGAAGCAAATTTTAAATGTTTTATACATGTTTTATTTTCATCAGAGTCCGAATCGCATATTTTTTAATTTTTAAACAAGATAAAGATTAAAGACTATGAAACTCAAAATATTATTTCTTAAGTTTTAAAAAAGGGCAACAGCTTACTTCAGTAAAACTTCCGAAACAGTGCAGTCTGAGTATGCAGTCTCCTTTAGTCTTTAGAGTTATATATCTAAATATAGCAACAGACTAGTATAGCACATTCAGTCTTTAGAGTTATATTCTAAATACAGCAATAGACTCGTATATCACATGCTTACACACATATTGCGCCATTATTTATTGACTTCGATCATCCAGACCGTTGCAAAAATTGATTTAATTAATGAAAAACAGGGTTTCAATAAAAAAAACAAGCAAAAACCCAAGGTCTCCAAGAAAAAACCCCATTTCCCAAGTTCGGATAGAAAAACCCAAGATCTTGTGAAAAAATCCAAGGAGTGGTAACACTGGTTAGTGTAGGTTCAACGTCAACGGCCTCGTCAGCCGTAAGATGTCGTTAAACGCTGTACGCCATTAATCGAGGTAGCATCTTCTACACAATGCCTTTTAGACATCTTTATAGCGGGACATCAAATGCTTAATAATCAGTGAATAGAGGCAATTTTTTAAACATATTATTCATAAGTAAAGAAAATTTACAATAAGTAAAGAACTAAGATCATATTTACGAATGGTGTGAGGTTTGTGAATGGCGTTAAAGGAATGTTCGTAAACACAATTTTATTTGACAAAAGTATTCACAGCAAATGAACGCGTGTAATAATTTTAATTTTAGTCGAAAAATGCTTACAGTCCTCATTCCTCCTTTCTTTCTATCTTTCCTGCTGTTAGAAAATCTATCTCTCAACCTGACTGACTTGACCTACAACCTGGATCCCAACCTTACTCTACCAATCTACGTTTGGTTAGAGCAGCGCTCGTGAGTAAGCGAGTACCCTGCGCTTGGCTTTCGAGTGGCGCTTTAGTAGTTTGTAGTTTACGATTACGATTACCTATCTACGTTTGGTTAGAACAATACTTCCCAGTTGTTTTGGTTACAGAACCCTTTTGAACTCATGAACTCTACGCACGGAAAAAGTTAATATCTTGGAACAAGCATTAAGAATAGCATAAACCAATTTTTTTATAGTTGTACAGTGAACGAAATATGAAGAATTTCTTATGCAGCAGTGTTTGAAAGTACGATGGTTAGTTGCTATTTAACGACACTGCGCCATAACAAGGATTATTGGCGTTTCCCTCCTCTTTTCACTTCCATCCTCTTGTCACCTTCTCAACGAATCCGCTTTCAGGGAACGGGACTCCATGCTAAAACCAATGCCAGTCAATACTAGTTTCTTAAAGTGAACGCTTACTTTGACATATTAAATAGTTATCATTAGCCTCAAAATTTTTTCGCTTAAATAAGAAAGAAGTAATTCAATCAGAAGTAGAAAGATATGGTAATGTCGACCGCAGGGGCCCTGGTAGCCATAAGATGCAGTTAAACAGTAGAACTTCCATCCTGGAACTCGGTTTAGATGAAGCAGTTAGTACTGTTTAGAATTTTCCCAATAGACGCAAAATACCTTTGATTCCATAGCATCCCGTTTAACTGTTGGATCCAATCCTTACTGAAATACCGGAAGAAAAGACAAAGAGTACGTAAAATGTCGCAAAACACTAAGCCCACCAGCTCTCTTTAGACACCTTTAAAAAGCTTCACTCCTAAACTATATGCATATAATAATCGTTAAGTCATTATTGAATCCCGTGTGTCGTACCAAAATATAAAACACGGTCGACGTTAACGGCCATGGCAGCCAGAAGATGTTGATAAACAAAGAAATCTACTTCTTGCATAAATGGATATGAAAACAGAAAACTTCTTCTAATAGTGAGAATTGTGCAAATTTTTCCCTATTCACGTCGACGCCTTTTCATACCATAGGATCCCTTGAAACTCCGCTTATGCGTTACATTCGGTGGTATGTGTCCGAAGCATAGTAGAAGGAGGAGGGCGCGGCTTCATTCATCTTCGTCATTATGACACGACGTCGTTTAACCGAATCTTACAGGAGAGAGGCGAAGCTATTCTAATTCTTTACGACAGAGCGTCGTTAAACAGAATCCACAGGCAAATCGTCGATGGTGGACCAGAAGGCGTTAAGACGGAAGATGTGGTTGAACACTGAATGCTACTACTGTCTCAGATCTAATAGACACCTTTAAAACGGATTCTATTCAACTATGTATGAAGTACGCAATCTATAAGTGCGAGTTGATTTGTTTTGAAGGTCGACATGAAATAAAATATCTCTGAGCCAGCCTGCAACTAAGCATCTTCACTCTAAGTACGGATCCACACTGCGTTACCGACGCCGTTGGCATGGCAACCGATGTCCACTTTTCAACTCTTCAAGGGAGCTAACTAAAGTAAAAGTCGTTCCTGGTCCGTTAGCGATGTCAATTGATTGAGTATTTGCCTAACTGAAGGTTATTATAGCTTCGTTTGACACCTTTTAAAGGTGTCTAAGGATCGATTTCAACTGAAAAAGCAATTGAGTTAATTTTAGGACCAGATCACAATGTTGTAGTAATTATACTATTTTTTATACATCTCAAGGACGTGCACTTCTTGAAATATGTCGCTAAGTACAGGAATATTGTATTACGTTGTTGTTTAACGGTTCACAATTGTTTATCGGAGTCCCATAGTAAGTTTTGTCGCGCCGTAGATTGAATCGTTCTTTTCGCCGACGGCTTAGGACGATTCCCTTGTATTTGATGCCATGCAAGAACGATGATAAACAACATTGCTTGGACAACCACTTAACCCAGAACAGCCACCATCACACAGATCGAAGGTTGTAATTGTAACTGTAGTTAGTAACTTCTATTGCGCCGGCGACTTATGCACAAGGCATCAACAGATGGCACACCAAGACAAAGTCATAATCCAGAAGTTCAGTCCGTAAGACAATTTGGAAGAGGTAAGTTTTATGTTGAGAACTAAATGACACAAGCGAATGAGCAGAGCGCACGGACACAAGGACATAGTTCCAAACACACAATCTCATACTCCGTCACTTCCGTTTCCGGTTTGTGTATACATTTGAAACCCTGACTGAACAGGAGGACGCCAATTATCTAACTTATGAAACGACTTCTTGAAACAGCAAATACCTACCTGTGTAAATAAAAGAAATTGAACAGCTGTGTTAAGCCAACTAACTACTTTGTGTCGACGTCAACGGCCTTTGATGTCATAAGATGTCGTTAAACTCTGGATCTGTCCTATCCTACGTATTTAAAGTAAGAAAGGACGACCAATGACTTCGTTAAGCAATGAAACGTACTTCTCTTACTAATGTTCTCTTCATTGAACTCTAGAAACTATTACGACAACAATAGCAAAAACAACAGCAAAACAACAACAACATGAACCACAAAATCAGTAGCGAAAACAACACGAACAGCTGCTACTACAACTTCTACTTCTACCACTACATCTGTTAATACTATTACTTCCACTCCTACAACCACTACTACTAGTATTACTACTACTACTACTGCTTCTTCTTCTTCTACTGCTGCTGCTGCTGCTGCTGCTGCTGCTGCTGCTACTACTACTACTACTACTACTGCTACCACCACCACCACCACCACCACAGATTTTTCATGTTATTATCAGCTATTGTGAAAACTCGGTCATGAAAACGGGGCCGGAGAGAATCTGCCAAGGGTTTTTTAGGGGGAAGTAGCTCGAGTAGGACATGGCTAGGATTTCTTAATTTCTTAATTTTTTCCTTTAATTTGGTACACTCTGCTCTGGTTCCTGTGCTCCAGTCCAACATTTTAACTCTTATGCACAAGTGTTTGGTCGGGGCCTCAAGACCTTCTCCTAAGTTGTTCTGTTTTGCACTTTACAGTCAAAGCAGCGTGGCTGAATGGTTGACATTAATTGTTTACCGCAGTCTCATAGCAAGTTATGTCGGCTCCCTCGTAACTTCCATTGCGCCGGTATCTAATGCACAAGGCATCAAGCGATGGCACACCAAACCCAAGCCACAGTCAGGTCAGTGACAAAGTACAGTTAAACAGTTACTAACCAACCAATCACTAATTAGAGTAAAAAAGCTAGCGATTAGATTAGATTTAAATCAAAGAGTTATTAGCGACATCTCTTTGCATGAAAGGCCGTTGACATCGATATGAAGCTATCTTGCATTTTTCACCAAACTAACGTCGAAAGTTTTATTTCATCTAGAGACAAAGCGTAAATTAGAAATATATAGTGTCTGAGAACAATAATTTAAAGGTGTCTCAATGCCTTCGTGGATATGAATAAAGTGAGGTCGGCGTCAACGGCCCTGGCAGCTGTAAGATACCGAGAAACACTGCGGAAATAATTCCTCCACTGCCCGTACTCTGATAATGCCAGTTCGAAGCCCGGATAAAAGAGGAGGGCGACGCTAAAGCACTGACATAGTACATCAAAGAAACCAACCAAGTACATAAATATATAAATTCTGAGAAAGAATGAACGAATGAACTACACTCAGCCAAAATGTTGCGGGACCGGCAAAATGTACGCGAGATGTCGCGACACGCGTTAATTTACGGCTGCATTTCGACACCTTTAAATCGGCTATTTCTTATTCTATATATTCAATGTAATGCTTCGATGCGTAATATCCTCCAACATTTGTTACTATCCTCCAACATTTGGTTCTTACATGTCGTACTTGGTATGATTTGGTTCATGTATTGGAATAAATATAAATATTACTTTGAATAGTGCAGCAGTGTTGTATTGCTATAAGGGAAATATACAGGTAATTGTGATTTGAATACATTGAAATCCAACTTTAAAGATTGTAATTATATGTTCATATATGCTTTGTTAATCAACTAAATTTATAGCTGAGTGTGTAGAACACCTGAACAGTTATTTGAAAAAAAACCGGTATACCACATGTTTCATTTAATGTGAATGCTGTTTATGAAATTGTTACTATCTCATACATGATATGATTGTAGCAGTAGATATTACTATGGAATGTCATTGGACTGTAGATTAAGAAATAAGAAAATAGGGCCGACTGTGCATTTATATTTGAAATTGTTTAAATATTTCTTGTGTGTAATTAAATATTTCTTGTGTGTGGTAATTGTTCCAAAATACTATTTAAATTGCATCGAACATTTTATTAATATGTGTATCATAAACAATATTAGATATATTCCTTTAAATGATGTGACAATAGTGATATTGTGCAGCTCTGTTTAACACCTTTAAATGGTGTCTCTCGGATGCTATAAGTATTTTGTTTTCTGTGAATTGTACTTGTAAATTGTCGTCAACGGCCATTGATGTCAAAAGACGACGTTAAACTTTGGATTAATAAAAGATGCTTAATACTGTAATTGAAAACTTATTTGTGTAATAAATTGCAAGTACAGGCATTGAATTTTTTTGAATCACGTAGAGCTAGGCATAAGGAAATCCAAATTTCTATATTATGTCTGGCTGGGTATAGATACCTTTAATTCGCTAATGTCCTATATACTCTATATATTGGAATGTTTGGCTCAATGTAATGCCTTCGATGTTTAAAAGTGTTGAATATTTATGTAGAACCCTATAGGCATAAGAAATTCTAAATTTCTAGATTACGTCTGGCAGGTCTGAAAGTGAGCTGGGTCTGTCGGGGGTCTTCGACCCGGCATTCGTTTTCGCGACTTGTCCTTGCCGGGTCTTAGCCAGGTCGCGTGTTTAAGCATTTATGCATTTCTTGCATATTCATTTCTTCGGATGGTAGCGTTTAGGGTTTTCATTTTAAAGTGAATAGCGCCAAGAAAAGATTGTAACAAATAGACACCTCTCTAAGCGACAACATTTTACTAATTAAATTAATTGAACTGTCGGGGAAAAGAGAAAAGACGCATTAACACGTGGCAAAGCACTTGAATCAACGGCTTTGTTTAGACACCTTTTAATCGGTGTTTACAAACACTATATAAAATTAATTTAGTTCAATCGACGACTTAGGATTCTTTTATTCGGAGATGGAGAGGAAAAAAATGGCGTCGAGAAGTTGATACGTCGAATCGTTGTCGAGAATCGTTGTCGAGAGTTTTTGTTTTCTACATAGATAGACATGATAAATTATGCGATTCGATATTATGCCTGATTACATACGAAATAATCGAGACATTGTAAAGGATTATACGAGTTAATCAAGAGATTGAACGAGTTAATACGAGTTAATCGAGAGATTCGGTTTTTCGCGCCATTTACGCGCGAAATCTGTACCGTACTGAAATTTATAATACTGAACTTTAAACAAAAAAGAAATCTGAAATGGGAAAAGGCAAGAGAAAGAGACCTCTCAATACATCATCGAGCTCTTCAAATGCAGGCGATGTATCGATGACAAAAAATATCCTTGATACACCTAAATCAGACAATCAACATAAGTCAGACGTACTACTTGAAAACCAGGAAATCTTGTCTTCTTCAGCCTGTGAAACCGATTCATACCAAACGGGTTTCGCTGAAACTCCTGGAAATACAAACGGTGAAGATGCAGATGAAGACAAACGTGGTAATTATAAATCAAATTCTGTTGAAGATATGAGAAATTTCTTATGTAATTCCTCCGACAATCTTTGCCATGATAATGTCACACATTTTGAATCGTACTTTGAGTCAACGGCAAAAAGACGATCATATTCATTGGAAAACCGGCAAGGTCTGGCAATAAATGGGAATTATACAAAAACATTGATTAAAGATGACTTCTTGAAGGCAGTCCCTACTGAGAAGCTCCAGGATCGGCGGTGTAGGATGGATGGTCACCCACAAGCACACCCGAAAAAGAGACTCAAGACAAGTATTTATAAAAGTCCGGTCATTGATAGCGCTGAGAAATCTGTTTCTAAGAAATGTGTTGATGTAATATGTATTGATGAATCTGCTGCATGTCAGGATGATGCAAATTTTCAGGTTTTAAGCGATATTGAAATGATTGAAATTTCAAATTGCGCAAATATGGTAAGACAAGAGAAGATCATTACCATGAATAATTCCACAATGTCATCAAATGAGGTGATAAATGATGTAAACAAATTAATAACTGACCAAGTTATTGAGGGCAAAATTAGCTATAAATCCCGTCCTCCTCTGACTGAGGAAAAAAAGAAGCTCTTACGGGAGGTTCAGTCACGAACTGTGTTTATACAGGGGCATAAAGATGATCTCCGTAACTACTTCAAACACATGCCTCGTCAACTCAACAAGGAAATAGTTGAGAAGACTAGGGGAGAGGTTGACAAAGTTTTTGTTACTCAACAGGGTGTACTGAAAATAATAGCTAAAGATGAAGCTCAGAAAAATCAACTTCTTAAGATACAATCATTGAATGATAAGCCCGTGAAAACTAGTATTCCCTTTTCTTTGACATTTCAGCCTGTGTCTAATAAACCACTTCCTGTGAAAAGACAGGAAAACGAGTACTTTGTTAAAGGGGTAGTTTTTGGACTACTTGAAAGTCAAGAGAATTTAAATGAAATAGCATTGGAAAATGGAGCCCATCATATCCATAGAATTGGCAATTCCGAATTTAGCAAAGCGACTTTGATTGCTTATCACAAAGGGACTGTTTTGCCAGAATTTTTGGAAGTGAATGGCAGAAGGTACAGGATTAATCCTTTTGTGCCTAGACCTTTGAGATGTGATCATTGCCAAATGTTTAGTCACTCTAAATTATTTTGCAGACGAGAAGTTGTGTGCAGTAGATGCAGTGGTAGCCACTCTTATGTCGATTGTCCAGATAAAACTAAATTAAGATGTGCTAACTGTGGTCAGAATCATAGTGCTGCCCACAGAAGCTGTCCAATGTATATCAAAATCCAAGCTGCTCTAAGAATAAGAGCAGAACAAAATATTACTTTTGCTGATGCTGTTGTCAAGGTTGATGAGATCCAGTATCAGAATGTTCCTGTCAATGCTCTTAAAACAGACAATTCCACTTATGCCTCAAAAGTTAAAACTGGACTAGAAACCCAAGCAAGAGTAATAAATACTTCATTAGATATACAAACACCAACTAATTCTAATGTTCAAACGTCTGATGATGATGTATTTAAAAGGTTTTTGTCATTCAATGACAAAGATTATAAGGCAAAATATAACAGAAAACCAGCAAATAACACAGTAGAAGATTATGACCCAATTACAAAAATAAAAGTGTCCTTTGTTCTTGGCGTTTTGGCAGCTATTGCAAAAGCTGAGTCCAGAAAACATGCACAGTTTGTAATCTGCCATGCAGCGTCTGAAATCCTTTTTGATAATGAGATAGAATTTAGCTATAAAGACACGTAAATTAAGAGCAGTAGTTTCATTTTTGTTGTTGTCCACTATGGCGTTGACCATTCTTCAATGGAATGCACGTGGTTTACGTGGTCATAAGGACCAACTTAGAAATTATACAATGAAGGTGTGTGTTCCACCAGATGTGATGTGTGTGGAAGAGACTTTTGTGAAAGGTGTCACTCAATCACCAAAATTGGATGGTTACAATATTATACGTAAGGACTGCTTAAATAATGAAAGGGGGTTTAGCTATTTACTTAAAAGTGGGCTTAAATTTTAATGTACTAACTGTGGAAGACATTCCAAACATTGAAATTCAGGGTATTGAAATTAAAACTTTCAACGGTGTCGCAATCGAAGGTCGCCCTGTCGTGTGTTTGCCGTGTGTTGATGTCGACCCTCGACTGCTTGTTCTTTTACTTGCACTTTTATTTAACGTGTCTAACTTTTCTATAGAAGATTCACGACGAACTTTGTTTAATTAATAAATGAATTTAATTAAAGAAACAAATATATACACTAACTCTACGGGAACTTCCACGTAGTATTAAAGCGTTTAGTTATTAAATCGGACTATCTCAAATGTTGCTTCGTATAGCCTAACCCCAAATCGTTCTTTCGCGTCAGTCTCTGAATCTGACGGACTATACTCTGCCGCCTGGCGCTGGTCGTCCTCTCGCTGTTGATCGCTCGACCGATGTTCACGCGTCGCCCGCGTCAGTAGTACAAGTCCCGTATTCTCCTTCTCCTTCCGTTAAGTAGGAACTTCAGCGCGCGTCGGTCAGCCCCCTCCCCACGTCAAGCTATCGTCAATTAGTGTCAGATTGCTCCTCGAGGCGCGGGTCGTCGCTCGCCTGCAGCGCGGGCGGTGTCTGGTTACACCATAGCCGCGAGGTGTCCTATTACACCTTGGCTGTGTGGTGTCCGATTACACCTCGGCCTCGCTGCCTTTTAATGTTGCCCAAGTGGAGACTGGCTTTCGTCCGTCATCATCCTATCTCGACCACCAACGACGACTCCATCCTGATGATGATGACATCTCGTCGTTGTCGTCGATCTCCTCACGCGACACCTCCCTTCCCGGGGGAGGACAAAGCCAGTCATTGGTTCGCCTCCCGGCTGAGAATGATGTTCCCTCCATCGATTTCCTCCAGACCATGTCCTCGTCGTTCCCATGAAAATACAAAATATCAGCACAGTTAGAAATTATATTTACAGTTGTCGCGGTGCCTTACATGGTAGTCCGCCTTCTTCCTCAATCATAGTCTGGACAAAAGATCAGCGGGAATAGTCAGCGCCCCAGGTCGATATTCAAAAGAACTATCGAAGTCCTGGAGGGCCAGAGCCCCTCTCACAAGTTTAGCACTTGTGGGCGTAGAAGCAGTTAGGAAAGTCAAGGGATTGTGATCAGCATAGATGGTGGTCCTTGACATAAAAATCCAATCCCTAAACTTCTTCACCGCAAAAATCACCGCATACGCTTCGCGTTCCACGGTGGACCAACGCGCTTGCGTAGCATCTAATTTAGAACTGGCGAAATATATTGGCCGTTCTGCTCCATCGTCTTGAATTTGGAATAAGCAGCAACCGACTGCTTCGTCTGAAGCGTCAGTCGATAGACCAAACTCTCTGCCGTAGTCAATTGTCTGCAAACGTACAGCGTTATTCAAATCGTGCATGAATTTATCTAGCGCCTTTTGGTGATCAGCTCGCCAGGGTATCTTAACAGGCACCGATTTCTGGGTCAAGTCAATGAGAATTCTGGCTGTCACTGTTCTGGCATGATTATCTAGACAGGTCAAGAGAAATCTGCTTCGAAGGTCGTCCGGGACAACGCAAGAGTCGAACAACCTTTCACAATGCACAAAGAAACCAGGGATTTGCGCATGGTCGCTTGGGAATCTTGGCAAGAGTCCTCGCAAGCATTCACTATACGTCTTCATTCGTCCTACGACCGAATGCCTTAAGTTATAGTCCCTTTCGTCTCTGAGTCTCCTCTCTGCGTCCCTTTCCTCTCGGACTTCCCTCTCTCTCTTCTCTGCCTCCTCCTTTTCTTCTCTCCTCCGCTTCTCCTCCTGAAGCCTTAATTTCTCTGCTTCCTCTTTCTCTTCTCTCCTCAATCTTTCCGCTTCCTCTTTCTCTCTCCTCCGTTTCTCCTCCTGAAGCCTTAATTTCTCTGCTTCCTCTTTCTCTTCTCTCCTCTGCTTCTCCTCCTGAAGCCTGAGCTTCTCAGCCTGCTTTTCCTCTAGCCTTCTGAGTCTCTCTGTTTCCTCCTTTTCTTCTCTCCTCCGTTTCTCCTCCTGAAGCCTTAATTTTTCTGCTTCTTCTTTCTCTTCTCTCCTCCGTCTCTCCTCCTGAAGCCTTAATTTCTCTGCTTCCTCTTTCTCTTCTCTCCTCCGTTTCTCATCAAGAAGCCATAGTCTCTCATCCTGCATCTCCCTAAGCAGCCTGCTCTCCTTCTCAAGCAGCCTGATCTTCTCAGCATGCTTCTCCCCAAGGAGCCTCAGTCTCTCTTCTTTCTCTTGTCGTCTCCTCTCTCTCTCTTCTTCGATCCTTCTCTGCCTTTCCTCCTTCTCTTCCTCTCTCCTCTCCGCTCTCTCCTCAAGCAGCCTGAGTCTCCGCTCCGCTTCCTCTCCTTCTTCTTTCCTCAGTTCCTCCGCTTCCTCTTTCTCTTCACTTCTCTGCCTTTCTTCTTCCTCTTCTAGTCTCCTCTCTCTCTCTTCTTCGATCCTTCTCTGCCTTTCCTCCTCCTCTTCTTTTCTCCTCTCCACTCTCTCCGCTTCCCTTCTCTCGTATTTTAATTGTTCGAGCCCGACTAACTGCCTCAGCCTTGTCGAGCGAATACTGTTCTCTAGGCTACCTATGCTTACTTCCTCACTTACTTCTGGCGGGGCCTCCCGTCCAGAAACAATTATTTCGGCGCTAGCCTCTCGGAGCTGGTCCATACTCATGGAACCCAATTCCTCCTCTCCTAGTCCCATCTTTATCAGATATGTGACTAGTCTGTGACGGGGCATGTTCAGCACCCTCACTCTTTTCCCTATCGACAACTTATCCATCTTCCAACAGTCCGCTCACTAATAGAAAAAGATAAGTAAGTTAGAGGAGAGTCACCGTTGGTCAGAAATCAAAGAAAACAACGTCCTAAAATTCTACCACAAATACAACAAGAACAGAACTGAGCAAAAGGAGCTACGCAAAAGCCTCGGCTATTCGCACACCAATCCTCATCCAGACCTCAACCGCAACCTCACAGATTACCACGACTACCAGTAAGGACTTACCCTCTGAATACGTCGAGCGAGTTCCGTCTTTTGATATCTTGGCTGATCCGCTGTCCTCCGTTGCCACTCCCGTCCGTCGTTGCTAGCGATGGTCGGTCGTCCGTTGGCGCTCTTGTTCCTCGTCCTTGCCAGTTGCTGTCGGTTCCTTCGAGTCCTTCGTCTTCGGAGTCCGGCACTCGATATCTCCAGTTGCGAAGGGTTGTATTCGCCGCTGGTCCCGATCTGTTGAGATTCCTCTTTCCGTTTCCGGTTCCGCTTTTCGTCGTGACGTCTTCAGTTGAAAACCCTGTCGACTGCGCCAATGTCGCAATCGAAGGTCGCCCTGTCGTGTGTTTGCCGTGTGTTGATGTCGACCCTCGACTGCTTGTTCTTTTACTTGCACTTTTATTTAACGTGCCTAACTTTTCTATAGAAGATTCACGACGAACTTTGTTTAATTAATAAATGAATTTAATTAAAGAAACAAATATATACACTAACTCTACGGGAACTTCCACGTAGTATTAAAGCGTTTAGTTATTAAATCGGACTATCTCAAATGTTGCTTCGTATAGCCTAACCCCAGATCGTTCTTTCGCGTCAGTCTCTGAATCTGACGGACTATACTCTGCCGCCTGGCGCTGGTCGTCCTCTCGCTGTTGATCGCTCGACCGATGTTCACGCGTCGCCCGCGTCAGTAGTACAAGTCCCGTATTCTCCTTCTCCTTCCGTTAAGTAGGAACTTCAGCGCGCGTCGGTCAGCCCCCTCCCCACGTCAAGCTATCGTCAATTAGTGTCAGATTGCTCCTCGAGGCGCGGGTCGTCGCTCGCCTGCAGCGCGGGCGGTGTCTGGTTACACCATAGCCGCGAGGTGTCCTATTACACCTTGGCTGTGTGGTGTCCGATTACACCTCGGCCTCGCTGCCTTCATTGTTGCCCAAGTGGAGACTGGCTTTCGTCCGTCATCATCCTATCTCGACCACCAACGACGACTCCATCCTGATGATGATGACATCTCGTCGTTGTCGTCGATCTCCTCACGCGACAAACGGTCATTTAAAAATATTTAATTCTTATATCACACCTTCATATACATTTAAAAAAGAAGATATTCAGAATATTTTTCCACATAAAAGATCAATTATTGTTGGCGATTTTAATGCTCATAATAAACTCTGGGGCTGTTCTAAGACAAATAACAGAGGGAAAATTATAGAAGAAATATTAACAGAAAAGAATTTAGTTGTGCTTAATACAGGTCAAGCTACACGCATCACATCAAACCAATCAAATTTGAATTCTGTTATAGATTTGAGCATATGTTCACAAGATGTAGCTCTTAATGCTAGACATAACGTCACCAATAGCAATATGGGCTCTGATCATTATGCTACTATAACTACTATTAATGAAGAAATCACAGTAGAGTATAATTTAAGTATGCATCTATGGAAATTAAAAAAAGCGGATTGGAAGAATTATGAAGAACTAAGTAAATTTTCAATAACAACAGATATTTTAGTTGATAAAAATGTTGACGCTAATTTCAATAATTTAGTAGATTGTATTACTTCTATAGCGAATCAATCTATTCCTAGTAAAAATCTAAAAAATAGAAAGAATAAAAATAAAAAATTTAGACCTTTACCATATTGGAGTGATAAATGCAGTGAAGTCATTTATAAAAGAAATCAGTATAGGAATAAAATGAATAAAACAAGGGTGTTAAATGATTATTTGGAATACAAGAAACAAGAGGCTATAGTTAAACAGACACTTAAAACAGAAGCAAAAACTTGTTGGCAAACATATTGCTCTGAACTTACGGATCAGACAAAATTGGGCTCTGTTTGGACATGGGCAAGAAAAATGAATGGTATTGCAACCTATAGTTCCATTCCTACTCTGAATCGTAATGAATTAATAGCTGAAACAAACCTTGAAAAAGCAAATCTTTTAGCTAACACTTATGCAAGTACTAGTAGTACCCAAAATTATAGTAAAAAATTCTTAAATTATATCAAAGATAATCATTTACAAAATAACCCTAATAGAATTGACAGTAGTCCTGTTCATGAAATGGAAATCTTAAATGAGAGGTTTTATCTTAATGAATTGAAACAAGCTATAAGATCAGCAAAAAATAATAAGTCACCGGGTGATGACAAATTACCTTATGAGTTGTTAAAACATCTTCATAAAAATGTTCTTAAAACCCTATTAATATTTTATAATGAAATCTGGGAGGAAGGGAAATTGCCAACTGACTGGCATCATGCCATTATTCTACCATTATTAAAACCAAATAAAGACGCCTCGGTTCCAGAATCTTATCAACCTATATCATTGACTCCAACGATTTGTAAAGTAATGGAAACAATGGTAACAAAACGTCTCCAGTGGTTTTTGGAAAAAAATAACCTTATTTCAAAAAATCAGTCTGGCTTTCGAAAATATAGAAGTACAAATGATCAAATCCTTAAACTTCAGGATAATATTCTTTAAAAAATTAAAAATAAAGAACATGTTTTGGCTATTTTCATTGACTTTGAAAGAGCATATGACATGTTACATGTACCTACCCTTTTAAATAAAATTCAGAATTTGGGAATAGTGGGTAATACATTTAACTGGATTGAAAACTTTCTTTCAAATAGAACTTTTCAGGTGAAAGTTGGGGCAGAACTTTCTGATAAATGTATACAACAGAATGGTACACCCCAGGGTTCGGTAATATCTCCTATTTTATTCTTGCTAATGATAAATGATATTGCTGCAGGTGTGGATGGTGTAGAGATGTCACTGTTTGCTGATGATAGTGCTATTTACTTAGGACATAGAAATGTTAAAATATTACAAAATAAAATTCAATTATCGATCAATTTAATACAAAATTGGTGTAATAGAAATGGTTTTAAAATATCTATTAATAAAACCACTGGAGTCCTTTTCTCCAAAAGAAATAATTTGTCAAGGATTACTATTAAAATTGATAAAGAACAAATTAAAATGGAAAATGAGGTCAAATTCTTGGGAGTAATTTTTGACAGTAAATTGAGTTGGAAACCACATATTGATTATATAATTGAAAAATGCAAAAAGAGGTTAAATCTCATAAGAGCCATCAGTGGCTATGGTTGGGGAGCTTGTAA
This sequence comes from Allolobophora icterica, assembly GCA_963556255.1. Lineage (NCBI taxonomy): Eukaryota > Metazoa > Annelida > Clitellata > Crassiclitellata > Lumbricidae > Allolobophora > Allolobophora icterica. The sequence goes on along the minus strand of OY744608.1, from coordinate 3,041,317 downwards.
GAAAACTCTCCTAACCATATACAGGGCATTAATTAGGTCTATTTTGGGTAATCCTGGGAACGGCGGTCGTAAATTCCGCAACACTGTTCTTTATATTTTATAACAAAATTCAAACACCTTATGTATGTATGTATGTATGTATGACATGTATGTATGTATGTATGTATGTATACGTATATGTATGCATGTATGTATGTATGTATGTGTGTATGTATGTATGTATACGTATATGTATGCATGTATGTATGTATGTATGTATGTATGTATGTATGTATGACATGTATGTATGTATGTATGTATCTATAAGTAAGGCAATAATTAAGGCCTGGCACACTCGCCCACTACCACACAATATAAAAAACAATGTTTCGGAATTTACGACCGCCGTTCCCAGGATTACCCTATTTTGGATTATGGTGACGTTGCTTATTCTTCTGCTTGTAAATCGCACCTAGATAAACTCTCTTGTATCCAAACTGAGGCACTTAGATTATGTTGTGGAGCCCCTAAGGGTACTGCAGCTGCAGCACTTCAAAATGAATGTGGAGAGTTGCCTCTTCATTTAAGACGACTCCAAAATTCAATAAAATGTGGGACTAAAATTTTGGGTAATAAATTTCACATAAATACAGCAACAATGGAGAACCACTGGACAAATGCTTTTAGGACACCTGAAAGTAGGGAGCATTCCATTTATACTCGTACTTCTGAATTCTTTTCTTCACTTAATACATCTATTATTGGCCCTTCTTTCCCTTCTGAACCTCCTTGGTGTAACAAACAAGTAGAGGTTGACTTAACACTGAGTAAGTTAATAAATAAGAAAATTGATCATCCAGAATTTTTAAAGCAATCTGCTTTAGAATTAGTTTCTAAGTACGACTCTTGTGTACATATCTATACTGATGGGTCAAAGGTAGATCATAGTGTTTCTGCTGCCTTTACAGTACCAAGTTTAAATATAGATAAAACATTTAGATTATGTAATAACTCCAGTATTTATGCAGCAGAGTTGACTGCAATTATAGAAACTGTAAAATGGATTTTAAACTCCGAATGTCATAAGAATTGTCAATTTGCTTTGTTTTCTGATTCATTGAGTGTTCTTACGTCAATTAAGGAGTCTTGTTCTCAGTCTAGACCTACTTTATTGAATGATTTATTGTCTCTGATTAACAGACTAAATTCCAATCAAATAAGATTTATTTGGATCCCAAGTCACATTGGCCTGACAGGTAATGATCGAGCAGATACTTTGGCTAAAGAAGCCCTGAGTATTGATCATGTTAATTCTACTAATTATCTTGAACTTTCAGAAATTTTTACTTTAATGAAACTGTATATAGTAAATAAATGGCAATTAGAATATACTAATGATAATAGAGGTCATTTCTATAAATCTATTTCTCCAATTGTAAGTACAGATATTAAATATTTAGAACCTTATAGGCATAAAGAAGTCCAAATTTCTAGGTTACGTCTGGGAGTCGCGAATACTAATCAAAGGCTGTTTATTATAAAACGACATTCAAGTGGTTTATGTGATACCTGTCAGGTCAAGGAGACTATTCATCACCTACTACTTGAGTGTAAAAAAGAAGATATATCGAAGTTGTTGGGAGATAAATGTCAATTGTATAAAAGGGACATTTCTATTTCAACCCTTTTAACAGTAAATATATTACAAAATGAAGTGTATAGGGTACTTAAACTAATTACTAAAGGTCAAATTCTGTAAAGAGATATGCTAAGTTTGCTAATGTAAATAGTTTTTTTTTAAATCTGTAATTTTAATTAGTCTTTTCCTTGTGCATTTTATTTTATTGTATTAATTATCACATTATTATAATGCAATCTTGAATGCATTAATATCAAACTTGAAACAATTGTAATTATTATGCACATATAATTTTATGCTTTGTTGGTTGATGAGATTTGTGCTTGAGTGTGTTTAGTACCTGAGCAGTTTCTTTGAGGAAAGGTACTTGGTATAACCATACGTTTCATTTAATGCATGATGTATGTGAGATTGGTACTATTTCATACATGATATGATTGTAGTGGTACATATTGCTATAAGATCTCATTGAACTGAGGAATAAGAAATGATCAATTAAACATTTCAATAATAGAATGGGAATATAATGTCATAATTATAATCATATTCATTCATTCATTCATTCATAAATTTAATATAGCGCACCTTCAAGAAACCTACTCAGAAGCGCTCTAAAATGGAAAATTCGCTACCGTTTAAGCCTTTGGAATGTGCAGATATTTTCGATATGTCTGTCGAGGAGATGAGGGAAAGATTAAATAGTTTAGGACTAGTAATAAAAACTTGGAATGAGGTAGAGCTGCAGAAAATGGTCTGGGTAGCTCTTAACGAGTTAAACAGGGAAATTTTTGAAATTTGGGCACATAAGGTTGACGAAGATATGTCTGTACAAGTGAAGGATGGGCCGACTAAAATGGTCGACGCTGGCTACTTGTCATTCTGTTCGTCTGGCTATGTGTATACGCCCACTGGACTTTCTCGCAATATTGTGCTGTTGAGAGATACTAGTTCTTTGCAAAGCTTTGCTAGCAAGGAATTATTGCATGCTAATGAGTTCTGTGACACCGGTGAGCTACGACTTATCACGGGTTTTTCGGGCGTCACGTTTTGGGTTTCTTTGGTTGAAATTCGAGTTGAGTCTAAATTTGCTAACGGCACCATCTTATGTGGGTTGGTAGACCATTTGCCACCTGGCATTCACGTTCTAATTGGTAACGACTTGGATAGTCCACAAGATAAATGTGGGAGTGACTACACGCGCTCAAATTAAATTGACCGATTCTGGCTCTTTACCTGTGTCGCATACTCAATCTGTAGAAGATAAGTCTGCTGATATAAATGTGCAGTTAGACGTAGACTTGAGTGCCTTATTCAAAGAGTCTACTGCAGTGCATGCTGATTTAACCAATGTAGAGTCGCGTGTTGATTGTACGCCTACACTTGATGTCGGTTTGGTTGTGCCTGCAAGTGTGAATGTGTCTGAGTCGCCTAAATTAGAAGAGGTGGTCGCAAATAGTCCTTTGGATTTTGTGCAACGGGATGAATTGCTGGGTATGCCTAGTACGTTTAAGGGTGTGTTTAGCGATGTACCTGGTAAGACTTCACTTATTGCACACCGTATTGAGTTGATACCTGGTGCACGACCAGTACGACAGACAGCCTATCGGTTGCATCCTGAGCGTATGGCACAGGTAGACAAAGAGATTAAAGGCCTAATTGAAGAAGGCATTGTAGAGGAGTCCGAAAGTGCGTGGGCTTCGCCTATAGTACTTGTACCTAAATCGGATGGGTATCTGCGGCTGTGCACAGACTTTCGTAAGTTGAATGCGCTTACGGTAGCCGATCCTGAAAATAAGAAGCAGGTTCAATCTTTTCTGGGTTTGCCTGGTTATTACCGCAAGTTCCTGCCGCATTACTCTCAGGTAACGTTACCTCTTACTTTGTTACTTAAGAAAGGTCACAGGTTTACTTGGTCTCCTGAGGCTGAGAATGCATTCATTGATTTGAACTCTAGGATGGCTTCGCGGCCTATACTTAAACCGCCAGATTTTGACAAACCCTTTTATTTGGCTGTAGATGCTTCGTACTTCTGTTTGGGAGGTTGTTTGTTTCAGATAACGGACGAGATTGAACATCCGGTCTGCTACCTGAGTCGGAAGTTGAGTTCGGCGGAAGTACGATATTCGACCATTGAGAAGGAGGCACTTGCGCTGGTGGTCGGTGTACGCGCGTTTAGCGTGTACTTTGGTTCCGCTCCAGTGGTTGTCTATACGGACCATAGCCCACTTCAGTTCATAAATCGCATGGCTCCTTCGAATGCGAAACTTTTGCGATGGAGTCTTGAACTCCAACAATACTCCTTGAACATTAAGCATCGGCGTGGTCGTGACAATGTGTTACCAGACATATTAAGTCGCCCCTCAGTTTAAATATACGAACTTTCCATAGATTTCTACGGACTGTCGGTCTCTTGCATTAAGCCTACATAGATGATTCTTTTTTGTGTTGTAAACGTTTCTAGTGGACTGTTATGTTGTTGAACTTTTCGAGATAGTTTATATTCATGTACATTTATAGTTTTTGCATGGTCGGAAACACTTTTAATGTTTCCTCTTTTTCGTTGTCCTTCATGAGAAGTGGGTCAGTGATAAGGTGTTTGACGCGAATAGCTAGTGATCGTATTATAGATATTGCAGTCAATTCTATATTTTGTTGTTTGCTGTCATGTTCGTGCTTTTTTGTTATCACACGTTTTGGATGTAGGGCCTACGATATGCTTTCCCACGTTGGGGTTTGGAGGCTACGAACACGACCCCAAAATAATCACCATTGCACATCGTCGACTATTATGCAATTGATGGATTCCAACAGTTTAACGACGTTCTGTGGCATCAAATGCAGTTGATATCGATAGGAAAATATCTCACAGTTTCAACGTACACAAGAACCGAACTTGCCGATTCTGAGTATAAGCTCTTCTAAGAGCGAATTAATATTCTGTTGTGAGTGGCCTACAGCCATCCCGCCATTATCATCCTCACGTGCACTTTCTAACCTTAGTTAAGACGCACCTCGTTTGAAGCTAGAAGTAGGATGGTCTCGTTGACTATATATAGCATGGTTCTTGTGTCGACGGGGAGACCGGTTTTAGTTAAGTAAGGCGTAAGACGTGCACTGGTTGTGTCACGCATTGTAAGTACCCTTTTGTGGTCATTTTCAGAGAGTGTACCCTGCGTGGTCGCTACTCATGTTTAATTGCCGGTTCTCGAGTTGTATCTTCCTTTTGTGGAGTTTGTGCAGGCGTCTTCTCGGAGAGTCTGTCTTTTGACGTTTCGTTTGTCTTGTATGTGTGAGTATCGTTTCAATTATGTACATAGTGTAAATATACGTTTTATCAATGTTGCGAAAGTCTTTGTTTTCCTTGTCATTTCTCGTATCATTCTAACTCACATTTCGCCTCTAGACTAACAAGCTAACATATGTGCTGTGCATTTATGTCTGAAGTTGTTTAAATATTTCTAGCGAGTGACAATAGTTGCGAAGTACTGTTTGGTTTGCGTCGGAACATTTTATAGCTATGTGTATTATAAATAACATTAGATATGTTGCTTTGGGTGATGTGACATTACTGACATTGTAAGCTTATGTTTGACACCTTTACATGGTGTTATACGGACACTATAAGTTTATCGTTTTCTAGAAATTGTATTTGTGAATTGTCGTCAACGGCCATTGTTGCCAAAGGACGACGTTAAACTTTGGAATAAATAAAAAAAAATCGACGACTTAATCGTCTGTCTGGAAATATGGGATCTGAGGATTGATATAACAAGAAACGAGAACAAGAAATCTATATAGGGATCTGGTAAGGGGCCCGAGGCTAAGAAAATGAAGTCGCTAATACTTCATACCCAATTGGTCGTGCCGTCCAGAGGCTGGCTGGCGAGGAAGACCGATGGAAGACCAATACTGACGGAAGAAATAGAGAGATAACGAGAAACAACATTGAGAACAAGACCACCCAGAAGGGCAGAAGACAAAAGAAAAAACAGGAAAATAAGAAAGAAGCAGGTGAGGGTAAACGTACGCTTTAGCGTAATTAATTATTGGCAGGATTTCGGAAAAATGAATAGCGTAAATAATTATTTAATCCACGTTCCAGCTTCTAGTTCAGTTTAATATTGCACATTTTAATCGTTCATCCATCCAGCTTCCACTTTTAGCTCATTTTGATCGCAAATCCAGCTTCTATTTCAAGTTTTACTATGAAATGTTTTCATCGCTCATCCACGGCAATGATAATTATCGGCGTTAAACGATACAGTTTCATCGCAATTCCAACTCCGAGTTTCCGTTTATTATGTAATATTTTCATCATTTATCCAGCTTCTAGTTTCAATACTATTTTCACCAATCATCCAACTTCTATTTTGAGTTGTATTTTCATCAGTCATCACAATTGCTGACAAGAGTGTACATATAATGAACGCATGTAACGTGGAGGATTACCTTCTTTGCACATCCAGCTTCTCGTTTGATCTCCATTTTCATCGCTAATCCAGCTTCCAGTTTGACTTATATTTTCATCGCTAATCCAGCTTCCACTTTGATTTCTATTTTCATCGCTTATACAGCTTCCAATAATTAAATACGCTAAAGCGAACGTGGACATTTCGTCCAATTATTAATTACGCTAAAACGTACGTTTACCCAGGTGAGAACTGTTCAAATAATTTCTGTCGACGTCAACGGCCTTTGTTGCAATAAAATATCGCTAAACTCGGGATCCATTGAACTATTAATTCCTTTATTGCCCGTAATCTAGTTGTGTCAGTCCAAAAATGGATCAATGAGGAGGGGCGCTAATAATCTTTGATGCAACTCAGCGTCGATAAAGAGCAACTAACCCACTATTAAAAATCTGGGAGGGATGTATGCAAAATATCGGAAAGCAGAAACCGAAGTCTGCGTTAGACACCTTTACATTGTCTCTTTTACCACTATATATCTATGTTTGCAGTTTCCGTTTCATATTTAATCTTCACCAATACTGGAGGGCAAGGCAAATAATCTTCATTAAACAACTACAGAACTGCTAGTAGAAATGGCATCCCTGCTAGTGCTTCCACTCTCCATTTCCAGAAATACCAAGATCCTGCAAAAATATCCCAAGATCGTACAAGAATTTACTAAGAAAAATCCCAAGTAACAGAAGAGGGAAAAGTTGTGACGACATATGAAATGTTTTTCCCAATCACAATAATTATTCACAAAAATGCTGAGCCAAGAAAACAACGGAGCATAACATTGGAATTAACAAATTATAATGTACTCGGAAGCAAAATCTATGGATTACGGAATTTACGGAATCTACGGATGAAGAATGACGTCATGTTATTCACATGATAAGTGTAGGTAAGGAAAAGAAGTACATGATTAGTAGCCGTAGACTTATGGCCAAAGAGTATATCAGCGTAGATTATTGCTACCATTCCATATTAAATATTATAACTATAGACCTTAGTGAACAAATCCCAAAATCCCAAGTCGATCCGCCAAATCCCAAGATCTTGGGTAAAGATCCCAAAACGAGTAGAGGCACTGCATCGCATAATCAATTCACACACTTGATCAGCAATTAACGATGATGTTCCAGTGTTTAACGTCAACTTTTGGTGGTTTTTCTTGTACCTTCTCTCTAATACCTAATACTCTCTGGCAACCGGACTCGGACCACCAACGGACATCGATCTCTGGACAACCCCTCGGATACGTCGCAGCGCTCGTGAATAAGCTGGTGCTTTGCGCTCAGCTTTACAGTGGCACTTTAGAAAATTGGAGATTACGATTACGATTACGATTACCTTGTAGTGTTGCCATTAATTTTGGCTCTTTGTACTTAATAAGTTCTCGAGATTGAGTTAACGTATTATTTTTATTATTCCAAAAGTTTAATGACATCTTATGGCTACATAGGCCGTTGACGTCTTTACAGTTTTTTTATATATTTCAGTTCATGTTCGTATAACTTTCATTCATCAGTTTCTTTCTTTCTATTTTCTTTCTTTCTTTCTTTTTCTTTCTTTCTTTCATCGTTTGTTTCCTTGTTTGTCAGGTTATTGAGATGCCGTTGATTGACAGCTGGTAGCAGTCCATCTTTTTTAATATATAGATTAATATTTTAATTTACATATTTATATATACACACGTATGTACATATGCATCATTATTCATTTATCCATTTGGCTTATATTCATTTTCTATTTGGCCCAAAGGCTCTTTTTCGACCATAGCGGTTCTTTTTTCATTTTCTTTTTATATTTTTTTGTAACCATAAAGGTTCTTTTGATGGCCATACAAGGATCTTTTTTTAAAGAATTTCACATTTATTTACATTATCATAAGAACCGTTCATAACATATTTACAAACAATGTTCAATATAAACATTAATAGTTAATATTTATACAGATTGCTTCAATATTCAATATTAACTTGACATGGAAAGTACTTAGTTCTTATTTAGAGGCTTCAATAATAATATCAATATTATTCAATGTCATTTCTATTTCAAAATCAGTTGAAATGTCTGATCCCATACATTGATTTACACACACACGCACGCACGCACACCAATTTAGCAGTATTGTCCAAGGACCAATAATATTATAAATATCATTAATCATCGATTATATCCAATTTAAAAAAAATATATTAGGTTATGAATTCCATACATTTTAAAACATTATAAATCACCAATTTATATGTAACAAGCAATTATCAGTGTCCAGAAAAAAATGTTATATGGTTAGATAACACAACGAAGAAAATAATTTATTGGATTATTTCAAATTAGTGAATTACCTAGAAATTAACAGATGATTAGTGATAAGCACATGAGAATCTGTCAATTAATTTCTTTTTATATAAACATTATGGTAATAAAATTTATAACTATTTACATTAACGTATGAACGAAATTACAGCTATATAGAGTACAAAGGAAACGATTTAAAGGTGTCTAATTCCTGAATAAAGGCGCTGGGCGACGCTCATTATCTTTCGTGTAACACAACATCGTTAAACATCAACTAGCCAACCTACAATTATTATAAGCATCAACTTCTTGTGTTCACTGATTTCCCTCTACTGATTTTTTTTCTACTAACACCATGAACCCAGAATCCTCTGATATAATAATACACGCAATTACGCATGCAAACCATTGATGACCTGGATCGGGTGATATGCAATCAAGAAATGAACTGATACAATCATTTCTTAAAGATGTCAGCGGCCATAACAGCCACAAGATGTCGTTATAATCTTGCATTAATATTAATTCGCTCTTAGAAGAGCTTATACTCAGAATCGGCAAGTTCGGTTCTTGTGTACGTTGAAACTGTGAGATATTTTCCTATCGATATCAACTGCATTTGATGCCACAGAACGTCGTTAAACTGTTGGAATCCATCAATTGCATAATAGTCGACGATGTGCAATGGTGATTATTTTGGGGTCGTGTTCGTAGCCTCCAAACCCCAACGTGGGAAAGCATATCGTAGGCCCTACATCCAAAACGTGTGATAACAAAAAAGCACGAACATGACAGCAAACAACAAAATATAGAATTGACTGCAATATCTATAATACGATCACTAGCTATTCGCGTCAAACACCTTATCACTGACCCACTTCTCATGAAGGACCGTGTATGCTGTGTCACGGAAACTGATACTCGACTTACCAGTAATGTTGGTTAGAATCATAGCATCACCATAATGTTCCGTGGGTTTGTTCTTGAGTTGCTTCATTGAGTAATCGTCATCTCCATTCAAGAACGTGACCTTGTGTTCTGACAGTTCTTGGACTGAATATCGACACCCATCATTATCATCGAGAAAATCGCAGAGCTTATTGCATGCTCCTCATGGAAACTATCATTTGGCGTACAAGTCTCCTGTTTATTAAGAAACGATTGAGCATACATTCGATGATACATAGCTTCAGCTGCAACCAGGTAATGAGCATGCTGCACATATTGTGCAACAGCACTGCCCCACTTGTCACGCCTTTCTCTTGCACAATTAACTACTGTTGCTTGGAACTAAGGTTTCTACGTTGCTTACTGCTCTTCTTCTATTATAGGGGCCTTTTCTTTTATCAGCCGTTATGGAACTTTGTCGAGTGTAATTTTTGCGACAAAGAGCATGAATTGTCAGTGGTTTTCCTTCTCAAATGTTTCATGAAGGTCGTCCCCTCGATCAGTGCTTGACACACAAGTTTCCTGCATCGTTTCCCCCCCCCCCCACTTCAACCGTCTCAGGTGATGTTTCTTTACCGCTAACACAATATACATGTACATTCATTATAGGAAAAGAAGAAAAGACATGTATACATTAAGTGAAAGGTTATGGGTTTCTAATTATAATAATTGAAAATGAGCTCCAAGATGATGTCGGGAACTTTTAGTATGTTATTCTGCTCATATGTCTAGTCCAATCCTCAAAAATTGAGCTTGTTATGAGCTATTTCCAACTTTTGGCACATTATGATCTAAGACAAATGCGTGGCTCCGTCTGTCTCTCTCGTGGTGCATTTGACCTAATAACACTAAACCGGCGGCAGAGACAGAGAAGCAGAGCGACAGAAGGAGAGACATAGGGATTAAGCAGGCAGTCAGTCAGACGGATGAGTGATGTGAATGCGTTGGGAGTTTTCGGTCAGAGTTCTAAGAATTAAAAGAGTGGTATACGATGATTAGTTAATATTTCATCGGTCACCCATAGACAATCGTAACTCAATGATTTTGTACCATTAAATTTTACAGCAGTGAACATTAAGGAGCTGGTTGCTGTGATTAAAGTTAGACAATTATTTCTTTCAGTATTTTAAAGTGGCAAATATGATTGTGTAGCTCTGAAGGTAAAGCGCTTAAAAACCTCGCCTGAATGCCGTTTCTACAGTGCATATATATTAATACATCCACACACCTTTTTTAACTGATCAAAGATGTACTTATTAACGGTAGGATTCATTCGACGTCGTGTCTTCGTTTCTTTTTATGTCGTTAGGCAGTGTCTGTCATGTCATATCGCCGTTGTTGCTTTGCGATGGTTATATAGGAATGGATCAATATTGTCCAGCGTTTACTATCTCCTATTGCAATCATTGGGCTGGTCCCTTATAGCCCAATCCATCCTATAATGTTGTCAATACAGGATCTTCTTGGTCTACCGCGGTTGCGAAACGCTTCTACGAGACCCGTTATCAGACTGCCTTCGATGTTGTCCCTCGGCTGCCTCATGATGTGTCCGAAGTAACGTAGCTTGCGGGTCGGACGTGGTTCAGCAGTTCGCTTTTGGTCCTCGCGCGCGTTTTCTTTTTCCTCCAGGGAATTCTTAGCAAATTTCTGGAGCGCTTGTTTTCGAACGCTTCGATGCGTTTCTCTTCTTTTCCTTAGCATCCAGTTTGAGCTGCATTCTTTCTAAGATTACGTGTAGTAGTATCTACATAATCCGGGCCTGGTGCTTTACGTGTTGCCGACTTCGACACTGCTCGTCTGATCTCTTGGTTTTCAATTTCAATTTTTATGTTTTAATAATAATAATAATAATAATAATAATAATAATAATAATAATAATAATAATAATAATAATAATTATAATAATAATAATAATAATAATAATAATAATAATAATAATAATAATAATAATAATAATAATAATAATAATAATAATAATAATAATAATAATAATAATAATAATAATAATAATAATAATAATAATAATAATAATAATAATAATAACAGAGATTTAAGTGCCATTATTCGTAGACAGTCGAAGAGAAAATGATGCAACGATTCAGAAGAATTTGGAGTAGGGAGCTCAGTCCAGATAGGCCTTTGTGAAAAGTTCAGTCTTTAAGTTTTCTTGAAGGTGGTGAGGGTCGCATGTATACTGATGTTATAGGGTAAGTTGTTCTAGATTCGAAGGGCAGGTAAGATGAAAGATTTTGATGGGGTTGTAGTGCGACACCGATGAAGGACAAGGGTTCGGGTTCCAGATGACCGCATGTTCCTCGACGGCATGTAGTTGTGAAGAAGGTCGGAGGGAGTATTTGTTGTGATGCAGTTATAGGTGATGATGGAGATTTTGTAGATGATTCTTCCCTTGACAGGTAGCCAGTGGAGGGATTTGAGGAGTGGCTTACTACTGGCACGATATGGGGAGTTGCATACGACACGGGCGAGGCTGGTTTGGATGCGTTGGAGAGAGGTTAGATTTTTTGATGATTTCCCGTAGAGGAGACTCTTGCAATAGTCAAGGAAAGAGTTTTCATCTTCGTCGTCGTATAGTTTTTCGCAGAATTTCTTTCCATCTCTGATTTACTTTCTCCGGTTCGACCAATTTCTTGCCGGACTTGTCTTTAATAGCCGTGATGCGTGGGCGAAACGATAGTCAGAAAAACAATTCGGTATTTCCTTTTCTTGGTTTTCCTCGATTTCGTTGCTTATTGTCTCCAACTGTCTTTCCTTTGGCAATCGTTTTTGTACCTCGGTTCGTGGCTTCTTGTATTCTGAACGTGATTTCGGCTTGACCACTTGCTTCTTTCCTGTTAACTCTACAGTCCAGGGTTATGCACCAACAGCTGATAAACCAGACGAAGAGAATGAGCCGTTCTTCCATTATCTAGAGCGCGATCGAAGTCGATGACATTGGGAGTCATATTATGATGTTAAACAATGGAAACTACTTTTTGCATGAACATTCTGTCGATAAACAATAGAAACTATTGCTGCAATAGCAATTACTACAACTAATACCATTACAAATACAATCAGTACTTAAAGTACTACTAAAACTATTAGTGCTGCTACTGCTACTGCTATTGTTACTATTATCCTACTAGTACTACTAGTACTACTACCACCACCACCACCACCATCACCACCACCACTACTATTAACTACTACCACCACCAACCCCACCATCACCACCACTACTACGACGACTGCAGCTACTACTACATTCTCTTACATTCTCTATAGTGAAGCTAGTTATACGTTACTGTAAAGTTGTGTGAAATGTCTACTTAGACACCTTTAAAACGTTGATTTCCAAAACTATAATAACCGCAGGTCATCGTCTGGTTGTGTTCATAAAGACCATGCGTTCTAAAAAGGTGCTTGCAAAGAATAACGCCAAATATTATTTGGTGCCAGTCCTAGGATCGGCAAAGAAGGAGGGCAATGCTAGTTATCTTTGTTATGACACAATGTAATTATTCAGAAACTACAGGACTACCTAATCACTATCAGGAAAAGAAAAACCTTTGCAAAATGGGGTAAAACGCTTTGTTTAAATACCTTTAAATCGATAATATGCCAAAAACAATTCCTGTCGACGTCAACAGCCTTTGTTGCAATAAGATGTCGTTAAACTCTCCATCCATCCAGAATTATAATGTCTTATATTTCCTTCTCAATATTGTGTCGTTTGATTCTGATATGAAAGTGAGAACTGCTCATAAATTTTCTTCTAACTACATTACGCTGAACACCAGCTAAAGAGAGCTTGTGCACTGTATAAGGAACCGCCCCACTGCCTGCCTGTGCTCTAACTATAAAGGTAAAACACAGTTAAAACTCGCCTGATTGCCATTTCTACAGGGAATTAAAACAAAGAATACATTATCAAGACACCTTTTTTAACTGATCAAAGTTGCACTCTTAAATGCCGAGATTCGTTCCCGAACTATATTTTTTCATATTTTCAATTATCTGCACTTCTGTCCGAGTTGTAGCGCACGATTCTGATACGAACAGTGAAAACTGTTCAGAAATATTCTGCTAACGAGTCTGTTTTGCGCTACATAACTCCACCACTGGCCGTACAGTGTTAGTGTCAGTTCTAAGCCTCGACAAAGGAGGGCGATGCTAATCACCTTGTTATGATACGGCATCAAAGAATCCCCGGCCTTTTCCGTACAGATAGGAAGCGACCGGACGGGGTGGCGCTGGTCCCATGGTCGCGGGGCAAATACATCGCCTGGGACGCCACCTGTACCCTTACATGGGCTGCCTCATACATCCACCTGCGGCAACTGGCCCCGACACGAAAAAACACGAAGTATGCAGCCCTCCCCGCAGCGCATAGTTTTATCTCAATTGCACTCGAAACAATGGGCCTCATAATCGTCCCCAGCCGTGAATTCATAAAAGAGTTAGGCCGGCCACTGACAACGATGTCGGGGACCCACTCGTGAATACACACCTCTTCCAGCATCAATCCATATACACTCAACGATATAACGATGTCGCGTTTCGAAGCAAATTTGGAGAGTTAATCGGGGACGAGGACGGGTAACTCTGGAACATAACGCTTCGGAGGACAGTTTCTAAGACCCCAGGGGATCATTTGTACCTCGGGCAAAAAAATAATAATTGCTATTTTTATTATTTCTAATAATTGTTATTATTTTATTATTTCTAAACGATAACGTTGTAAAAGATTAGATTTTCGGAACTATTTGGAAAAGAAAAATCGAATGTCAAACACGGTGAAGAACGTAAAACCGCGGCTTTGTTTACACACCTTTTAATTGGTTTTGAAAACACTGTATATACGTAATTTTCTTTCATACGTGAAAAAATATATCAACAAAAGACAGACTCCCCTAATTTTATGTCATCCTTGTCATTAGAATTAATTAATAGATATCTTGATTACACACCCATTTATACGGATGGATCTAAACTTGAAAGTATAGTTTCAGCAGCCTTCTATATACCTTCTATACAGTTTCATAATATCTATAGAATTGTAAATGATTCATCGATTTATTCAGCTGAATTAACAGCCATAATTGAAGCAATTAAATGGATTATTATAAATGAAAATGAAAATACAAATAAATATATCATATTTACTGACTCATTAAGTGTAGCCACTTCTATAAAAGAGAATGGGTCTAGTTCAAGGCCTAATCTTTTTCTTGAATTTTTAGATAATTTTAATAAGATAAAACATAGCAATATCATCGTAGCATGGATACCAAGCCATATTGGTTTATCTGGAAATGAAATGGCAGATATGCTGGTAAAGAAGGGACTGGAAATATCCGAAATTAGTTCAACAAATTATTTAGAGTTTAAGGAAATCTATTCTTTAATAAGGAATTATGTAATTAATAAATGGCAAATTGAGTACAACCTTGAAACAAATGGAAGATTCTATAAAAATATTCAAACCCAGGTATCTACAGATATAAAATTTACAGACTATCTTAGAAAACGAGAAGTTCAAATTACCAGACTTAGAATGGGACATATTCTAACTAATACCTGGCTGAAATCTATAGGTAAAAGCCCAACGGACTTATGTTTTGAATGCCAGGTACCTGAAACAATTCATCATATACTAACTGCTTGTAAAAAACATGAAATATCACAAATGCTAGTTCAGAAATGTGCAAGGAAAAAAGTGGAATACACTGTTAAAAATATCTTGACAGTTCGAGATATTTATCTTGAAGTATATAGTTTACTTATGACTATAACTAGTGGAAAGATAATGTAAATATCATAAATAAATAGTGTAAATTATATCTGAAAATACTGTCAACATGTATATTGGAGTTCTGCCATTTGAGCTGGATGTTCTCCGAAAAAATAATGTAAATAGTTATAAATTTTGTTACCATAATGTTTATATAAAAAGAAATTAATTGACAGATTCTTATGTGCTTATCACTAATCATCTGTTAATTTCTAGGTAATTCACTAATTTGAAGTAATCCAAGAAACTATTTTCTTCGTTGTGTTATCTAACCATATAACATTTTTTTTTCTGGACACTGATAATTGCTTGTTACATATAAATTGGTGATTTGTAATGTTTTAAAATGTATGGAATTCATAACCTAATATGTTCTTTTTTTTATTTTTCTGTTTTTTTTTTAAATTGGATATAATCGATGACTAATGATATTTATAATATTATTGGTCCTTGGACAATACTGCTAAACTGGTGTGCGTGCGTGCGTGTGTGTGTAAATCAATGTATAGGAAAAAGAAAAGAACCGATATGGTCGAAAAAGAGCCTTTGGGCCAAATAGAAAATGAATATAAGCCAAGTGGCTAAATGAATAATGATGCATATGTACATACGTGTGTATATATAAACATGTAAACATGTAAATTAAAATATTAATCTATATATTAAAAAAGATGGACTGCTACCAGCTGTCAATCAACGGCATCTCAATAACTTGCAAAACAAGGAAACAAACGATGAGACAATCAAAAGAAAGAAAGAAAAAGAAAGAAAGAAAGAAAACAGAAAGAAAGACTCTGATGAATGAAATTTATACGAACATGAACTGAAATATATAAAAAAAACTGTAAAGACGTCAACGGCCTATGTAGCCATAAGATGTCGTTAAACTTTTGGAATAATAATAATAATAATACGTGAGCTTCGCTTCGACTCTCAAGTCAGTCAGGAAGTCGATAGCAAGTCTGTAAGCGCATTAATCAGTTGGTAAGCATGTGACTTAGTCGATTAAGTTGTTAATTCAATCGCTAACTCATTAAGTAAGTCGGTAGTTCCTTAGCGACTGACCCTACGGACTAGTGTAGTTGACTTCGATCTTGTCTTTCCGCTAACGGGACTCAAGTCAGTCTAGCCACCTCGCAACATGGTGGCCTCTTACTTGAAACCGGATCCGTTGAGAAAGTGAAAAGAGGAGAGTGACACTAATCATTCTTGATATGGCACAGTGTCGATAAACAACAACAAACCAACGTAATAAACTATTACAAAATGAAAGAAATATAAACAAATTATGTCGGAAGGAGGAGGTAGTGTAGTGGTAACACTCATGGCCAGGAGAGCATAAGGTACGCGGTTCGACTCCCGTAACCCCCTCTAGGGCGGCGTCTTGCATGGCTGCCAAACCGTGTGTTAATTAATTAAGATCTTGATTGTACTTTCATGTTTCAATGTAACCTTACTGCGTTTGTCGGTTTGAAATCATAAAGAATATAATAATAATAATAATAATAATAATAATAATAATAATAATAATAATAATAATAATAATAATAATAATAATAATAATAATAATAATAATAATAATAATAATAATAATTATTATTATTATTATTATTATTATTATTATTATTATTATTATTATTATTATTAAAACTACGACTCTGATTACAAACCTTTAAAACGCGTCTCTCCAGCACTATATAGTTGCAATTTCGATCGGTTCTTAAATTTATATCCATGCGTTCAGATGGCATAAGACGTAGTTAATCAACAGACACACAAACGTTACGTTACGTTAGATTTCGCTAAATATTATAGTAAATAATCAAAACAACGGCTCTTGTTAGGCACCTTAATTAATATGTTCTCGAACTATATACAAATGTAGATTCCATACAAAAAATCTGCAGGGACTTTGTTACTTTGTTGACCTGGCCATTTACGTCGACGGAAATTATTCCAAGAGACATCGTAAGAGACTCGGGAAGTCACACTCAGAAGCGACCTCTACCGTGGAAGAGTCGACCGTTCGACAAAACTACAGAAGAGCGGCCATGTTCGTAAGCGTTTAAACCCCAAAGTGGCAGACTTAATCGTTCATCGAAAACAGCAGATATTAAAAATGGCGTGAAACTTACAACAGATATCGAAGGTTGTACTCGACAGCGTTTTCCATCACAGAAAAAATGAGTAAGAAAATACAGATACAGAACTCAACAGAAAATCCAGAAAATAGAAAGAGGGACAAGTGACACAGAAATTAAAAACACTGAAAGAACTACTGAGAACAACCTAAACACCAACACCTCAAGGTTGTAGATGGTACAACATCAACAACAAACAACAAAATGAACAACAATTTCATGGTAACAACCAGAAGATGGCTGCCAGGGTTGTAAACATCCGACCAACAGTCTTTGACGTCATTAGAAAGAGGATCGTAGATATTGTAGACATTGAACAAAATTTAACATAGGAATATATTATATATATGGTGTCCAGAAGATGCGATTAAAAGGTGTCTAAATGAAACGGTTAGTTTGAATTGTTGGGAACATAGACTTTTTCGAATTTTCGAGATCGACAAATTACATTCTAAACTTCAAGAAGTAATTATTTTAACTGCTTTGCACTTCTTTAGGTCTCACGATGTAAATAATTGCAAAGAAATTAATTGACACGGGACACCTATAATTTGTTAATGGCTTATAAAGCACTGAAAACTACGACTCCGCTCACACACCTTTAAAACAATTTATATATAAACTATATAGGCCATAGGTACAATTTTTCGTTCAATCCACATGTCGCCTTAACAACTCTGTGCTAATGAACAGACCCAGAAACTTTACCTTAGATGTCGCTAAATACTGAAAACTGCGAATAATATTAGACTCTGCTAAGAAACCTTAATTAAGATTTAATTAGTATATTTCCGAACTACGTACAAACGTAATTTGCATTCAATAACTCCGCCACTACAGTAAATGTGATAGTGCCAGTCCCACGCTCGGAGAAAGGAGTAGGGTGACGCTATCATCTTTGTCATCATACAGTGTCCTTGTAAAGCAACCGATCGTCATATACCAACGGTGAGAACTTTTCAAAATAATTTCACGAAACGTCTAAGACTTTTGTTACCATAAAATGTCGTTGAACACTGAACTGCTACACAATCGTATATTCCGCCACCTCCGTTTCCGGTTTTGTTTTTAAATCCGAAATCTTGATTACACAGGAAAACGCTAATTACCTAAATTATGACACGACTTCGTTAAGAATCAAATACCTACCTATCTGTTTAGCAAAAAATAGCGCTTAGCCTTGAAACTTCCGACTACGTTTAGACACCTTTAAAACGTTTGTTTCAACCCGTATACGTGTAATTTCGCAACACCGTAATTTCATTTCTTTGTGTATCATGCATGGTCGACGTTAACGGCCCTGGCAGTCATAAAACGTTGTTAAACAACGCACAATACAATACTTATTATGTTCATGGAAGAAGATAACAAAAGCCTTAACGACAGATGTCGCTAAACAGTCAAAATTACGGTTAATTTTCTTTAAATTTAAGTAAGTAAGTAAGTAAGTAACCATTTTTATGATGAGACATCCAATCAACAAAACATATCAGTTGAAACAGGAAAAAATACACAGTTGTTGGACCCTCAGAATGGTTAATGCAGAAAGGGACGGATCCCGCTAAGCCCTGGGTGACCATATATATAGTAGAACCTTGAAGGGGCGCTATATAAAAGCTCCTTAATAATAATAGTTAGATGGCGCGAATAAATTAAACACATTTGACTAGCCACGATAAGGGCCGTAAAGAGAATACAAAATCAATATGAAGATAAATAAGGACACAAACTCAGTCAAATATTTAAACGCACTAAATAGTTGTTTCCGATGTCATATGTATTCTAAATATAATATTATTATTGTTGTTAAATCACTGGTAGACCTCTGTTTAGTCATTCGATTTAGCTAACAACTGATCGATTCGTTCATTCCCTGGCCTTTCAACAGCCGAACGATAGCCACTGTTTCTTCCTTCGTTTTTAGTCGTAGATTACAGATGAGATAGGCTCTCCTCTTTTCATGCTCTCTATCTAAATTGCATTGCGTTTAACCCTTCGCTGCGACGGCCTTGTAATCCTGTGTGCGTCATGTATGTATGCTTGCATGTATGTATGCAGGTATGTATGTATGGATGGATGTATGTATGTGCGTATGTATGTATGCATGTATGTATGTATGTATGCATGTATGTATGTATGTATATATGTATGTATGTATGTATATATGTATATTGTTAGGATCCCATGACTGACTAGTTCTAGGATGGGTAACGGTCCTGCTTGACTGGTTTTCTTTGGCTAATAAGAGACCTCTACCGGGGAAAGATCTACTATATAAGGATAGAGAATAGGGTGTGTGGCTGAAGACTCTGATTATACTGCCGACGGGCGTAGTCTTGTCCGAGTACTTCCTGTGTTTGCATGCTAGTTAAGCTAGTTTCGTGAGGCTTTACACCTGTGGTGTTTGACGTCTTTCTACGCGTCTATTTTCTGGTCGTCAGCCTGTTGCTGCATTGAAGACCAGGTTTTCGTTGGCGTTCTTTCGTGAGTGATGAACGAACCGTTTTCCACCGTCATCTACGGTTGGGTAATGTATCGATAATTTTGTTTGATATTTTTGTTTGGAGAATTATACCTGTTAAACTAGACAAACGAGTTTCTTTGAACTGTTATTAGGTTGAACCCGCTACATATGAGGGCTCGCGGGATTTTTTTTGCTCTCTAATTTGTCTCTTGAATACGAATTTTGTATCGTTAAGGGAATTTAGAATTTTAGGGGCGTATCTGTGTTGAAATTTGAAACATGGAAACACCGGAGGCAGTAAAAATGTTACAGGTGGAGGATATTTTTGAACTGAAACAAGACGAATTACGTGTTGAATTGGAGAAATTGGGACAAGACGTGAAAGGTCTTACTAAATTGCAGATGCAAAAGGCACTGTCTAAATTGTTAACTTCGCCATATTCTTCGCCAAAATCAGAGTCTGGGGTTCAGGCTAAAATTTTAAAATTGAAATTGAAAAAAGAACGAGACGAAATTGCACGGACACAGCGCAGAGAAGACAGAGAAGCTGAGAGAAATTTTGAGCTTGAGAAGATGAAATTACAAATGCAGGCGGAAGCAGAAGCAAAGAAGGAACAGGCAGTTAAGGAAGCTGAAATTAGGAAGGAACAAGCAGAATTAGAATTGCGAAAACTGGATAAAGAGGCTGAAGTTAGGAAGGAACAAGCAGTCAGGGAGGCAAAGCCAAAAAGGAACAAGCAGAATTAGAACTGCGAAGACTAGATAAAGAGGCAGAAGCAACAGAAAGAAAATTACGGAGAGAAGCAGAAGCTAAGAAGGAACAAGCAGATAAAGAGGCAGAAGCAGCAGAAAGGAAATTACGGAGAGAAGCAGAAGCTAAGAAGGAACAAGCAGAAGCTAAGAAGGAACAAGCAGATAAAGAGGCAGAAGCAGCAGAAAGGAAATTACGGATAGAGGCAGAACTTTCAGAAAGGAGGCTGAAGGTAGAGAACGAAAGGTTGTCTATGGAGAATGAGGTTAAGAAAAGTCAGATGGAAGCAGCTGAGAGGAAGTTACAAATGGAATTGGTAGAAAAAGAAAAACAGAGACAGCATCAATTGAGAATGAAAGAATTAGGAGGTTCTGTTGAAAGGTTAACAGTAGGTGACTTCGAGGAGGTAGCACAGGGTTTCAGTGAAGAAAATGCAGAAAGGACTGGACATACGACAAAATTTAATATTGGGTCGGCTGTGAAATTAGTACCTCGGTTTGACGACACAAATTTAGAACATTATTTACAGTCGTTTGAAAAAGCCATGGAGCTACATCAATTTCCGAAAGATAAATGGTCGTCGTTAATTCACACGAAACTCACGGGGAAAGCTTTACAAATTTTCGGCGAGCTCTCCTTGGAACAATGCAAGGATTATGACATTCTGAAAAATGCTTTGCTTACGGCTTATGCAAGAGTGCCAGAGTTTTATCGGAAAAGGTTTCGAGCGCTGCAGAAGGGTAGTCTTGAAACGTATTCCAATTTTGCATATCGTTTGAATATTCCATTTAAGAGTTGGCTGGAGGGAGAAGGGGCATTGGCTGATTTAGATAAGGTTTTGGAAATTTTCAAACTGGAGCAATTTGTGAATTGTCTGCCTGTGGATTTACATCGTTGGGTGATCGAACGTAAAGTAACGTCCCTTTCGGAAGCAGCACGAATGGCTGATGAATACGACATGCTGTACAAACCTTTCAAGAAAGAAATGGTAGCACCTGTTAAATTTGAAAAGGGATGGGCAAATGACTCCGATAATATGAGACGAGGCGGAGGTCAAAATTCTTTCGGCAGCCCTAGGACTAATAGTCGGAATTATACAAGTGCGTTTGGCACACCTGTTTCTTGTGCATATTGTCATGCGAGAACGCATATGATTTCAAATTGTGAAAAGCTGAAAACAAGAAATTTGGCTAGGGCAGGCACAAATTATCCAGACAATAACATTGGATTGGTAGATGTACATTCGGGCAACTCGACGATAAATCAGCAGTACAGACCTTTTGTTAAGACTGGAATTGTGTACGGACGACACGGTTCACAGCGTCATGTGGTGCTACTGAGAAACTCGGGTGCATTACAGTCAATAGCTAGTAAGGATGGGCTTAATTCTTGTGATTATGTCTTTACGGGAGAAGATAGATTGATTCAGGGAATTGTAGGAGAACCAGTTTCTGTCCCATTAATTGAAATGCAAGTGGAAAGTGAGTTTGTTTCGGGAATTATTCTTTGTGGGTTGGTAGACAAATTGCCAAAAGGAATAAATATTCTCATTGGAAATGATTTAGTTCAAAATGAACCGATAGATGTAGAGGTTGTTACGAGGGCTCAGAGTAAAGTAGGGACTACGGTGCAGTCGAGCGTGGCGAGACAGGACGCTGTAGACATTGACGCTCCTCTAATTAAGAATTCTGATGTGATCGACGTTGTCGACTTTGACTTGGATAAATTGTTTACAGAAATTGATGAGAGTCGTGTTGAATGTTCGGGAATTTGTTCGAGAGAAAGATTGATTGAATTGCAACGCAGTGACGAATCTTTCAATTGTCTTTTTGATTTAGCGCATTCACCTGATAGAAGTGAACGTTCGTTTTACGAGGTGCGTGATGGAGTCTTGGTTCGCGTGTGGAGGAGTGTTTTGGAGCCTGAAGGTTTCGGTAGAACGCAAGTACTCGTTCCAATTTCTTTGAGGTCAAAGATAATTCATGTAGCGCATGATGTTCCTTCGAGTGGACATTTAGGAACACAGAAAACTCTTGATAGAGTCTTGAGGCATTTTTATTGGCCTGGTATTTTTAAGTATGTCAAAGAATATTGTCGTACTTGTGACGTTTGTCAACGTCTTGGCAAGGGAGCTACAAAAGCTCGGGCGCCTTTGATTAATTTGCCGGTTATTAGTAAACCGTTTTCCCGAATTGCGTTAGATGTAGTTGGTCCTTTGGAGACTTGTGATAAGTCGAGGAACAGATTTATCTTGACGATAATGGATTTGGCTACGCATTTTCCGTTTGCGTTTCCGTTGAAGGTACACACGGCGGCGGAAGTGGTGAAAGTGTTGATTTCGGTTTTCACTACGTTTGGTTTTCCTGATGAGATTTTATCAGATCAAGGTTCTGAATTTATGTCAGAATTAATGCAATTGATGACGAATGAATGTCAGATAATGCATTTAAGGACGAGTGCATTTCATCCTCAGTCAAACGGATGTCTTGAGAGATTTCATCGTACGCTAAAAGATATGTTGAAAGCAATAGGAGAAACTTTTCAGGGTGATTGGGACGAAATTCTTCCTTGGGTTCTCTTTGCTTATAGAGAAGTTCCAGTTCAGGGTTTAGGATTTTCTGCGTTCGATTTAATGTTTGGCAGGGATGTGAAGGGGCCCTTGCAAATGATTAAACACAGCTGGATACGAACTGATGTTCTACCAGAATTAAAGAAGGCTAATCTCATAGATTTTGTCTTAGACCTTCGAGAGAAGATTAAGGTATCCTTACAGATTGTAAATGACAATGAAATGGTCCTTAAGTCTAAATCAAAAGAATGGTATGACTTGCATGTGAAGTCTGTGACTTTTGAGAAAGGTGACCAGGTTTTACTTTTATTGCCTTTAATTGGAAAACCTTTGGAAGCGAAGTATTGTGGTCCCTATCAAGTGCTGAAAAGACTTGGTGAGGTTGATTATCTCGTCGGTACTCCAGATCGGAGGAAAACGAAAAGGGTTGTGCATGTGAATCTCATGAAGAGATATTTACCACGGCAAGGGGAGGTGTTGGTTGTGGACAGTGAACCTCAAAGGCATGTTTTGGTTTCCGGTGCAGATAAGTCTACATCGTTTCTGGATTCTGTGATTATGGATCACTTGAATCAGAGTCAAGTAAATGATTTGACATATGTGTTATGCAAATTTCAGAATGTGTTTAGTGACAAGCCGGGGAAGACAACTTTGGTGTCTCATGATGTCAAGTTGATGGAGGGAGTGAGACCTATGAGGCAATCACCGTATCCGCTGCATCCAGACAGGTTAAAGGTGGTAAATAAGGAAATAGAAGAGTTGTTACAGTCGGGGATAATTGAAGAGTCTGAAAGTTCGTGGGCGGCGCCAATAGTTTTGGTTCCGAAGCCAGATGGTACATTGAGATTGTGTACAGATTTCAGGAAACTGAATTCAGTCACAGTTCCTGATCCGTTTCCTATGCCTCGAGTGGAAACACTCATAAATAAAGTTGGTCAGGCAAAATTTCTTACGAAATTAGACATGACGAAAGGATATTATCAAATTCCTATAGCGCCATCGGCAAGTGCTTTGACAGGTTTTGTGACGCCTAATGGTCATTTCCAATGGAAATATATGGCATTTGGGCTTAGAAACGCGCCGAGTTCATTCAGTCGGTTGGTTAAGAAGGTTTTTGCAGGTTTAGAGTCTTTTTGTGATGCTTACTTCGATGACGTCATTATTTTCAGTATGACTTGGTTTGATCATATGGATCATTTGCGACAGGTCTTGCAACGGGTGGCGAATGCTAAATTAACATTGAACATAAAAAAGTGTATTTTTGCTGACGCTGAGGTGGATTTCTTGGGTCATCATGTAGGTCGAGGTGTAGTGTCACCACGTTCACAAAAGGTGGAAGTGATGCTTCATTTCCCAACTCCTACTAACAAGAAGCAGTTACAGTCTTTGTTTGGGTTGGCAAGCTATTACAGGAAATATTTGCCACATTTTTCTGATTTAACTAATCCTTTAACAGAGATTTTGAAGAAGGGAAATAAATTTGTGTGGTCGCCGAAGGCTGAACAGGCTTTTGTTGACTTGAAATCAAGGTTGGCGTCGAAACCAATTCTTAAACCGCCTGATTATAATCGACCATTTTTGGTTGCTGTTGATGCTTCGCAGGTGTGTGTTGGAGCGTGTCTATTCCAGATATACGATTGAATCGAACATCCGGTGTGCTACTACAGTCGGAAATTACGGAAGCACGAAATACGCTACTCAACAGTGGAGAAGGAGGCTCTGGCATTGGTCATGGCTGTACGGACGTTTTCCGTATACTTCGGATCTGCGCCTGTGGTGGTCTATACGGATCACAGTCCTCTCACTTTTATTAATTCGATGGCGAACTCGAATGATAAATTACTCCGATGGAGTTTGGAACTCCAAAAATATACTTTGGATATTCGGCATCGTTCAGGGAGAGACAATTACCTTCCGGACTTGTTGAGTCGACCATCGATGATTACCAGTGGGTAATCGTGTTTAGGGCTGACGTACATGGACGTCTAGTGTGTATAGTTTAAATGATTTTGTGTGAAATGATTTGTTGCATAGGTTATGCTTTGATTTTGATATTTGTTGCACTGTGCATGTTAATTGTAAGTTAGTTAAGTCAGAAACCCTTCTGGTTTCTGCCTTGCTTGGACGTCCCGGGGTATGTTAGGATCCCATGACTGACTAGTTCTAGGATGGGTAACGGTCCTGCTTGACTGGTTTTCTTTGGCTAATAAGAGACCTCTACCGGGGAAAGATCTACTATATAAGGATAGAGAATAGGGTGTGTGGCTGAAGACTCTGATTATACTGCCGACGGGCGTAGTCTTGTCCGAGTACTTCCTGTGTTTGCATGCTAGTTAAGCTAGTTTCGTGAGGCTTTACACCTGTGGTGTTTGACGTCTTTCTACGCGTCTATTTTCTGGTCGTCAGCCTGTTGCTGCATTGAAGACCAGGTTTTCGTTGGCGTTCTTTCGTGAGTGATGAACGAACCGTTTTCCACCGTCATCTACGGTTGGGTAATGTATCGATAATTTTGTTTGATATTTTTGTTTGGAGAATTATACCTGTTAAACTAGACAAACGAGTTTCTTTGAACTGTTATTAGGTTGAACCCGCTACAATATATGTAGCTATGTATGTATATATGTATGTATGTATATATGTATGTATATATGTATATATGCATGTATATATGTATATATGTAGGCATATATGTTGTTGTATGTTGTAGGATTGCATTCGGTAGGAGTGCTTCAGTATTCACTAGAGGTGATAATATATTGTAGGAACTTGAATCAACCTCTTGTGTTAGGGGGCGTAGGCAGTCTACTTTTGACGCTTCTAGAGAACGATGTTTGGGCTTCGATATATTTGTTCTGCTATGTACGGACATGGTTGGGTGAAAAGACAGAACGTTTGACTTTTACATATACTACTGTTCGCAGAAAAGTTACATTGAAGAGAATAAGAAAAGTAGAAAAGAATACTCACCAGAAGTTTTGTTTATGTTCGTTCGAATCCGGGACATTCCAGTACAAATAATACGAACATATAACAATGTAGATATGTATATAATGTATATTATGCTATATGTATAATTGTATATATGTTTGCATGTATATATGTATAATATGCATGAATGTATATATGTGTGTATGCATGTATGCATGAATGCATGTATGTATGTATGTTTATTTCTTTGTATTGTATTGTATTGTATTGTATTGTATCTAGAAATTTATAAAGCGCCTCTCGCAGAATAACTATTCAGAGGCGCTCTCAGCACAGAAGCCCCGGGGAAACAAAAATGCTTTTAGGGAACGCGAGACAGATGAGGAAAAGCCAGTCATTAGTTTGGCCCTGAGCAGAGGGGCAAGGTCGTTCGAGATCGTGGGACCAACTACAGCAAACGCCCGGTGCTGGGTCAAGGCAGTTTTAGCCCTGGGAACAAAAAGATCAAGCCGATTTACAGAGCGCAATGAGCGAGAAGAAGATGCAGATAACGGTTTTCTCAGATAGTTCGAGATATTTCGCAGTTTATATGTATGTATGTATGTATGTATGTATGTATGTATGTATGTATGTATGTATGTATGTATGTATGTATGTATGTATGTATGTATGTATGTATGTATGTATGTATGTATGTATGTATGTATGTATGTATGTATGTATGTATGTATGTATGTATGTATGTACTAGCTGGTTTACCCGGCGTTACCCGGGGTTATAAGTTTCAATTCCTGTGGCGAATAAGCAACACATTTAGGTATAAGTTCAATCCCTCTAGCGAATAAGCAACAAAACACTTTCAGTGAAAGTTTCAATCCCTCTAGCGAATCCGTTATGTAGCTGCTTAACCCGGCGGCGCCATTTGGCGAGTGAAAATAGGTTGAGTGTAAGATTTTTTCTACCAGCTAAAAATGCATTGCCCGGGTACGTTTTGGCCCGGGAGACCATGGTAGCGGTGAAAACGGGGAACGCCAAGCCTCACACTGGGTGTGTAATGCCCACCCCGAGACAGTAGTGAAGGTTTGGAGTGAAAAGGTGGAAAGCTGTAGAAATGCATCGCGGTCAAAGATCGCTGTGACAGACAGACAGACAGAGTTTCTTCTTTATTTATATAGATGTGCTAGCTGGTTTTCCCGGCGTTGCCCGGGGTTATAAGCTTCAATCCACACCACCACCACCACCACCACCCCCGCCGCCGCGGCCGCCGCCACCGCGAATAAGCAACAGAACTGTGAAATCAGAAAAATAACGCTGCTTAAACCGCGGCCCCATCTGGCGAGTGAGAATGAAAATAGGTTGAGTTGAATTTTTTGGGCATTTCGGACAGTTTTTGCGCCGGGACACCATGGAAGCGGTGAAAACGGGGGTCGCTAAGCCTCACACTGGGTGTGTATTGCCCACCCCGAGACAGTAGTGAGGTTTGGAGTGAAAAGGTGGAAAGCTGTAGAAATGCATCGCGGTCTAAGATCTGTGACAGACAGACAGAGTTTCATCTTTATTTATATGTATGTATGTATGTATGTATGTATGTATGTATGTATGTATGTATGTATGTATGTATGTATGTATGTATGTATGTATGTATGTATGCATGTATGCATTTATGAATGTATGTATGTTTTGCGTGTATGTATGTTTTGCGTGTATGTATGTATGTATGTATGTATCTTATCTTATCTTATCTGAACATTTATAAAGCGCTTCTCTCAGCAGGGCTATACAGAAGCGCTCTCAACGTGACAGGCCCGTAAACAAGTAAGTCTTTAAGCAGCGAAGAGAAGCAGGTGTGATCCCCTCTAGAATCCTACTACGGACTGCAGGGGGAAGGTCATTCCATAGTGACGGACCCACTACAGCAAAGGCCCGATGTTGGGTCAGGGATGTCCGCGATCGAGGGACAAAGAGATCAAGTCGGACGGAGGAACGAAGAGGACGAGATGAGCGGGCAGAGAGTGGTTTACACATCAAATCACAGAGATATTTAGGCGCTAAACCCTGCTGGGACTTAGTTACTAAGAGCAAGACTTTAAATCTGATCCTAGACGCCACAGGAAGCCAGTGAAGTTCATTGGTCATGTATGTGGAGATATGCGAGTAACGTGGGAGACGTGCAATAAGTCTGGCTGCAGCATTCAAGACCGACTGCATTGAGGACAGACGCGTCTTTGGAAGTCCGATTAGCACCGAGTTACAATAGTCGATGCGTGTACAGACAAAGGCGTGCACCATGGTCGTAAAGACAGTGGTGGATACTGACCTCCTAATGGCTCTAAGACGCCTTAGTTGGTACTAACAGGAGCTGGTCAGCAGTGTTAGGTGCTCAGTGAACGTTAAGGCACTGTCAAGCGTGACACCCAGATCACGGACACTAGAGGAGAAAGTGAAGTCAGGAAATAGTGAGGCCAGTAGCTGGAGGTCAAGTTTTGACAATTGCTGTTTAGTTCCAAACCAAATCAATTGGGTTTTTGAGGGATTAAGGCTAAGTCTAAGTATGTATGTATGTATGTATGTATGTATGTATGTATGTATGTATGTATGTATGTATGTATGTATGTATGTATGTATGTATGTATGTATGTATGCAGGGCTTTTTTTCAGCCGGAACGAGCCGGAACGGCGTTCCGGCACCTTTTTCAGCTACTAAAAAATAATTTATTTATTTTACTAATAAAAACAATAATATAGTTATTTTAATTTAATTTAAGTGTTTTTGAACTGTTTTCAGTGTTTATTGAGACCCCTCCCAACCCCCAACCCCGTTTTTCTCGTGATGTTAGTCCGCCCATAGTTGTTGCGTTCCGGAACCTATTGTTCCGTTCCGGAACCTTTTTTTCTAGAAAAAAAGCACTGTATGTATGTATGTATGTATGTATGTATGTATGCATGCATGCATGCATGTATGTATGTATGTATGTATGTATGTATGTATGTATGTATGTATGTATGTATGTATGTATGTATTAGGGTGTCTCTTAGCATAGTGTAAAAAATATTTTTTTAAATTTTTCTACCTCTCACCCTCCCAAGTTGTTAGGTTCATAGAAATAAAATTCTATAAAAAAATTCATTAAAATCGGATAATATTTAGGGGTGGCCCTCGAGCTGTAAAGTTCAGAATAATAATGATACTTCGTACAATGGGAAATGATGCAATGCTACAGTAGGCCTACATAATAATTAATCGTCCATTGTAGCACTAATCAATTTTTTTTGTTTATCTAATTAAATGTCTACTTTTTACCTGCATAATTATGTTAAAATTAATAACTAATATCTAGAAATGTACCCAAATTCTTTTCCTGAATGAGGGTCATGCCTCGCCCAGCCCTGTCGTTGACGATTGCCAGCCCTTTGCTGATGCGCAAGGCCTCCTGGAATGTTTCCTCTTCATCCCATTCAGACGGGTCCAATGCAAGGAAAGTCTGAGGAAGGCCAAGCATGGAAAAGAGTCGGTTTGTGTTTATCGTGTAGAACTGCTCCAGGACCCCGGTGCATTCTTTGTCGCTTTGGTGGATGATCTGGGTCTGGGTCTTCCATGGTGGCTAACATCAGTCTCTTCATCTCCACAGACACTCTGGACCAACTCCTCAGAAAGGTACCATAGATGACGTCCAAGTTTTTTCCTTGTTGTACTGAAAATGGCTTAATGTTGGTATTTTAGGAGTTCAATAATGAGTCGGAAGTCGTTTGGAGGTGCTTCAACTAGAATTGGGGCAGTAATCCAAGTCTTGGGGTTGATGATAACTGCAAAAGTTGCCAGATCACGAATTCCTCTCTTCTCTGAAGCAGTCATCAAGAACTGGTCACGAGAAAGCCAGATTTTAATTGCATATATATATATATATATATATATATATATATATATATATATATATATATATATATATATATATATATATATATAACCTTGACCATCCATCTTGCACGATGCATAGCGCCTAGCTAGTGGAGACGAACACCTCGAGGAGGAATTCCAGAAATTCATGATAGTCAATTAGTCATTTTGCGGTTGCTTAACTTCCAAGTTTACTTGAGCAAAGTTAAGAATATCATCCCAGTCTGATGCGAACAGGTTTCTACTTAATCATCTGGGGAAGCTGGTTGAAAATTCTTGCGATCGATATCCTTCCAGTGCCCCTTAAATCGTTTGAGGGGCAATGGTTCAGGGTCAGAACTTCAGGGCCAGTAGATACACAATTTATCGCTTCGAATGCCACCCCAACCACTAGCTACCTCTGTCCCAGTGCCCATGACTGCATTATTCCCCCACCGACAGCCTGGGGGAAATAATGCAGCCAATACTTACTTATTGACCGAAATTTTTTTTCTCGTGTTCTCTTCAAGAACATAAAAATTAATTATATTAATGAAAATGTAAACAAGTTGCGTCTGTGACAACCTGTATTTATCAAATAAACGAATATTGAATTGAATTGAAACTGATACATAAAAACATTTATTGTTCGGATGTTATATACTTTTCAACTGTGTTTATTAGATGTCTATACACCAAAGTCCAATTGATTAATAAAGATATACTTACATACTTATTCACCACGTTTACTTTATGTAGGACAATGCTATAATTAAGAAACTTGATGTAAATAAGCTAGGACTTTGCACCTAATCCATGAATCACTTAGATGGTGTAATTAAGTAATTTCCCGCTTACTTGCCGCGAAAGTAGTAGGAAACTGACTATTCCAGCACAACCACGCAATAACCACGTGACGTCACGACCATCGTATGACGTCATCGAAACTATTGGAAATTCCCGCAGTTTCGATGACGCGCCTATGAGTCATTGAACGATTACGTTGACTGGGAATTTCCTGTAGTTTCTATCAATCTAGTTTTATGAAAGGGTTTAAAGGCATGAATGTCCATAATAAAATGGATACTCAATCTGATTTCATGAAATCGCTTAAAGGAATAAATGTCTATAATAAAATGGACTATTCGTCAAAAACCGTCAAAGAACTACGAAATATAGCACGAGAGAGAGGTGTGGTTGGTTATTCGAGACTGCGAAAAGCGGAACTCGTAGCATTAGGTCTGCGAGCAACCTGCTAGACGCTCCGGTTCCAGACATTAAGGTTCCAACGCTTACTCCGGGTAAGTATACGCCCCCGTCTAATACTTGGAAATCTCGTTTCAGCCAAAACGTTTTGACTGAAATAGGGAATAAGGTAAGGTCGAAGATTAATTCTTTTGCGGATTGGATGATTAATTTTGTAACTCCCCAAGAACAGAAACCCGTGAATGAAAGATTGGAATCGTTGAAGTCGAGGGTTTCGAGTATTTTCAGTAAAATCAATAAAAACAAGTTCGAACTTCGAGAGACTGCGAAAGCTATTAAGGGTTTTACTAAGCGATACACGATCGATTCCACCAGTTCCATCGATGTCAAATCTTTTCTCAACGCTGTAAGGCCCCAAGTAGTCAGTCTGTTAGCGAAAAATCGTGGGGTAAAAGTTCAATTCAATCTTAGTTGCGTAATGAAGAAAGTAGATATTAAATCCGGGGAAGAAGTCGAAGCTGAACCTAATTTTAAATCGAAGACCGATATCATTTTAGACGCAACCGACGTGTGTGAAATATATAGCAACGCAGTGGATAAAATTAAGGAGAGCATGGCAAGTTTTCAGATGCGAGGTAGTAATTGGAGGTTTAAAGCCGTTGTGAAGTTGGATATCGATACAGTGGTATATAAGCCATTGAAAGGTAGTTCTTATATTCCTCTTCCCGAGTATTTAGCTAATAAAACGGCTATTATTAATCTGAAAAACGACGACGAAGAATGTTTTAAATGGTGTATTACTAGAGCGCTGAATCTAACGGATAAAAACCCTCAAAGAATCACAAAAGATCTAAAAGAACAATCTAAGAAACTCGATTGGATTGGTATTGAATTCCCCGTCGCTGCCGACGCTAACATAATAAATAAGTTTGAACGTAATAATAACATTAGCGTTAACGTATTCGGCTATGAAAAGGATGTATACCCATTATATATATCGAAGCATGAAAGCGATATCTGTGTAGATCTACTGCTTATTTCCGACGGTGAAAAGAAGCATTACTGTTGGATCAAGAACTTTAATAGATTGATGGCGGCACGAACAGAAAAATCTGTAAATTCGATGCACTATTGTAAAAGATGTTTAATCGGTTACAGAGAAGTAGAATCGCTGAATAAGCATACCGAGTACTGCTCGCGGCAAGACGCCCAACGAATAGTTCTTCCCGAACCAGGAACCGTACTAAGTTTTAAGCATTATTTTAAATCGATGAGACTGCCGTTTATAGTTTACGTCGATTTTGAGTCTTTTATTAAACCGATCGATACATGCCAGCCCGATCCCAACACGTCTTACACTAATAAATACCAGAAACATACGCCTAGCTCGTTTTGTTATCATATAAAATGCTATGACGACGGTGTTTATTCCCAAGAGCCACGGAGGTTTACGGCTGAAAACGAAGACGACGATGTTGCCCAGATATTCATAGATTCTCTTGTAGAAAATATAAAAGAAATATATAACCAGTTTAAATTCCCCAAGAATATGATATTCGGCAAAACTGAGAAGAAATGTTTCGATGAAGCTACTAACTGTCATATATGCGGAGGAGAGTTAGGTAAAGATCGAGTTAGAGATCACTGCCATTTAAGCGGTAAATTCAGAGGCGCCGCCCATAACATTTGTAATATGAACTACAAAATCCCCAAGTTTTTCCCGGTTGTATTCCATAATCTATCCGGATACGACAGCCATCTATTCGTGAAGAAATTGCGAGGTGAGAATGGTGAGAAAATTAACTGTATTCCAAATAACGAAGAAAAGTATATATCGTTTAGCCGAGAGGTCGTAGTCGGTAACTTTGTAAATAAAGAGGGAAAAGAGATACCGGTCAAGCGCGAATTACGCTTCATCGATAGTTTTAGATTCATGCCCTCGAGTCTCGACGCGTTATCGAAGAACCTTAGTAAAGAACAGTGTAAGAATTTAGGGGATATTTTTAAAGGTGAGAAGTTAGATCTTTTACTCAGAAAAGGTGTTTACGCGTACGATTACGTTGACGGCATTGAAAGATTAAACGAGACCGAATTGCCTCCGAAGCATAAATTCTATTCTAAACTGAACGATTCAGACATCAGCGATGAAGATTACGAGCACGCCAAAAATGTATGGAAAGTATTTAGTTGTAAAACGTTAAGAGAATATCACGACTTGTATAATCTTTCGGATGTTTTATTATTAGCCGATGTATTCGAAAACTTTAGAGACGTGTGCATCGAACATTATAGGCTCGATCCCGCGTGGTATTATACTTCACCCGGACTAGCATGGGACGCTGCGTTAAAGTTGACCGGCGTAGAGTTGGAGTTGTTGAGCGACTACGACATGCTGTTAATGATCAAGCAAGGAATAAGAGGGGGAGTCAGCACGATTTCGAAACGATACGCGAAAGCGAACAACGAGTACATGGGAGAAGATTTCGATCGTAGCCAGCCTTCGGTATTCATTCCTTACTTAGACGCGAATAACTTGTACGGATGGGCGATGAGCAAAGCTCTACCAACTCATGGGTTTAAATGGATGAGCGATAACGAGCTGAACGATTGGAGAAGCATTACCGAACGAGATGGGGTTGGGTGTGTGTTAGAAGTCGATCTTGAGTATCCTAAGGAATTACACCACCTGCATAACGATTACCCTCTAGCTCCTGAGAGTATAAAACCTGCAGGATCGGATGTAACGAAACTAATTCCAAATTTAAACGATAAAAAGAAGTACGTTGTTCATTACGGTAATTTAAAGTTGTACGAAAGTCTCGGTTTGAAGATAACGAAAATACATCGAGGGTTAATATTCGAAGAAAGCGCTTGGCTGAAAAAGTATATCAACCTGAACACAGAATTGAGAACGAGAGCTACTAACGATTTCGAGAAGGACTTTTTCAAGTTGATGAATAATAGCGTCTTCGGTAAGACTATGGAATGTATCGAGAATCGAGTTGATGTACGATTGGTGTGCAATGAGAAGGAAGCTACGAAGCTCGCGGCCAAACCTAATTACGACGGTCGAACTATTTTCGATGAAAATCTAATCGCCGTTCACATGAAAAAGACCAAGTTGTTTTATAACAAGCCTATATATCTAGGAATGTGTATTTTAGATTCAAGCAAGACATTGATCTACGATTTTCATTATAATTACATCAAGACCAAATACGGAGATAGGGCTAAGCTATTATTCACCGATACGGATTCTTTGGCGTACGAAATAAAGACCGACGATTTTTACACCGATATCGCTCCAGACATTAGAAGTAGGTTCGACACGAGCGACTACGTGAAAGATCATCCATCTGGTATAGAAAGTGGGATCAATAAAAAGGTCATTGGTATGTTCAAAGACGAGGCAGCAGGAAAACAGATCGAAGAATTCGTGGGTTTACGGTCGAAGTTGTACTCGTACAAGATGGCTGGTGAAGATCATAAGAAGTGTAAAGGAGTGAAAAATAACGTGGTTAAGAAAACGATAACTCACGAAGATTACAAAGAGTGTGTGTTTACGAGAAGAGAACGGTTAAGAAAAATGAACGTTATAAGATCGTATCATCACGACATGTATACTGAAGAAGTAAATAAGGTCGCTCTTTCAGCCGACGATGACAAACGAGTGATATTGGAAGACGGGATTCATACTTTAGCATACGGACACTATTCACTTCGTCAATAAGAGTATTAGTCGAATATTAAAATGAGTTATGCAACTGTGAAAAACATAGATGTCGAAGGTGTAGTTCTTCCAAATCAACCGTTAACGAATTTTGAATTATTGGATGCTGCGAAGAAGCTGAATATTCTGAATTTTAGAGGCGTGTTCTTACGAGACGAGCTGCCGAAGAAACCTTGACTGATTGAGTGTGGGATATTAAACCTAGACGATTCTAATGGGGTCGGTTCTCACTGGTGCAGTTTTTTAAAGAACGGCAACGATAAGTTATATTTTGATAGTTACGGTCTTCCTCCTCCTACGGAACTATTAAAGTATTTACGGCGCCCGGTGTTTTACAACAGCGAGCGAATACAGCCGGATAACGAAGTGTTTTGCGGTCATTTGTGTTTGTACGTGCTAAAGAAGGCGATGAACGACGGATGCGAAGTTCAAAAAATCATGAACGATTTACATTAAACTAATAACTAATCTTATTAAAAACAATGCCAGTAGATAAATTCGGACATACTGATTCAGGATCTACGCAAAGAATAATTTCTGGTGGTGTTACGCTTAGTCAAGTAAATGCTGCTTTCCTTCGAATGGATGGAGCAAACCCAGCGACTGGAAATCTAAATATGAGCGGTCACAGCATTAAAGGTTTACCTACAACGAATACTTCGGAAGCAGGAATGGATGAGGCTCTAAGTCGGGGGCAAGCCATAGATTTGTTAACGAATCGCGACGATTTACCGTCCAACGATAATCTAAAAGTGTCTAAAACCGGCGATACCATGACTGGCGACCTATTCTTAAGCATCGGTAGGGACCTTAAGCGGACGATGGGATGTAAGGATTTGGTTGGAAATAAAGTTTTTAATATATTGTTAGGAAATACAACGAATAAAATAGAAGGTCGATTAAACCAACCAATTATATTACAATCAACGGACGGATTTAGTTTTAGAATAAATGATGAAACCGTCATAGAGATGGTTAAGTCGATGGATGGCACCCCTCCGTCTAAAATAAATGTGCATAAGTCCATCTTTATGCATGGTGCACACATTACGGGCCTACGCGATCCTAGCGGTGATGGTGATGCAGCGACCAAAACATATGTTGATACGACCGCAGTCGGACCCGCCTTTAGCGTTTACACTATAACTCACCAAGCCATAGTCGCTAAAACTCACACAAGAGTTTCTTTCGATAGAGTAAGATTCAATACCGATAGTAGTGATAACAGTACAGGACCGACTCGTTTCACTCCTGGTAAAGCCGGATACTATATCGTTACGACGTTCATAGAATTTTGTAGCGCGAGTAATACCGCTTATGCTAACGTCTTCCTGTATAAAAACGGGGTGTCGTACACGCAAATTGCGGGTGGAGGGGGTACGGGAATTGCGCATAACAATTCAACCGGTAGTACCATAGTTTTTCTAACCGGTACCGATTACCTCGAGATATTAGTTTATTCGTCCATCGCTGTAAACATAATAGCTAGAGACTTTTCAGCGGCATTCTTACGACCTTAAACTAAGTCCGTAACTTTAACTGCAGAAACCTATCGCGTGTATACAAACGATAGGTTTCTAAAAATGTAGAAATCTTATTGTGGAGAAGACTCTTCGTTTGGGTGTGCGACTGCATCGATAGTTTCATCGTATGCTCTCGAAGTCTCTTTATCGATCTCGTAGATTCCGTCGTACACCGTAATTTCGTATCTGTTTCTCCATACTTTTCCGTTATAATACGATATTAAACGGGCGTTTTCTCTGTGAGCTTTAGCCGCTTTGTGCATCGACGAATACTCGATGGTCTCGCCCGTTTCCATGTCAAAAATAACGACTCGTTTCGGGTTGTTTCTGATACCATTCAATCTATCGTATCTACCATCGTCATTATATTCTTTTCGACGATCTTTCCAATATTCTTTCAGATATTCTTTTCTCGTTAATTTCGGTTTACCTACCAAGGAGTTGTCCTCATGAATCAATCCTTTCTCGATCAGCAGCTCTACCAATTCCGGTTTGTTGAGATGAGCGACACCTTTAGTCTTATTCTCTTTCGCTAACTTGTGTAATTCTGGCAGCTTCATTTTATATACTACAAGATTGTATTTAAACATGAAATACATTTTTCATACAGATGATTAGTACACTACGCTCATCTTCTGTCCATCTGACTGGAAGTTTAGCAACTTATCCGAAATTATAACCGCGTAACCTTGGGTATCAGCTGGAACCTGAGCGTTGAAAGTAGCTTTGATTTGGATATCGACGACCGACGATTTCAGTCTTTCCGACTGTTTACTAACATCGAAAACTATGAGCGGATATAGATCTTTGTAATCGGCTGGAGTGATGTTGCTTTGCGTAATCAACGGATCCATTCCGTAGAACTTTTCGCTGAACGACGCCGCGTCTCTATAAGCTCTCGAAAATTTCTGGTTGGGAAACGATAGATCGTAGTCGACCGCCGGATATCTCTCTTGATTCATCATCACGTACATGTTTTTGAGGTTGCAATGATCGAAAATCGAGGGGTTATGTTCTTGGTCGCCGCTTTGATCGGTTTGAAATCCGACGACTATCCACCTAGGTTTTTCAGGAGCCGTCTTAACGCTAAGACGCCAACTAAAAGTAGTCGATTGAGGAACCGTTATAGTGTCGCATTGACGAGCTCGATATGCAACAGGCACCGATGCTTTCGATTCGATAGTTTTGTACAATTGCATCTTCTCCATATCCGCCGGAGTAACGTGCGGCATAAACCACGAGATTTTCACGACGTCGACTTTTCCTGCATCCGCGGCAGCGAGTCTAAAAATAGCGTCGTCGTCTGATTTTCGAACCATCGTTAGCGTGTGCTTAAAACCGTACACTATTTTATCGTAATCTTCGCAGAATCCGAAAATATGTTTAAGGGGCACGACGAAACTGAACGTTCCCTTAGCCGTTGGTTTTTGAATAAGATACCCTTGACGAGTCGCGAAACCCGCGTTATCCGCTATAACCGCGGTTGCTGCAGTATCTTTGCACCATAATTGGTTAAGACCTTGCGCTTTGGCGAAGTCGTCCGGATATTTAAGCAAACCCAGCATCGTAGTTGCTTGTACGGGGTGAAATACCGTTTCGATATCTTGATTCGATAGGGAATACGCGATTTGACTGAAAAGATGCAAGAGTCCATTATTTGAGAGGGCCACGGCGTCACCATTAGCGTACGCCGCCCCTGCAACTCTTTTAACCAACCTACCTTCGAATACCAGGTAAGATTCGGCGG
Source organism: Allolobophora icterica (assembly GCA_963556255.1). Taxonomy (NCBI): domain Eukaryota; kingdom Metazoa; phylum Annelida; class Clitellata; order Crassiclitellata; family Lumbricidae; genus Allolobophora; species Allolobophora icterica. Next base: position 3,003,269 of record OY744608.1, on the reverse strand, counting down.
GATGGCAAAATAGATCTTGGGTTTCGATATTTATACGAATCTCACCGGGTGTGTTAAAAGTCGTTCTCGCTGCTGGTTCGTATTCGTGCCATTCGTATTTTTCGATTCCTTCGTCGACCTCTGAGGGTGCTGTAATGTTTAGAATATTCGATTGCATTTTAATTACTAAAGATTATTTATTTAAACTCACGCGAGTTTCAATCCAGCTCCGTTTTTGTTTTTGTTGAGACCACGCACGAGATCTCGAATGGACACGACCTTCGAAGATGGCTTTTCGAGTCCGTAACCGGCTAGTATCTTATTAATATCGGTTCCTCCCGCGCCGTTATCGATTAGCCGTGCTAAGACAGCCGCATTCGATTGCGTAAGCGCTGGCGTTGGTATCGTTTCGGCTACACGCGGCTCCATAACCGACGATGCTAAAAGTTTAGCGGCAGCTTTTTCCATCACTCGCTTACCAGCTTCTACGGCGGTATTCTTCCCAACTTGTAGCGCCTTTTGGGCCAACTCTCTCGCGGCGTCTTTACCCGCGCTAAGGGCGGACGATGCGACTCGTTTACCGACATCCGAAGTGAAGAGCTTCTTGAACACTCCCGTAATAGTATCCATTATTCCCGCTCCTCCTATAACGTGTTTTCTCTTAATTCTTCTATTAGCGATGACGAGCATGTTTTATAATCGCAACATTAAGTTTTTATACTGTTCTTTGCTGATAACGTTTTGTCTTAATAGTTCATCGCATATACCAACGATCTCGTTTCTCACTCCCGTATTACCCGCGCCGTAGCTAGCCAAACGCAGACTCAACATTTCTACTAAAGCATTCGGATCTTGCGGAATTACGACGACTCCTTTACCCGTCTTCGGCGTCTGTTTTCCAGACTTCATTTCCCATATCGGTTTAATGATATTTCTATACTTTTCGCTTCTTGACGATTTAGGTTTACTCGGATTGTTAGGTTGCCTCATAGCATTCGTCGCGTCTAGAATCTCGACGTAATCGGACATATCGTTGTCGTCGTAAATCGAACTGTTCGGTTTAGCCATAGTCACTAGCTCCCAAAGTCCTGGAGTACCTGTATAAGTCTTCTCTCCGACTATTATATCGTCGTTCTGGAACGATACGCGTGTGTCTCCGATATAAAATTTCCCGTCTTTAGAATTTAGACCGAACGTCGTATCGGTAGACTTGGCTTTAGAGGTGTATTGACTTAGGTATTTCGTTGCCAGATCTCCTAATTCTAACATTTTAACGTCTTCTACGGGATCCTCGTAAGCCTCTATCGAGGGGTACTGTGGAAGCTGTATGGCTTTTAACGACGACGATATCGATGCGGGAAGCGCCTTTAGAGCGGCTGCTGAGTTTTCCTTAATAGTTGATAACAAAGCGTTTTGTTCTTTCGATATGGTCGATTGCGAGTCCACGATCGGCTTGTACAACTTTACCAAATCTCGCTGCAGTCCTATATCACCTAGTTTCTCGGATAAATAATCTCGTTGAATGTTTTTCTTCGTCTTCAGAAACTCTTCGACGATAAAGTCTCTTTTAGCTGGATCGTTAATCTTTAGAAATGACATTGTTTTTTTAAATAGGTGGTATAATGTTTTTAACATACTTTGAAACGTAAGTATGTTAAAAGGTAAAATGAATGTTTTACGTTTTACGTTTTATGTTTTATGTTTTACGTTCTTCGTTTTTCATCGATTTCCCAAACGCGTCCTTCAACGACTCGGCTATAGTTTCTCGATTTTCTGATTTTCTGATTTCTTCTTTCATTTCGTTAAATTTCACGCGTTCGTTTAGAATTAACGAGTATTCCTCGTCCGAAATATTACCGTCCTCCAAAGCTTTCGAGATGTAGTGACTGATCGCGTTGAATCTCACTTCGGCCAACGTTTTAATATTTTCGTGCTTCTCCGCCTTTGGTGTGAGCTTTCTATTGATCACACGCCCGATCACGCTGAAAACACCCGCTCCAACCGCCAGTGTTTGTAGAGCCAACGCGATAGGTGCCGCGACTACCGTAGACAGAACCGTGATTGCCGAAGCGGTTGAGCCTAACGCGACTAGAGTCGATATACCGTCTACTACGTTGATAATCCTAACGCCTTTACGATACTTTTTACCTAGAGTCTCTCTTTTTTTGAGTTCCCGGTCGATCTCTTCTTGAATTTCAGTGATTTTCGAAAGTCGGTAAACATGGGCGCTTCCATCGATTTTCAGTGGGATCTCCATTCTTTTTATAATTATAGGATATTATTTTTAAACTGCGATATAATTAACGAAACATAACGAATCGCCTTCGATTATATTAACTACCGAATCCGTGTCGTTTTGAATAGTAATTTCGATGTCTTCTACTCGTCCGGTAACGACTCCATCTCGTAGACTCGCTTCGATTTCCTGTCTAAGCGAAACTAGACACGACCCTTTAGTCATTCGAACGCCTAGTCCTAGCGCTACTGTGGCAGTTTCTCTAGGTTGAATCGTTATCAGTTGTTGTGCAAAAATCTCCCATCTTAGTCCACCCAGTTGTCTGCAGGGCGTATGCGTTACTTTTTTTAACGTCCAACGTACCTCTTTCGGTTGGGTTCTAACTTCGATCCGACGAGTGGGTCTCGTTATAAATTTATGGATAGGTCTGTTGAATCCCGACATTTTATTTATACGAGGATTATTTTTTAAAGCAACATACCGAGAATCGGAATATTTTGGAAAGGCGAATTAGGGCCTAGTAGAAACCCGCTACCCGTTTTCATATACAGCCCGCTACCCGTTTTCATATACAACCCGCTACCCGTTTTCATATACAATCCCGTTCCCGTCGTACTACCTTTCGACCACGGAGATAGATACAACCCATTTCCCTCCGGTATTACTTTACAAGCCAGACCGTCTCTATTAACGTACACTACTCCCGATCCGCTTATTTTATTGATAATTTTCGAAGTAGCTGCGGAACCTAATCCGCTTAAAGCGCCTTCTGCTAAACCAGGCAGTACGCTAGAAAGAAGAAATTTTCCAGCAGTAGCTAGAAATGGTAATAGAGCTCCGATAAAACCACCCTCGACTTTCGCGTTGTGAACTAACTGGGTTTTACTCATTTTGATCGTCGTGCCCTTTCCGTCTTGGTAAGCTTTCGCCATTTTGTTAATTTGCGCTTTCGTAAAAGCTAAAACGTGGTCTCCCTCTAGATCATCGTGAGATAGTCTAATACTAACACCATCGATTCCCGCTTCGAGCGCTCGTTTAATCTTGTCTTTTTGTCCTTCTGAAATATTAACAGAGAAGTTTGTGTACTGAGTCATTTTATATATAACTAAGATAAACTTTTAATAGTCTTCACACTTCTCTAATATGAAACTTAATCGACATCGCTTCCCCTCTAATGTTAATCAGTTTTCCATTTTGGTCGGTAAGTCTCGTTTCCATCGATGAAATCGTATTCATCGTAACGGGGAGATAAATTAAATTAGCTGGGATTTGAATGATCTTATAACCAGGTCCAACGGTAGGAAAAAACGAATAGATCACGTTCGTCGTCGATCCATTCAAGTACGAACCCCCGATTATATCGCTAGTTACTCTAAAGCTGTCTATGTTCATTATGTTCACGATGTTCTCCGATTCGAAATAACCCTCCGTATATGTCCCAGGAGTGAAACCTAGGACCGTTCTGATCGAGTTGTCTGGTGTGAAATCAACCCTATAATTCGGTGCAATGTTTAACACCGCCTTCAACGTATTAGTGTTTGCTTCTAACGTAATGCAATATTCTTCGTTTGCGGTATCGTAATGACCGTTCTCTTTCATAATTTTCTTCACATAGTCGTTTATATCCGCGAGTTCATAGGACCCTTCCGGGATATCTACGTCAAACCACGTCGCGCCACTGTCCGGAGAATACTTGAAGTTGTCGTTGCTTGCGTCTATGTTAGGGAACACGTAGTAAGTATACAAATCGACTAGAGCCATTTCGTACTTTTTGGTTTTATCTAGTTCGATTACCGGATTGTTTTTCGTTATAATTCGTGCGGTTCTGCCCTTTTCGTTGCCCACTAAAATGTAAAACGACGATTTCGGATTCGTGTTAGTCGCAGTCTGTGCTGTGTTCACCTGTATCTTCACGAGGAGGTCTTCCATTTTTACTAGTATATTATATTATTTTAATTCAGAATTGGGGATGTAAAATTCATCTAATCCACGTCGGTATTTACCGCAGCTCTTCTTGCTCGTTAAGTCGATTACTACGAATTGATGCGGTTGTTTCCACGTCTCTTCGCATAGTTTTTTGAATTCCTCTTTAGGCATGTCTGTACTTACATGATCGTTGTAGATATGAGAAACATTCTTCATGTCTTGTGGAAATAAACAAATAAAGTTTGCGTTCTCTCTGATAGTCTGTCTAGGCAATTTAAAATAATTATGGGCGAGGTACAAACAGTCGACGTTACTATGTCTGCCCCTGATATAATACGTTTCGCATTTGTTCTGCTTTTCTAATTGTAAATCGTCAAAAACCATCAAGTTTTTCTTTTCACAGCTCAGCTCTCTAGGATCGGGCACATCTTCCGCTGATTCGTAAAACCTGCATTCGATATCCGACTTGTCTCTTAACTCTTTCGGTATCTCTTCTACAACGCATTCTGGAGAAATATTAGACCTCATTATCTCGTCTCGAATGTTAAACAGCCCGATGATCGCTTCTTTAGGTAGTTTTTCTTCGAATGCCTTCTTAAGAATTTTGTACTCCGGTTGAAATAGAGATTTTCCGAATACTTGTAAATTGTTATAGTCGAGCCATCCGGGTCTCAAAAGTAAGTTTAACAATAACGTCGTCTTACCACAACCCGACTTTCCTACTATTACACCCCTTATACTTTTTGGTAATAAGTTGTTATTAAATCTCTTCGATTGTAAATCGTTCCACGTTAAGTCTTTCACTTCCATTTTAAATATATAAAACTTCTATATTAAAACTGAAATGTATTGCGTAAAGTGTAAAAGACAGACCGAAACAAAAGATATACAAAATGCCATGGCTAAGAATGGGAGACCCATGCTAAGAGGTGTATGCGTTTTATGTGGGAAAACAAAAACTCAATTCGTAAAAGGAACCGCTACGAAAGGTGGAGATGTAGTCGGTTCGTTGAATGCAGCCACTAGTAAGATAAAGTTACCTTGGGCTAAATATCCTGGTGAGATGCATCTTCCAGGTCACTCGTTTACAGGACCTGGGACTAGGTTGGATTTGAGACTGAATCCCGACGGCACTCCTAAAGATTGGAGTAACCCCATCAACAGAGTAGATAATGCGGCTTACCATCATGATTTGGCTTACGATCGACACACTGATACGGCTTCTAGGCATGTTGCTGATAGAACGATGATTAATGATTTGAATAATATTCCTACCCCTAGCTTGCGGGAACGTATAGAGAGGGCCATAGTGAAACCTATATTATCTACTAAAGTAAGTCTCGGGTTAGGTTTTAAAAAAGCTTAAAATTACAACCCGATCCGAAATGGACTGACGAGCTCGCGGATGAACTACATAAACCGGTAGTAAGGCATTTTAGAAAGAGAAAAGTGTACGCTAGTGGGATAGATGAGATATGGGCTGCTGATTTAGTCGATATGCAAGCCTTCGCTAAAGAAAACTATGGTGTGAAATACCTATTAACCGTTATAGATGTGTTTTCAAAGTACGGATGGATTGTGCCATTGAATGATAAGAGTGGTAAATCTACAGCAAGCGGCTTCGTGAAGATACTCGAGAGCGGACGAAAGCCTGTTAAATTATGGGTAGACAATGGTAAGGAATTTTATAACAAAGACGTAAAGAATTTGCTCGAGCTGTACTCTACTGAGAACGAAGAAAAATCTTGCGTTGTCGAGAGGTGGAACAGGACGATGAAAGATAAAATGTTTAAGTACTTTTCAGCTAATTCAACGAGAAGATATATCGACGTTTTAGACGGAATGGTCAGTAATTATAACAATACAAGACATTCTTCCATCAAAATGACTCCCGCTAAGGCTAGTATGAAAACGAATGAAAAAACTGTATGGTCGAACTTATACGGTGATGAAATTTCAGAACCTATTAAGCCTTTGTTCTCGGTAGGTGATAAAGTTAGAATAACGAAGAAGAAAAACATATTTGAAAAAGGATATACACCTAGATGGACTGAGGAAATGTTCACAATTGCGCAAGTTCAGTATACAAATCCAGCAACTTATAAGATTACTGATTCTAACGGTGAGGATATACAGGGCTCATTCTATGAACAGGAGCTACAGAAGACGACTCAAGAAATATTTAGGATCGAAAAAGTGATTAGAAAACGTGGGAAGAAATCACTCGTTAAATGGTTAGGATATTCAGACTCGTTCAATTCTTGGGTCGATAACGATAACTTGATGACGTTGTGAAACGATTATTCAAAAATGCTATTTCAACTTAAAGAAAATAATTTTCATATAATAAAGAGATACTATGGCAATCACATGGAAAAACTTTGATATTAATAATGTTATTTTCGAAGACGTTACAAAAAGGTCTACTCCCGCTGAAACTAAATTTCAACGCATATTTCTAAAGTACAAATACGACGATGGGACAATCGACAAAATATCTATAAAAACTCCTCCGCTGTATTCTTATGGGATTCAAGAAAATCAAGCTTCGCAAACGGGTCTGTTAGACTCGTATTCTTTACCATTAAACATGTACGATAGAATGGTTGGTGAAACCGAAGACGAAGCGAAAACGATTGAAATTTTTGAATCGTGTTTAAAACTAGTAAAAGAACATCTTAAAAAATCTGATGTGAAAGACGCGCTTAATAAATACGAAATGAATGCGGATGTTGATCAAATGGATATGTTTTACAGAAAAAAAGAGAAAGGTAAAATCCTTCCCGATATACCACCTACTCTATATCCGAAACTTTTAACTTCCTATGAAAAATCACGAAATCCGGGTGTACCACCTAAGATAACTACAGGATTTTACGATTTAAACAATGAACCGATAGATCCTAAAACTCTCATAAATACGCGTTGTAAGGTTGTTTGCGATATTCGCATCGATAATATATATATCGGGGCTAAACCGTCTATTCAGGTAAAAGTAAACGACGTTATAGTCATCGATCGTTTCGCTAGACAAAGACGTCTTTTCTACACAGACGAATAAGATGAATCGGATGAATCATAGCTTTTATAACTGTTGGTCATAAAAACCAACGTAATCATCCCATGACTCATAGGCGCGTCATCGAAACTGCGGGAATTTCCAATAGTTTCGATGACGTCATACGATGGTCGTGACGTCACGTGGTTATTGCGTGGTTGTGCTGGAATAGTCAGTTTCCTACTACTCGCGAAAGTCATTTATTAGAAATTTGATTGAAACATGTTAAATTTGATTTTTTTCAAATTTGTTGTCTGCAACTTGTTTGCAAATTGAACAGGGAGTAATAATCTGCTCCTCTGCTTCTATAGATTGAAGCTGGCAAATTAATAAGGCAATCTGTCCTTCTTTTAACAATGCGAACTATGTAGCATAGTTATAACCAATAGGCCTACACTGTCAAAACTTTGACATCAAAGGGCCACCCCTAAATATTATCCGATTACCACCAAATTTTTTTGTAATTTTTTTCTCCATGAACCTCACAACTTGAAAGGGTGAGAGATTGAAAATGTCAACTTTCATTTTTGAGAGACATCCTAGTATGTATGTATGTATGTATGTATGTATGTATGTATGTATGTATGTATGTATGTATGTATGCATGTATGCATTTATGTGGTATATGACCAGGGCATCAAATGGGTACCTATAATTTCTATGACGAGACATACTCGTCCTTCGCGAGTATGGCAATAGCATTTCGATGACGAGACATACTCTTCATCCGCAGCGAAGAGGTTAAGGATTCTGAGAATGTCTCACGCCCTGTATGCAGCAATGCTGAATACTTGTTATCACAACTGTCTGTTAAAGGATGGTTCTCTCCTTGTTTTGTCGTGTTCTACGCCTCATTTCTGCCAAAAACGCTACACTTTTCTTCCAAATGAGTTACAATAGTTGGGACAAACACGAATGTCACATTAATACCAAATTTATAAAGAGCATTGCAAATTTTCAACCGATGGAAGTCTTTTAACCGTTCGGGTTCATTTATGCCTCGGTCGTCTCGGGTCTCTTCTTTACTTGTAGATTTATATCCATAATCGTTCGCAATACTCGAGCAGGGTGAATTCTACCAGCAAAATGTTGAGTATGACCGAAGCTCTTTCTTTTGAACATCTCTGCGACAGAGGTCGGAATTGTGCGTGTCCATACTTCAGCGTTAGTTACCTTGGCATCGTAGGGGATTCTCAGACTTCTCTTCTTTACCGTTTTGGAGATATTGAGCGAATTTTTCAGGGTTAGTTATACAGCAATTTGCACCGAAATGTAATATCACGAAATGTGAAATAACTACATGTATAAGCTTTCGAAGAACTCATGAAATTGCATTTCTGTTTTTGGAACAGGTAATTCTCAGCTCGAGTGTCGCTGATGCCAAAGACGTCTTAGAAGTCGGATAGCCATACTGTGGTGCTATAACGATTCTTCAAATGCCTTCCTCCTTTTGTTGCAGCACAACAAGGCTGGAACGACCTCTTCTTAATTACGACCAAAAAAGCTTACTGTTCGGATATGCAGGCCCAATTATGCGAGTTTCGAATGGTGCCAAACTGACATGGCAGAGTAGACGTTTTACCAGGTCTCCACACTAGAACGGCGAAAACTTTCAAGACTATGTATTGGCTCTCAAATGATAGCCGTGTCACGCAGCAATACTTTAGAAGTGAGTTTCATTCTTCGGAATCACATATCACGATAAACAAATTTCATTTGAAAACTCAACCTGGTCATTGATACGATGAAACTCGTGACTATTTTTCAATACGAAGCTTTCGAAGAAGAAATCTGCGAATAATGTATTCAAATGGAAGATTTACTTCCTGATCCATGAATTCAGTCATTGCTTCTGAATACGGAAGATTGCAATCAATATAACATCTCACTGTCAAGTATTTAGCAAGAAAATATCTTCCAAGAAAATATTGTCTTTTTATGGTGTAATAAAATCCAAGAAGAAGGTTGTGTCCACGTCTCTTACAGTACCTAATTCGGGCAACACGGTGTTCAAACGATGATTGTGCAGTTAACTCAATTTTTCCCATAACGTCATTTCGAGGTGATAAATAATAAAAGAGTGTGTGAAATCCAAGCAACGACTGTACGTCTCTATCAAAAAAAGAGTCAAACGGTGGCAACAACAAAACATTCGCAAATGAAAGTTCCTTCAGATCGCTCTGCAGATCAGGCTCTTGCAGAATTCGCTCACACAAATACTTCACTTCATCGTATTGGCGACACTTGTAGAGGTACAAAGCACGATAGCAGTCAGCTGTGTTGCACAGGATGCCAAAGTCGTTGCGAATCACATTGTAGAATGAAATGATATTTTCTAGAGCATATTCCATAAGAACATCAATTACTGTTTCTTTGACTATCAAAGGATTCACTCCTGAAGCCTCGTTTTCTGTCAATGCATCTGTTCTGTGGTAAATTATCTGTTTGGTAGCATTCAAATAAGAACCTGACTTCATGGAAACAATGCATTTCGTTTTTATTAAAGCCTTCAAATATTCGTCCATAGGAAATGCTGAGTCCGGCAAATCACTATAAAAATTTGAATGTTTGGATATGCCTTTTTCGACAGGTAATACAGTTAAATAACGAACAAAGATCTTGGGTGAAAGACGCAGATCAAGATAAAGCCGCCTGCCAATGAAATGCAGATAATTGTGAGTAATCTTCTTCTGAAGCACACACAATCTAACGATTCTTGCGACATCGTCAATAAACAACAAACAACCTGCATTCAGTGTCTCCTTATCCTCTTCGGAAGGCTGATCCACGAGAACTAACCAGCAGAAGCGTATTGCTAGTTGGTGTTCTGATGTGGCAAAGTGAATAGCAGCCAGGTAGGCCAAAGCTGCAGGAGCAATGCAGTTGCATTTAGAACCTTCGTGTCCTAAAGCTCTTCTAAGAAACTCTTTTGAAATGAGAGACAGTAGTTGAAATTGCGGACGACTATTTGATCCAGTTAAATGTTGCATGAGACCCTGAGCAGTCAGAAATTGAACCCGACAACTTTGTGCTGTGTTCGCCTTCGGAAAGTTATGATACTGGGACCTTACATGTTTTGTTTGTATCGGAAGTGCATTGACAAATTCAACAAAGAGACTGCTATCCCACGAAATCTCTCCGAAGCTTAAACCATATGCTGTATGCAAAATAAACAGTAGACTGTCATAGTACGTGAAACATAAGGCGTTCTGTATTGTTGAAAGCTGTCTTAGTTCACAAGTTACTTTCGAGTCAAAGCATCTTAAATTATATACCTCTAGGAAGCTAAGGCGCAGTCCTGAACCTAATCTGCGTTTAAGTATACTACGACTAAGCTCATGTGAATATCTGAGTCTGAGATAAAAACATATATCCAATGATTTCGGTTCAGTCACTTTCCAAAACTTTAACAGAAGCAGCATGAAATCCACTAAATGTGGCATTACCTCCACTGTGCTCTCAACCTCGAAATGATTCCGAATGAATGGCAGTATGTAATTTTCCACGAACCAATGACACAGAATTCCAGAATTTCTGAATTCATTTAGTCGTTTTACAGTCTTGTCATGGATTGTGGAACTCGATGATTCATGGAATAAATTTGCTTCAGGAATAAAATAGTTGGGACAGTGTCTCTTCTGTAGCCAGTCTGAAAGCTTCTTCAACAACTCACAGCAGATCGTAATAGCAGAGGAGGAATTCCACCATCCAGGCTCCATCTCTTCACAAGTCCATAACATTAGCGTCTTTAAATGATACGAACAGAGAACCTCATCCTCCTTTGGACAATCCTTTTGTATTAATTCTCTCTTGCAGAAGAATCGCAACATATGGTAGACAATCTGTTTAATTTGACTCCAGTTCTGAAGTAAAATTACCTCCGCCAATGAAAATGAAAATCTCCACTGTAGTTGATCGTCTCTGCAAGAACGATGCTGAACGTAAACAACATGACAACCATTTTCTATAACCTCGGCGATTGTATCAATGGTTGGCCAACCATTACTCCTAGGTCTTTTAGGCCAACCTTCGGCTTCATTAGGCCATTGTGGGCACCACATGCTGTGGACGTAATCACTTGCGGAAGAAGAACCATCATGCGCATCGTCTCTATGTTTAATTGCTGGACCACTAACGATATCTGGCCTGGCGTTTCTATGGAGTGCAGAATTCAAATACGAATTTGCAAGGTAATCCAACTCTAGAATTGCGTATTCGTTTGAAAGAGCTGCTTGCTTAAATTTGTACTTTTTACATTTCCAATTATAGTTCATTACCCCAAAATATCGTAATCGAAGAAAACCTGGAAACCCATGGTATGACTCTATCTTGTAGCACTTGATTGTATCTGCTAGGCCACTGATATCCGTTGGCAACACTGGAATGTTGCCATTGAATACCAGCTCATCAGTTCTGGCCATCAAGACATCTACGTCATCAATACATGAATTCGGCGGTCGGATATAGAACTCAGCTCGGCTGCCACAGAAGATTAAATAGTCATTTGGTGCAGTGCTCGAAGACGGTCTTAAGTTATGCATATGATCAGAAACAAGAGGAAATGACTTTGGAAGTAAATGGCACGTGCTAGCGATGAACCCAGATGCCATTTCTTCATTCGATTTACCCACATGTTCCGTCATCCTAAATGAAGAACATCAACAATTCTACATCCTTAAAACTTGTCATCATTTTCAATAGCATTGTCATCGTCATCATCATGAGCAGCAGCAGCAGCAGCAGCAGCTGAAGGAAGAACTGAATTCCAGTTTATTACACATAATTATCAAGTGCCATCAGTCACCTTTATCACTCAAATCATGTTTAATAGACTGTCTTGTTTCAGCTAGCCATCTATCTGACAGCTCTCTAAAGCTCTTGGCACTAGCCCTACGAATAGCAGACATCATCTTTAATCTTTAATAAAATTGTATATGCTATTACAAATCCAGGTAATTCAACTGGATGAATTACGTTCTACCTAGCAATCTCTACTGGCCAAAATGTTTTCCTGAAAAGAGCTACAATATGTACTACACTACTAAAATGTAAAAGACGCCGACCAGATGCTGTGGTCCTAGACCAATGTTGCTCGGTTCTTGTCGGTCTCCCATTCTGAGTTCTAGGGCGTTTCCCCAACTAAAAGACTAGGCCTATGTATTGCACTTGCTTTCCATTGAATCAAAACATCCGTTAAAGACACATCTACATAGTCTACAAAAACACACATTAGCCAGCAAACTTATCTTTCTTATTTGCTTGCACTTAGACTCACAAATATTACAATTTGCCATCTGACTTATCCAATATTGCAATTTGCTTATCCATAGGACTGTAAATCTGACAAATGGTCATTGGAGGAGACCATCGTTTGGTGCTTTGTTCATCATGCTATATAAGTTATTGGATTAGATTCTCTCATTGAATGCCCTTGATTAACCAGAACCAGAACGGTGCTGGGTTCCCGGTCTCTTTCTCTGTTCTTTTCGCTCTGTAAAAATCCGTGATGTCGTTTAGGTCAGGGAGAAGTCAAATCTTTTCGGAATACTCATTTCCCGCAGCTTGTCTTTCGATTTCGTGGGCCTTAGAGGCTTTGGCTCAGCTTAGGAGAAGAAAAAGAACAGTCAATTGAGTTCTCTTGAGAGGGAGTTGTGGGAACGAAAGATAAGCTAGATAAGCTAGATAAGAGGAAATTACCCGAAGTCAGACCCGCATAGGCCACACTATCCGCTGACTACGGTGAAACCAGGATCTGCATCTGAGGAGGGTTGTCCGCGGACGCATGCAAGCCGAAGATATTTTTAGACGCACTACATAAAGAAATTCCCCATTGTGGCTAAAACCAATAAGACGTTGTAATATTGTGTTTACTGGTTCATCCAAAACAACCAGTAACTATTTGGCTATATGATGCTGTATAAAACACAACAATCTATCCATGGTGACACTATGGCTAGACTATTTAAAACAGGAAGATTTTCCTGATGAAAAGCTAAACGAAGGTCACAAAACGTAGGCATGCAAAATGGCCACCATTTCCTGCTTTATATCGGCCCTGTTATGAGGTGAATAGGTTTAGCTGTGACTTCGCCCTAAAGAAGGCAACTGGCTGCGACTGAGAAGACAATTTTTAATCGTCTGTTTATAATTCAAACGAAGGATGTTTTCAAGTAGGACAATTTGAATCAACCCCAAAATCTTGACGAAAGCAGAATGTCATAGGATCATTTACTTCCCTCTACGTGAACCTGATTTCAAACACAAATCTTTCACATGTCCCTTCACTGAAATGAAGGTGGATGACTACCTATATACACTAATGCATCAGATTATCCGTTTTAAATTAAAATCTCTTCCAACGTTACCTTGAAGAGGCTGACTTTATGCTCCGGGAGTCCTTAGATCACATAGCTTTCCATCGACAACACTGCATGAGATTGCGAGAGCTACAACATTATCCTCTCCCTCATGGTGGGGCTACACGAGCCAGGGTGAAAGTAAAAGGTAGACAGGCCATTAGTGCGATTGCGCAGAAAGGACTGCTGACTGCCAGGTCAGAAGTGACAAGCGTCGTTCTGCCCTAGGCAAGGGAACATTGGGCCACGCGACTTCCCCCCGTCACATGCCTCTTGCTTCATTATAAATGTGTGTCGGAGTTTCGACCACAAACGCGTAACTGTGAAGCCATCGCCCTTAATATGAGACACCAGAACTTCTCTGAGATCCTGGGCCAAGAGATACCTATATGTACATGTAATGTAAATGCAAATCGTCTTAACTTTTCAGCGCCACACAAAATCCGCGTCAGGGAGACCAGCTTATTTACCGGCGCCACATCAATATCAAAGTCCTCTATAGCCGGACTGATTTGTCCGTTCCGATCCTTGTGTCGTCCTGTCCTAGGCAAGGGTACATTGGGCGACGCGTCTTCCCTCTATCACATGTCTCCTGCTCCATTAATGTGTGTCGTATAACACATTCTACCACAGAATAGATATTTATCTATTCTGTGATTCTACGGACTCCCTTCATTGGCAACTCTCTCGAACAGAATAATTAAATAATGTTATTCTCCTTCAGTAGTTTAGTTTAGCAAGCCAGCAGAGTACATTACATTAACAGGTAGGCCTAACTACTAGACATACAGGATCACTCAGAAAGTCTTCATGTCTAAGCGCCTGAGTCAGTCGATAAGCAAGCGACTTAGTCGATTAAGTTGTCAAGTCAGTCGCTAACTCATTCAGTCAGGCGGTAATTCTTTAGCGACTGACTCTGGGGACTACTGTAGTTGACTTCGATCATGTCTTTCCTTCCTTGCGACCGTATACGTATGGAACGTACGTTATTTTTTTCTATAACGCACGTACGGTACGCGTACGTTGTTATGCCGTACGTTGACGTACGTTGACATCGGTTCATGACGAAAATAAAATACACAACATTATGCACAACAAAAGTCAATAATAGTTTATGATTAACGGTCGTAACCAATTTTAACCATTACATCAGTCAGCTGTGGCTGTTCAATGATCTCTACTTAAAAGTTTTAAATTCCAAATTGCTAATATTCTGTCTGATGTTTAATATGAAGAAAATTAAGATTTTACAGCACACTTTATAGAATCGTATCGTATCGTATCTTATCTAGTACTTTATAAGGCGCCTCTCGCAGTATAAACTATTCAGAGGCGCCCTCCGTAGGCCTACAGGAGCCCCGTGGAAACAGAAGCGTCTTGAGCGAGCGAGTAGGCTAGATGCCGGGGAGGATGGTCAGTGCCAGTCGTAATTTAATTGGCAATACTAAATTTTCGGTACCGTTCGTAAATAACTAGGCCTGCGTACGGGGAGACTAATACTTTAGAGCTCAACTTATCATTTTTAACGTACGCGTATACGGTAAGCGTAGGGTGCGTTATTGTTTTCGGTAACGTACTTACGGTACGCATACGTTATTCCGGTAAGTAACGTACGGTCGCACCTTGCCTTACGAGACTCAGACTATCTAGCGACCTAGCAACAGGGTGGGCCCATTCCCTGAAACCGGATCCGTTGAGAAAGTGATAACAGGAGGGCGACGCTAATCGCCCTTGTTGTGGCACGCGTTAATCAGCAACTAATGAAAGTAGTAAACTATTGCCAAAATGAAAAATTGCACGCAAATTATATCGGAAAGCACTGAAAACTACGACTCCGCGTACACACCTTTGAAACATTTTATCTCCAAACTATATAGGTACAATTTTTCGTTCAATCAACATGTCATCCTAACCTAACAAAGTCGTTGCTAAGGAAGAGACACAGAAACTTTGCCTTAGATGTCGCTAAATACTCAAAACTACGGATAATGTTAAGCTCTGCTTAAAAACCTTAATTACTATTTAATTAGTATATTTCCGAACTACATACAATCGTAATTTGCTGTCAATAATTCCGCCACTACAGTAAATGTGATAGTGCCAGTCCCACGCCTGGAGAAAGGAGCAGGGTGACGCTATCATCTTTGTCATCATACAGTGTCCTTGTAAAGCAACCGATCATCATAAATTATACCAACGGTGAGAACTTTTCAAAATAATTTCTCGCAACGTCTAAGACTTTTGTTACCATAAAATGTCGTTAAACACTGAACTGTTACACAATCGTATACTCCGCCACTTCCGTTTCCAGTTTTGTATTTAAATCCGAAATCTTGATTAAACAGGAAAACGCTAATTACCTAAATTATGACACGACTTCCTTAAGGATCAAATACCTACCTATCTGTTTTTTTTTAAATATCGCATAGCCTTGAAACTTCCGACTACGTTTAGACACCTTTGAAACGTTTTCTCAACCCATCTACCTGTAATTTCGCAACATCGTAATTCCATTTCCTTTGTGTATCATGTATGGTCGAAGTGAACGGCCCTGGCAGTCATAAAACGTTGTTAAACAACGCACAATACAATACTTATTATGTTCATGGAAGAAGATAACAATAGCCTTAACGACAGATTTCGCTAAACAGTCAAAATTACGATTAATTTTCTTTAAATTTAAGTAAGTAAGTAAGTAACCATTTTTTATTATGAAACATCCAATCACTTTCTTCCACGTGAGTTACAAGAGTTGAGACAAACATCGATGTCACATTAATACCAATTTTATAAAGAGCATTGCAAAGGTTCAACTGATGGAAGTCTTTTAACCGTTCGGGTTCATGTATGCCTCGGTCGTCTCGGGTCTTTTCTTTGCTTGTAGATTTATATCCATAATCGTTCGCAATACTCGAGCAAGGACAATTCTACCAGCAAAATGTTGAGTATGACCGAAGCTCTTTGTTTTGAACATCTCTGCGACAGCGGTCGGAGTTGTGCGTCTCCATATTTCAGCGTTAGCCACCTTGACATTGTAGGGATTCTCAGGCTTCTCCTCATTACCGTTTTTGGAAGATGTTGAGCGAATTTTTCAGGGTTTGTTATGCAGCAAGTTGAACCGTAATGTAATATGACGAAATGTGATATAACTATAAGCTTTCGAAGAACGTATGAAATTGTATTTCTGTTTTTGTAACAGGTAATTCTCAGCTCGAGTGTCGCTGATGCCAAAGGCGTCTTAGAAGTCGGATAGCCATACTGTGGTGCTACAACTCTTCTTCAAATGCATTCCTCCTTTGTTGCAGCACAACAAGGCGGGAACGACCTCTTCTTAATTACGACGAAAATGGCTTACTGTTCGGAAATGCAGGCCCTACCATGCGAGTTTCGAATGGTGCCAAACTGACGTGGCAGAGTAGACGTTTTCCAGGTCTCCATACTAGAACGGCGAAAACTATGTATTGGCTCTCAAACGATAGCCGTGTCACGCAGCAATACTTTAGAAGTGAGTTTCATTCTTCGGAATCACATATCACGATAAGCAAATTTCATTTGAAAACTCAACCTGGTCATTGATACGATGAAACTCGTGACTATTTTTCAGTACGAAGCTTTCGAAGAAGAAATCTGCGAATAATGTATTCAAACGGAAGATTTACTTCCTGAGCCATGAATTCAGTCATTGCTTCTGAATACGGAAGATTGCAATCAATGTAACATCTCACTTTCAAATATTTTGCAAGAAAATATCTTCCAAGAAAATATTGGCTTTTAATGGGGCTACAAAATTCAAGAGAAATGTAGAGTTCACGGCTCTTACAGTACCTAAATCGGGCAAAACGGTGTTCAAACGATGATTGGGCAGTTAACTGAACTTTCCCCATGACGTCATATGGAATTGATAAATAATAAAAGAGTGTGTGAAATCCAAGCAACGACTGTACGTCTCTATCGAAAAAAGAGTCAAGCGGTGGCAACAACAAGACATTCGCAAATGAAAGTTCCTTCAGATCGCTCTGCAGATCAGGCTCTTGCAGAATTTGCTCACACAAATACTTCACTTCATCGTATTGGCGACACTTGTAGAGGTACAAAGCACGATAACAGTCAGCTGTGTTGCACAGGATGCCAAAATCCTTGCGAATCACATTGTAGAATGAAATCATATTTTCTAGAGCATATTCCATAAGAACATCAACTGTTTCTTTGACTATCAAAGGATTCACATCTGAAGCCTCGTTTTCTGTCAATGCATCTCTTCTGTGATAAACGATCTGTCTGGTAGCATTCAAATAAGAACCTGACTTAATGAAAACAATGCATTTCGTTTTTATTAAAGCCTTCAAATATTCGTTCATAGGATAAGCTGAGTCCGGCAAATCACGATAAAAATTAAAATGTTTGGATATTCCTTTTTCCGCATATAATACACAATAATAATGAGCAAAGATCTTGGGTGAAAGACGCAGATCAAGATAAAGCCGCCTGCCAATGAAATGCAGATAATTGTGAGTAATCTTCTTCTGAAGCACACACAATCTAACGATTCTTGCGACATCGTCAATAAACAACAAACAACCTGCATTCAGTGTCTCCTTATCCTCTTCGGAAGGCTGATCCACGAGAACTAACCAGCAGAAGCGTATTGCTAGTTGGTGTTCTGATGTGGCAAAGTGAATAGCAGCCAGGTAGGCCAAAGCTGCAGGAGCAATGCAGTTGCATTTAGAACCTTCGTGTCCTAAAGCTCTTCTAAGAAACTCTTTTGAAATGAGAGACAGTAGTTGAAATTGCGGACGACTATTTGATCCAGTTAAATGTTGCATGAGACCCTGAGCAGTCAGAAATTGAACCCGACAACTTTGTGCTGTGTTCGCCTTCGGAAAGTTATGATACTGGGACCTTACATAGTTTGGTTGTGTCGGAATTGCATTGACAGATTCAACAAAGAGACTGCTATCCCACGAAATCTCTCCGAAGCCTAAACGATATGCTGTATGCAAAATAAACAGTAGACTGTCGAAGTACGTGAAACAGTGTAATGTTGAAACCACTCTTAGTTGACAGTATGCCATCAAGTCAAAGTATTTTAAATTACGTACCGCTCGGAGGCTATGGCGCATTCCTGAACTTAATCCGCGTGTCTTTATACGACTAGGCCGATGTGAATTTCTGAGTGTGACATAAAAATATAAATCCAATGATTCTGGTTCAGTCACTTTCCAAAACTCAAAGAGAGACAGCACGTAAACCGCTAAATGTGGCATCACCTCCATTTTGTTCTCAACATTGAAATATTTCCTAATGAATGGCAGTATGTAATTTTCCACGAACCAATGACACAGAATTCCAGAATTTCGGAATTCATTTAGTCGTTTTACAGTCTTGTCATGGATTGTGGAGCTCGATGATTCATAAAATAAATTTGCTTCAGGAATAAAATAGTTCGGGCAGTGTCTCTTCTGTAGCCAGTCTGAAAGTTTCTTCAATAACTCACAGCAGATTGTAATAGCAGAAGAGGAATTCCACCATTGCGGCGCCATCTCTTCACACGTCCATAACATCAGCGTCTTTAAATGATACGTACAGAGAACCTCATCCTCCTTTGGACAACCCTTTTGTATCAATTCTCTCTTGCAGAAGAATCTCAACAAATGGTAGACAATCTGTTGAATTTGAGTCCAGTTCTGAATTAAAATTACTTCCGCCAATGAAAATGAAAATCTCCACTGTGCTTTATCATCTCTGCAAGAACGATGCTGAACGTAAACAACATGACAACCATTTTGTGTAACCTCGGCGATTGTATCAATGGTCGGCCATCCATTACTCCTAGGTCGTTTAGGCCAACCTTGGGCTTCTTTAGGCCATTGTGGGCACCACATGCTGTAGACGTAATCACTTACGGAAGGAGAACCATCATGCGCATCGTTTCGATGTTTAATTGCTGGACCAATAACGATATTTGGCCAGGCGTTTCGTTGGAGTTCAGTATTGGAATACGAATTTGCAAGGCCATCCAAATCTATCATTGAGTATCTGTTTGAAAGAGTTTTTTGCTTAAATTCGTACGTTTTACATTTCCAATTATAGTTCATTTCCCCAAAATATCGTAATCGAAGAAAACCTGGAAACCCATGGTATGATTCAATCTTGTAGCAATCGATTGTATCTGCTAGGCCACTCATATCCATTGGCAACACTGGAAAGTCGCCACTGAAGGCCAGCTCATCAGCTTTGGCGATCAATAAATCTGCGTCATCAATGCATGAATTCGGCGGTCGGATATAGAACTCAGCTTGGCTGCCACAGAAGATTAAATACGCATTTGGTTCAGTGCTTGAGGACGGTCTTAAGTTATGCATGTGATCATAAACAAGAGAAAATGACTTTGAAAGTAAATGGCACGTGCTAGCGATGAACCCAGATGCCATTTCTTCATTCGATTTACCCACATGTTCCGTCATCCTAAATGAAGAACATCTACAATTCTACATCCTTAAAACTTATCATCATTTTCAATAGCATTGCATCGTCATCATCATAAGCAGCAGCAGCACCAGAAGGAAGAACTGAATTCTAGTTTATCACATATCAAGTGCCATCAGTCACCTTTATCACTCAAATCATGTTTAATAGACTGTCTAGTTTCAGCTAACATCTCTCTGACGGCTACCTGAAGCTCTTGACACTAAAAATGTAATAGCAGACATCATCATTGATAAGTAATCTTTAACACAATTGTATATGCTGTTACAAATCCAGGTAGTTCTCCTCCAACAGCACAATTTTTTGAAGAACTTTCTACCCTCTTGGAGACAGTAGTTACACGTAACTCTCAACTCGTCTCCTCGGTGATTTTAATATCCATCTGGAGGATCCTACCTTACCTGCTTCTGCTCGGTTCTTAGACATTCTCACGCAATTTGGACTTCGACAGCATATCAATCAACCTACTCACCGATTAGGTGGTCAGCTTGATCTTGTCATCACTAGTGACGATGATCAAGTAGATGACCTTAAAGTTCTACCACCGACGCTCTCGGACCATTCTGTCATCAGTTTTACTCTTCCTTCCATTCATCTTCAACCGATTCACTCCATTCGCATGATACGTGGATGGAAGTCGTTCGACTCGTCTGCCTTCAGTGCTGCTCTACGTGATACTCTCCTTTCTTCACCGGGTCCTGCTCTGGATAACCTCTCAGTTGCTCAACTATTCGACCTTTACACTTCCACGGTTACAAGTCTCCTCGACGCCATGTTACCTCGGCGTAAAGATTGGACACGTCAGAGCCCACTGGCAGTCTCGTTTGACGCTGATTGCCGTCGACTCCGCCGTCGTACTCGATGCCTTGAGCGCCGCAGTCGTCGGACTAAAGATCCTGTCGACCGCCTAGCCTGGATTACTCAGCTTCGCTCACCATCAGAAGGAAGCTGAGTATTGGGAGAAGTTAGTCTTGCGTAATGAAAAAATCCAAGACGCTTGTGGTCGTCTGTATCGGGTCTCCTTGGACGACCATCTCGTTCTACTGAGGCTCCATCCTTCACCGCAGATGAGTTTCAGGAAATGCTTTCTACCAAGATCGACCGACTTGGTGATTCGAGAGCTGATGCTCCTCCTCCGATCTTCACATGTACATCCACGGTCTTCGATAGCTTTCATCCTATCTCAGAGTTCGACCTTCGTTTAGCATTAACGTCTGCTAATCTTAAATCATGTGAACTCGATCCGCTACACCCTTTTGTTATTAGTGACATTTTAGATTACCGTGCTCCCTTTCTTGTTTATTTATTTAATAGATCGCTTTCCGAAGGGTGTATTCCTCCATCGCAGAAGCGTGCTCTGGTCTTTCCCTCGCTAAAAAAGCCTAATCTTGATACTAATCTCTGCAATAATTATCGTCCTATATCCAATCTATCTTTCCTATCCAAGACTCCTGAACGTCTTGTCTCTTTTCAGCTTCTACCATATCTTGAGCAATCTGGACTCCGTCCTGCTAATCAGTCAGGGTTTAGGGCTCATCATTCTACTGAGACTGCTCTCCTTTCTCTCCTCTCTGAAATCTACTCTGCTGTTGACAGGGCTGAACTTACCCTCTTGGCTCTTTTCAATGTTTCTGCAGCCTTTGATATGGTAGATCATAATATTATCCTTCAGCGTCTTGAGACTTCATATGGGTTGCAGGGCTTCCCTCTTTGCTGGTTTCGGTGTTATCTGTCTGAGCGAACCCACATGATTGTATCGGGTGACTCTAGAACAAAATGGATTCACATTAAGCTGGTCGTTCCTCAAGGCTCTGTACTTGGTCCTCTACTCTTTATTCTCTACACGGCTGACATACCTTCTCTTTTCCCACTCTCGGAAGCTGCTGGTCATCTTTTGTCCATGGGTCTCCTTCTTCCCAACTGCACCACTTAGTTGAGCGTATTGAGTCTCTATCGAAGTCTCTCCATTCCTGGATGTCCTCAAATCGTCTCTCTCTTAATGCCTCCAAAACCCAGTTCATTTGGTTTGGCTCCCTTCAACCAGGGATATTTTCGTTAACGAAAAGTAAAATTAGAAGTAAAAATAAATGATTTCGTTAACGAAAACTAGAAGTAAAGTTAGTAATTATTTCAGCAGCAAAAACGAAATTAGGAATTGAATTAGGAATTATTTGCCGAACTAAAATTATGAACGAAATTAAGAATTATTTTCAGAACTAAAATCATTTTACTTCTTGTGGCGCTTAAGTTGTGACAAAGGCAAGTAAAACTGCACGCGATCAAAACACATAATCCATTGAAAAACTTCGGTTGAGATGAAGACGCTGCGCATACCATTCTCGATGTAGGCTACAGTTAGCCGTTATCTATCTTTGGTTTTCGTTGTCTAATAATTGTCCCACTTAATTGCATACAAACGACCTCAATTTCATACGCCATTTTATTTTAGGTTTGATAATTAAATTGTAAAATTAAATTAGGCCTATGAGTTTATCGATAATGTTGGCCGGAAGAAAGCGAGATAGCCCGATTTTGACGAAGCTACAGCCAGATCTATATGACAAATAGGCCTACTAAACGGGGAAAATGATGGAATTTGTGCAACATCACTTGCAAGAGAAATAAAAGCAATACAAGTCTAGGGAGAGGCATAGATGAATGGTAACACGTTGGCATAAGAGCATTAACCACAATACATTGTTAGACTAACGTTCACCCTTGCTTTACTTCAAAAGTTTTTTCTGTATTGAGACATGTTCGTTGTGCTTCTCTATGCGACCATTGCATACTTTTACAGCGCGGAAATTAATAATTATTTGGAAAACTAAAATAAGAAGTAAAATTATTTGAGAACTAAAATAGGAATGAGAAGTAAAAATATTTGAGAAGTAAAATAAGAATTAGAAGTAAAATTCAAGAGCGCAGAACTGAATTAAAAATGAATTAGGAATTATTTTCAGAAGTAAAATATCACTGTCCTCAACAGTTGCTGAAGATTGAGTTTGCCCTCCTCTCAGAAATTTTTCCACACTACTCTTTTTCATCAAGAGTGGTGATTAATAGGTCACTTCTGGAGCAGTCACTCAAATCGTAGGGTCACTTCTGGAGCAGTCACTCAAATCGTAGGGTCACTTCTGGAGCAGTCACTCAAATCGTAGGGTCACCTCTGGACCAGTCACTCAAATCGTAGGGTCACTTCTGGAGCAGTCGCTCAAATCGTAGGGTCACTTCTGAAGCAGTCGCTCAAATCGGAGGGTCACTTATGGAGCAGTAACTGAAATCGTAAGGTCACTTCTGGAGCAGTCGCTCAAATCGTAGGGTCACTTCTGGAGCAGTCACTCAAATCGTAGGGTCACTTCTGGAGCAGTCACTCAAATCGTAGGGTCAATTCTGGAGCAGTCGCTCAAATCGTAGGATGGAGAAGTCGGGGGTTTGAATCCCCGCCATGTCAAAAATTTGAATCATGATTTCTGCTCCTGCTGCCCCCCTAGCCAGCTCAGCTATAATAAGCACACTGACGGAAAACTGTCGGTGGGAAGATGAGACGGTGAGGGTGTGGGCTGACCGCCTACCCTCATATGCCGCGTCTAAGAAACTGAGGTTGATAACAATTACTACCCGTGGCCACCTCAGGGTTAGTTTAAGGGTCCTCTCTCTTCTTGCTTAAAACGATTCCATAATATTAAGATGTCAAAATATGTTGTCCAAATAGCAAGCATGTAAGAATATAGCTTGCAATACATATTATAAATATATTTTAAAATTAAATTAGATCTAATTAGATATTAAAGAGTGGTTGGTTGTTTCTGCGTGTGTGTGTGTGTGTGTGTGTGTGTGTGTGTGTGTGTGTGTGTGTGTGTGTGTGTGTGTGTGTGTGTGTGTGTGTGTGTGTGTGTGTGTGTGTGTGTGTGTGTGTGTGTGTGTGTGTGTGTGTGTGTGTGTGTGTGTGTGTGTGTGTGTGTGTGTGTGTGTGTGTGTGTGTGTGTGTGTGTGTGTGTGTGTGTGTGTGTGTGTGTGTGTGTGTGTGTGTGTGTGTGTGTGTGTGTGTGTGTGTGTGTGTGTGTGTGTGTGTGTGTGTGTGTGTGTGTGTGTGTGTGTGTGTGTGTGTGTGTGTGCTTGGTTTGATATTAAAGTAGAGGGTTGAAGTATTCCTTCGCTTACGTTCATAATTCATAATTCAAAATCATAATTCATAATCCGACTGCTTCAGAAGTGGCCCTATGAATTGAGCGACTGCTCCAGAAGTGACCTTTCGATTTCAGTGACTGCTCCAGAAGTGACCCTACGATTTGATCGACTGCTCCAGAAGTGACCCTACGATTTCAATGACTGCTCCAGAAGTAACCCTACGATTTCAGTGACTGCTCCAGAAGTGACCCTATGATTTCAGTGACTGCTCAAGAAGTGACCCTACAATTTGAGCAACTGCTCCAGAAGTGACCCTACGATTTGAGTGACTGCTCCAGAAGTGACCCTACGATTTGAGTGACTGTCCTAGAAGTGACCCTACGATTTGAGTGACTGCTCCAGAAGTGACCCTACGATTTGATCGACTGCTCCAGAAGTGACCCTACGATTTGAGCGACTGCTCCAGAAGTGACCCTACGATTTGAGCGACTGCTCCAGGAGTGACCCTACGATTTGAGCGACTGCTCCAGAAGTGACCCTACGATTTGAGCGACTGCTCCAGAAGGGACCCTACGATTTCAGTGACTGCTCCAGAAGTGACCCTACGATTTCAGTGACTGCTCCAGAAGTGACCCTACGATTTCAGTGACCGCTCCAGAAGTGACCCTATGATTTGAGCGACTGCTCCAGAAGTGACCCTATGATTTGAGCGACTGCTCCAGAAGTGACCCTACGATCTCAATGACTGCTCCAGAAGTGACCCTACGATTTCAGTGACTGCTCCAGAAGTGACCCTACGATTTCAGTGACTGCTCCAGAAGTGACAATACGATTTCAGTCACTGCTCCAGAAGTGACCCTACGATTTCAGTGACTGTCCAGAACTGACCCTATGATTTGAGCGACTGCTCCAGAAGTGACCCTACGATTTCAATGACTGCTCCAGAAGTGACCCTATGATTTCAGTGACTGCTCCAGAAGTGACCCTACAATTTGAGCGACTGCTCCAGAAGTGACCCTACGATTTGAGCGACTGCTCCAGAAGTGACGCTACGATTTAAGTGACTGCTCCAGAAGTGACCCTACGATATGAGCAACTGCCATAGAAGTGACCCTACGATTTGAGTGACTGCTCCAGAAGTGCCCCTACGATTTGAGTGACTGCCCCAGAAGTGACCCTACGATTTGAGTGACTGCTCCAAAAGTGACCCTACGATTTGAGCGACTGCTCCAGAAGTGACCCTACGATTTGAGCGACTGCTCCAGAAGTGACCCTACGATTTGAGCGACTGCTCCAGAAATGACCATACGACTTGAGCGACAGCTCCAGAAGTGACCCTACGATTTGAACGACTGCTCCAGAAGTGACCCTACGATTTGAGTGACTGCTAAAGAAGTGACCCTACGATTTGAGTGACTGCTCCAGAAGTGACCCTACGATTTCAGTGACTGCTCCAGAAGTGACCCTACGATTTCAGTGACCGCTCCAGAAGTGACCCTATGATTTGAGCGACTGCTCCAGAAGTGACCCTACGATTTCAATGACTGCTCCAGAAGTGACCCTACGATTTCAGTGACTGCTCCAGAAGTGACCCTACGATTTCAGTGACTGCTCCAGAAGTGACCCTACGATTTGATCGACTGCTCCAGAAGTGACCCTACGATTTCAATGACTGCTCCAGAAGTGACCCTATGATTTCAGTGACTGCTCAAGAAGTGACCCTACAATTTGAGCAACTGCTCCAGAAGTGACCCTACGATTTGAGTGACTGCTCCAGAAGTGACCCTACGATTTGAGTGACTGTCCCAGAAGTGACCCTACGATTTGAGTGACTGCTCCAGAAGTGACCCTACGATTTGATCGACTGCTCCAGAAGTGACCCTACGATTTGAGCGACTGCTCCAGAAGTGACCCTACGATTTGAGCGACTGCTCCAGGAGTGACCCTACGATTTGAGCGACTGCTCCAGAAGTGACCCTACGATTTGAGCGACTGCTCCAGAAGTGACCCTACGATTTCAGTGACTGCTCCAGAAGTGACCCTACGATTTCAATGACTGCTCCAGAAGTGACCCTACGATTTCAGTGACTGCTCCAGAAGTGACCCTACGATTTCAGTGACTGCTCCAGAAGTGACAATACGATTTCAGTGACTGCTCCAGAAGTGACCCTACGATTTCAGTGACTGCTCCAGAAGTGCCCTATGATTTGAGCGACTGCTCCAGAAGTGACCCTACGATTTCAATGACTGCTCCAGAAGTGACCCTATGATTTCAGTGACTGCTCCAGAAGTGACCATACAATTTGAGCGACTGCTCCAGAAGTGACCCTACGATTTGAGCGACTGCCATAGAAGTGACCCTACGATTTGAGTGACTGCTCCAGAAGTGCCCCTACGATTTGAGTGACTGCCCCAGAAGTGACCCTACGATTTGAGTGACTGCTCCAAAAGTGACCCTACGATTTGAGCGACTGCTCCAGAAGTGACCCTACGATTTGAGCGACTGCTCCAGAAGTGACCCTACGATTTGAGCGACTGCTCCAGAAATGACCATACGACTTGAGCGACAGCTCCAGAAGTGACCCTACGATTTGAACGACTGCTCCAGAAGTGACCCTACGATTTGAGTGACTGCTAAAGAAGTGACCCTACGATTTGAGTGACTGCTCCAGAAGTGACCCTACGATTTCAGTGACTGCTCCAGAAGTGACCCTACGATTTCAGTGACCGCTCCAGAAGTGACCCTATGATTTGAGCGACTGCTCCAGAAGTGACCCTACGATTTCAATGACTGCTCCAGAAGTGACCCTACGATTTCAATGACTGCTCCAGAAGTGACCCTACGATTTGAGTGACTGCTCCAGAAGTGACCCTATGATTTCAGTCACTGCTCCAGAAGTGACCCTACGATTTGAGTGACTGCTAAAGAAGTGACCCTACGATTTGAGTGACTGCTCCAGAAGTGACCCTACGATTTCAGTGACTGCTCCAGAAGTGACCCTACGATTTCAGTGACCGCTCCAGAAGTGACCCTATGATTTGAGCGACTGCTCCAGAAGTGACCCTACGATTTCAATGACTGCTCCAGAAGTGACCCTACGATTTCAATGACTGCTCCAGAAGTGACCCTACGATTTGAGTGACTGCTCCAGAAGTGACCCTATGATTTCAGTGACTGCTCAAGAAGTGACCCTACAATTTGAGCAACTGCTCCAGAAGTGACCCTACGATTTGAGTGACTGCTCCAGAAGTGACCCTACGATTTGAGTGACTGTCCCAGAAGTGACCCTACGATTTGATCGACTGCTCCAGAAGTGACCCTACGATTTGAGCGACTGCTCCAGAAGTGACCCTACGATTTGAGCGACTGCTCCAGGAGTGACCCTACGATTTGAGCGACTGCTCCAGAAGTGACCCTACGATTTCAATGACTGCTCCAGAAGTGACCCTGCGATTTCAGTGACTGCTCCAGAAGTGACCCTACGATTTCAGTGACTGCTCCAGAAGTGACAATACGATTTCAGTGACTGCTCCAGAAGTGACCCTACGATTTCAGTGACTGCTCCAGAAGTGCCCTATGATTTGAGCGACTGCTCCAGAAGTGACCCTACGATTTCAATGACTGCTCCAGAAGTGACCCTATGATTTCAGTGACTGCTCCAGAAGTGACCATACAATTTGAGCGACTGCTCCAGAAGTGACCCTACGATTTGAGCGACTGCCATAGAAGTGACCCTACGATTTGAGTGACTGCTCCAGAAGTGCCCCTACGATTTGAGTGACTGCCCCAGAAGTGACCCTACGATTTGAGTGACTGCTCCAAAAGTGACCCTACGATTTGAGCGACTGCTCCAGAAGTGACCCTACGATTTGAGCGACTGCTCCAGAAGTGACCCTACGATTTGAGCGACTGCTCCAGAAATGACCATACGACTTGAGCGACAGCTCCAGAAGTGACCCTACGATTTGAACGACTGCTCCAGAAGTGACCCTACGATTTGAGTGACTGCTAAAGAAGTGACCCTACGATTTGAGTGACTGCTCCAGAAGTGACCCTACGATTTGATCGACTGCTCCAGAAGTGACCCTACGATTTGAGCGACTGCTCCAGAAGTGACCCTACGATTTGAGCGACTGCTCCAGGAGTGACCCTACGATTTGAGCGACTGCTCCAGAAGTGACCCTACGATTTGAGCGACTGCTCCAGAAGTGACCCTACGATTTCAGTGACTGCTCCAGAAGTGACCCTACGATTTCAGTGACTGCTCCAGAAGTGACCCTACGATTTCAGTGACCGCTCCAGAAGTGACCCTATGATTTGAGCGACTGCTCCAGAAGTGACCCTATGATTTGAGCGACTGCTCCAGAAGTGACCCTACGATTTCATTGACTGCTCCAGAAGTGACCCTACGATTTCAGTGACTGCTCCAGAAGTGACAATACGATTTCAGTGACTGCTCCAGAAGTGACCCTACGATTTCAGTGACTGCTCCAGAAGTGCCCTATGATTTGAGCGACTGCTCCAGAAGTGACCCTACGATTTCAATGACTGCTCCAGAAGTGACCCTATGATTTCAGTGACTGCTCCAGAAGTGACCATACAATTTGAGCGACTGCTCCAGAAGTGACCCTACGATTTGAGCGACTGCTCCAGAAGTGACCCTACGATATGAGCAACTGCCATAGAAGTGACCCTACGATTTGAGTGACTGCTCCAGAAGTGACCCTACGATTTGAGCGACTGCTCCAGAAGTGCCCCTACGATTTGAGTGACTGCCCCAGAAGTGACCCTACGATTTGAGTGACTGCTCCAAAAGTGACCCTACGATTTGAGCGACTGCTCCAGAAGTGACCCTACGATTTGAGCGACAGCTCCAGAAGTGACCCTACGATTTGAGCGACTGCTCCAGAAGTGACCATACGACTTGAGCGACAGCTCCAGAAGTGACCCTACGATTTGAGCGACTGCTCCAGAAGTGACCCTACGATTTGAGCGACTGCTCCAGAAGTGACCATACGATTTGAGTGACTGCTCCAAAAGTGACCCTACGATTTGAGCGACTGCTCCAGGAGTGACCCTACGATTTGAGCGACTGCTCCAGAAGTGACCCTACGATTTGAGCGACTGCACCTGAAGTGACCATACGACTTGAGCGACAGCTCCAGAAGTGACCCTACGATTTCAACGACTGCTCCAGAAGTGACCCTACGATTTGAGTGACTGCTAAAGAAGTGACCCTACGATTTCAGTGACTGCTCCAGAAGTGACCCTACGATTTCAGTGACTGCTCCAGTAGTGACCCTACGATTTCAGTGAACGCTCCAGAAGTGACCCTATGATTTGAGCGACTGCTCCAGAAGTGACCCTACGATTTCAATGACTGCTCCAGAAGTGACCCTATGATTTCAGTGACTGCTCAAGAAGTGACCCTACAATTTTAGCAACTGCTCCAGAAGTGACCCTACGATTTGAGTGACTGCTCCAGAAGTGACCCTACGATTTGAGTGACTGTCCCAGAAGTGACCCTACGATTTGAGTGACTGCTCCAGAAGTGACCCTACGATTTGATCGACTGCTCCAGAAGTGACCCTACGATTTGAGCGACTGCTCCAGAAGTGACCCTACGATTTGAGCGACTGCTCCAGGAGTGACCCTACGATTTGAGCGACTGCTCCAGAAGTGACCCTACGATTTGAGCGACTGCTCCAGAAGTGACCCTACGATTTCAGTGACTGCTCCAGAAGTGACCCTACGATTTCAGTGACTGCTCCAGAAGTGACCCTACGATTTCAGTGACCGCTCCAGAAGTGACCCTATGATTTGAGCGACTGCTCCAGAAGTGACCCTATGATTTGAGCGACTGCTCCAGAAGTGACCCTACGATTTCAATGACTGCTCCAGAAGTGACCCTACGATTTCAGTGACTGCTCCAGAAGTGACCCTACGATTTCAATGACTGCTCCAGAAGTGACAATACGATTTCAGTGACTGCTCCAGAAGTGACCCTACGATTTCAGTGACTGCTCCAGAAGTGCCCTATGATTTGAGCGACTGCTCCAGAAGTGACCCTACGATTTCAATGACTGCTCCAGAAGTGACCCTATGATTTCAGTGACTGCTCCAGAAGTGACCATACAATTTGAGCGACTGCTCCAGAAGTGACCCTACGATTTGAGCGACTGCCATAGAAGTGACCCTACGATTTGAGTGACTGCTCCAGAAGTGCCCCTACGATTTGAGTGACTGCCCCAGAAGTGACCCTACGATTTGAGTGACTGCTCCAAAAGTGACCCTACGATTTGAGCGACAGCTCCAGAAGTGACCCTACGATTTGAACGACTGCTCCAGAAGTGACCCTACGATTTGAGTGACTGCTAAAGAAGTGACCCTACGATTTGAGTGACTGCTCCAGAAGTGACCCTACGATTTCAGTGACTGCTCCAGAAGTGACCCTACGATTTCAGTGACCGCTCCAGAAGTGACCCTATGATTTGAGCGACTGCTCCAGAAGTGACCCTACGATTTCAATGACTGCTCCAGAAGTGACCCTACGATTTCAGTGACTGCTCCAGAAGTGACCCTACGATTTGATCGACTGCTCCAGAAGTGACCCTACGATTTCAATGACTGCTCCAGAAGTGACCCTACGATTTGAGTGACTGCTCCAGAAGTGACCCTATGATTTCAGTGACTGCTCCAGAAGTGACCCTACGATTTCAGTGACCGCTCCAGAAGTGACCCTATGATTTGAGCGACTGCTCCAGAAGTGACCCTATGATTTGAGCGACTGCTCCAGAAGTGACCCTACGATTTCAATGACTGCTCCAGAAGTGACCCTACGATTTCAGTGACTGCTCCAGAAGTGACCCTACGATTTCAGTGACTGCTCCAGAAGTGACAATACGATTTCAGTGACTGCTCCAGAAGTGACCCTACGATTTCAGTGACTGCTCCAGAAGTGCCCTATGATTTGAGCGACTGCTCCAGAAGTGACCCTACGATTTCAATGACTGCTCCAGAAGTGACCCTACGATTTCAGTGACTGCTCCAGAAGTGACCCTACGATTTCAGTGACTGCTCCAGAAGTGACAATACGATTTCAGTGACTGCTCCAGAAGTGACCCTACGATTTGAGCGACTGCTCCAGAAGTGACCCTACGATTTGAGCGACTGCTCCAGAAGTGACCCTACGATTTGAGCGACTGCTCCAGAAATGACCATACGACTTGAGCGACAGCTCCAGAAGTGACCCTACGATTTGAACGACTGCTCCAGAAGTGACCCTACGATTTGAGTGACTGCTAAAGAAGTGACCCTACGATTTGAGTGACTGCTCCAGAAGTGACCCTACGATTTCAGTGACTGCTCCAGAAGTGACCCTACGATTTCAGTGACCGCTCCAGAAGTGACCCTATGATTTGAGCGACTGCTCCAGAAGTGACCCTACGATTTCAATGACTGCTCCAGAAGTGACCCTACGATTTCAGTGACTGCTCCAGAAGTGACCCTACGATTTGATCGACTGCTCCAGAAGTGACCCTACGATTTCAATGACTGCTCCAGAAGTGACCCTACGATTTGAGTGACTGCTCCAGAAGTGACCCTATGATTTCAGTGACTGCTCAAGAAGTGACCCTACAATTTGAGCAACTGCTCCAGAAGTGACCCTACGATTTGAGTGACTGCTCCAGAAGTGACCCTACGATTTGAGTGACTGTCCCAGAAGTGACCCTACGATTTGATCGACTGCTCCAGAAGTGACCCTACGATTTGAGCGACTGCTCCAGAAGTGACCCTACGATTTGAGCGACTGCTCCAGGAGTGACCCTACGATTTGAGCGACTGCTCCAGAAGTGACCCTACGATTTCAATGACTGCTCCAGAAGTGACCCTACGATTTCAGTGACTGCTCCAGAAGTGACCCTACGATTTCAGTGACTGCTCCAGAAGTGACAATACGATTTCAGTGACTGCTCCAGAAGTGACCCTACGATTTCAGTGACTGCTCCAGAAGTGCCCTATGATTTGAGCGACTGCTCCAGAAGTGACCCTACGATTTCAATGACTGCTCCAGAAGTGACCCTATGATTTCAGTGACTGCTCCAGAAGTGACCATACAATTTGAGCGACTGCTCCAGAAGTGACCCTACGATTTGAGCGACTGCCATAGAAGTGACCCTACGATTTGAGTGACTGCTCCAGAAGTGCCCCTACGATTTGAGTGACTGCCCCAGAAGTGACCCTACGATTTGAGTGACTGCTCCAAAAGTGACCCTACGATTTGAGCGACTGCTCCAGAAGTGACCCTACGATTTGAGCGACTGCTCCAGAAGTGACCCTACGATTTGAGCGACTGCTCCAGAAATGACCATACGACTTGAGCGACAGCTCCAGAAGTGACCCTACGATTTGAACGACTGCTCCAGAAGTGACCCTACGATTTGAGTGACTGCTAAAGAAGTGACCCTACGATTTGAGTGACTGCTCCAGAAGTGACCCTACGATTTGATCGACTGCTCCAGAAGTGACCCTACGATTTGAGCGACTGCTCCAGAAGTGACCCTACGATTTGAGCGACTGCTCCAGGAGTGACCCTACGATTTGAGCGACTGCTCCAGAAGTGACCCTACGATTTGAGCGACTGCTCCAGAAGTGACCCTACGATTTCAGTGACTGCTCCAGAAGTGACCCTACGATTTCAGTGACTGCTCCAGAAGTGACCCTACGATTTCAGTGACCGCTCCAGAAGTGACCCTATGATTTGAGCGACTGCTCCAGAAGTGACCCTATGATTTGAGCGACTGCTCCAGAAGTGACCCTACGATTTCAATGACTGCTCCAGAAGTGACCCTACGATTTCAGTGACTGCTCCAGAAGTGACAATACGATTTCAGTGACTGCTCCAGAAGTGACCCTACGATTTCAGTGACTGCTCCAGAAGTGCCCTATGATTTGAGCGACTGCTCCAGAAGTGACCCTACGATTTCAATGACTGCTCCAGAAGTGACCCTATGATTTCAGTGACTGCTCCAGAAGTGACCATACAATTTGAGCGACTGCTCCAGAAGTGACCCTACGATTTGAGCGACTGCTCCAGAAGTGACCCTACGATATGAGCAACTGCCATAGAAGTGACCCTACGATTTGAGTGACTGCTCCAGAAGTGACCCTACGATTTGAGCGACTGCTCCAGAAGTGCCCCTACGATTTGAGTGACTGCCCCAGAAGTGACCCTACGATTTGAGTGACTGCTCCAAAAGTGACCCTACGATTTGAGCGACTGCTCCAGAAGTGACCCTACGATTTGAGCGACAGCTCCAGAAGTGACCCTACGATTTGAGCGACTGCTCCAGAAGTGACCATACGACTTGAGCGACAGCTCCAGAAGTGACCCTACGATTTGAGCGACTGCTCCAGAAGTGACCCTACGATTTGAGCGACTGCTCCAGAAGTGACCATACGATTTGAGTGACTGCTCCAAAAGTGACCCTACGATTTGAGCGACTGCTCCAGAAGTGACCCTACGATTTGAGCGACTGCTCCAGAAGTGACCCTACGATTTGAGCGACTGCTCCTGAAGTGACCATACGACTTGAGCGACAGCTCCAGAAGTGACCCTACGATTTCAACGACTGCTCCAGAAGTGACCCTACGATTTGAGTGACTGCTAAAGAAGTGACCCTACGATTTCAGTGACTGCTCCAGAAGTGACCCTACGATTTCAGTGACTGCTCCAGTAGTGACCCTACGATTTCAGTGAACGCTCCAGAAGTGACCCTATGATTTGAGCGACTGCTCCAGAGGTGACCCTACGATTTCAATGACTGCTCCAGAAGAGACCCTACGATTTCAGTGACTGCTCCAGAAGTGACCCTACGATTTCAGTGACTGCTCCAGAAGTGACCCTACGATTTGATCGACTGCTCCAGAAGTGACCCTACGATTTCAATGACTGCTCCAGAAGTGACCCTACGATTTCAGTGACTGCTCCAGAAGTGACCCTATGATTTCAGTGACTGCTCAAGAAGTGACCCTACAATTTGAGCAACTGCTCCAGAAGTGACCCTACGATTTGAGTGACTGCTCCAGAAGTGACCCTACGATTTGAGTGACTGTCCCAAAAGTGACCCTACGATTTGAGTGACTGCTCCAGAAGTGACCCTACGATTTGATCGACTGCTCCAGAAGTGACCCTACGATTTGAGCGACTGCTCCAGAAGTGACCCTACGATTTGAGCGACTGCTCCAGGAGTGACCCTACGATTTGAGCGACTGCTCCAGAAGTGACCCTACGATTTGAGCGACTGCTCCAGAAGTGACCCTATGATTTGAGCGACTGCTCCAGAAGTGACCCTACGATTTCAATGACTGCTCCAGAAGTGACCCTACGATTTCAGTGACTGCTCCAGAAGTGACCCTACGATTTCAGTGACTGCTCCAGAAGTGACAATACGATTTCAGTGACTGCTCCAGAAGTGACCCTACGATTTCAGTGACTGCTCCAGAAGTGACCCTATGATTTGAGCGACTGCTCCAGAAGTGACCCTACGATTTCAATGACTGCTCCAGAAGTGACCCTATGATTTCAGTGACTGCTCCAGAAGTGACCCTACAATTTGAGCGACTGCTCCAGAAGTGACCCTACGATTTGAGCGACTGCTCCAGAAGTGACCCTACGATATGAGCAACTGCCATAGAAGTGACCCTACGATTTGAGTGACTGCTCCAGAAGTGACCCTACGATTTGAGCGACTGCTCCAGAAGTGCCCCTACGATTTGAGTGACTGCCCCAGAAGTGACCCTACGATTTGAGTGACTGCTCCAAAAGTGACCCTACGATTTGAGCGACTGCTTCAGAAGTGACCCTACGATTTGAGCGACTGCTCCAGAAGTGACCCTACGATTTGAGCGACTGCTCCAGAAGTGACCATACGACTTGAGCGACAGCTCCAGAAGTGACCCTACGATTTGAACGACTGCCCCAGAAGTGACCCTACGATTTGAGTGACTGCTAAAGAAGTGACCCTACGATTTGAGTGACTGCTCCAGAAGTGACCTATTAATCACTACTATCAGGTGTACGTGACCTGGGTGTTACGCTTGATAGCTCTCTCTCCCTCAGAGATCACATCTCTAACCTCACACGTGTTTCCTACTTCCATTTAAGGCGTCTCAGGGCTGTTCGACGATTTGTCTCATCCTCTGTTTTCACAACGCTGGTCCATGCTTTCATTTGCTCCCGAATTGACTACTGCAATTCGCTTCTAATTGGTCTTGCCTCTGCAGCCAGTCCTAAATGCAGCTGCGAGATTAATAGCACGTCTGCCACGCTACTCACGCATTTCATCCTTCATGTTTGAGCAACTGCACTGGCTTCCTCTCTCTGCACGTATTAAGTTTAAAATCCTTATTCTGGTATCCAAGACACAGAGAGGTCTTGCCCCCAAATATTTAATTGATGTAATTCACCAGCCTCTTTCTGTCTGCTCGCATCGTCCACTTCGCTCCTCTGCAGGGCTGTAGTGGTAAAATTAGAGGTGAGTATACGCTAACGGTTAATTTTCATAAACAAATTAGAGGTTAGTATACGCTACAGTATTTTGTGAGTATACACTACAGTATTTTAATATAAATAAATATAAATATTTTGTGAGGTGAGTATACGGTCTCTAGAGGTGAGTATACGCTGTATACCCGCGTATACCCTCGACTACAGCCCTGCTCCTCTGACAGATTTGATCTTGCAGTTCCTCATACTTGAACAGCTATGGCGAAGTCCCGATCTTTTGCCTCAATTGGTCCCTCTCTCTGGAATACACTGTCTCCTTCAACTCGCTCTCAAATTTTAATAGGTAACCCCTCGTCTTCTTTTGCTTTCCTCAAGATTTATTTCTTTTCTCTTGGCCTTGCGCACTGGGAGCGCCTCTGAACGGTTCACCCTACTAGAGGCGCTTTATAAATGTTTAAATACAATACAATACAATAATTCAACTGGATGAATTACGTTCTACCTAGCAATCTCAACTGGCCAAAACTTTTTCCTGAAAAAAAACTTAACTTTGTACTACATGTACCCAGTGTACTGTAAAATGTAAAAGACGTGGCACTATGTATTGCACTTGCTTTCCTTTGAATCAAAACATCCGTTAACACTTTAACGAAGAGCATGCAAATTACTGCCTCTCGTCGTTAAAGGCTTAAAAGACACGTCTATATTGTCTACAAAAATACACATTGCCAGCAAACTTAGTGTATCCTTCTTATTTGCTTGTATCTTTCTTATTGCTTGTACTTATAATACACCGTGTCTCGAAATAAACTGTGCAAAATTGTTTCTGTTAGAACTTCGTCAAATTTCCACCAATTTTAATAAATGTTGGTAGGTAGACGGCAAAATAGCTTAAATTTTATGCTATGCATAAATTTTCCACCTCACCTGACTCATGTCTCCGCACTACCTTGTTAAACACAGATGTACCAATTTCTTATATAACGCTTAAATTTTAACAACTAGTGGCGTCGCCGTCTATGCGCTTGTGTCCGTGTAAGCGGGGCACATTTCGAGCACCAATTCTAACACTTTTAAGCAGATCTGTCATAACAATTAAAAACTCTGCTAAGTAAACCATATTTTACTTTACTGCGTGCTAATTAAGTCGTCAGATAGTTTGTTGCATGTAGTAAAATTTAAGCGGTATATAAGAAATTGATACATCTGTGTTTAACAAGGTAGTGCGGTGACATGAGTCAGGTGAGGTGGAATATTTATGCATAGCATAAAATTTCAGTTATTTTGCCATCTACCTACCAAAAATTAATAAAATTGGTGGAAATTTGACGAAGTTCTGACAGAAACAATTTTGCACAGTTTATTTTGAGACACGGTGTAGACTCGCAGATTCGGAGAAGAAAAAGGGCAGTCCACTGAGCTTTCCTGAGAGGGAGTCGTGCGTACGAAAGATAAGCTAGATAAGCTAGATAAGAGGAAATTACCCGAAATCAGACCCGCATAGGCTACAATATCCGCTGGCTACGGTGAAACCAGGATCTGCATCTGAGGAGGTTGC
This sequence comes from Allolobophora icterica, assembly GCA_963556255.1. NCBI lineage: Eukaryota > Metazoa > Annelida > Clitellata > Crassiclitellata > Lumbricidae > Allolobophora > Allolobophora icterica. The sequence goes on along the minus strand of OY744608.1, from coordinate 2,966,032 downwards.
AGTGGCGGCGCCGCCTATGTTTGTTGTACGGCTTTTGCCGTACCACTTTTTAAGGTTTTACGGCAAAAACAAAATTTTGCCGTACACTTTACCCAGATTCTCTAATTTGCCGTACTACTTTTCATATTGTGGCGCCGCCACTGGGAGGTTGTCCCGCGGACGAAAGCAAGCCGAAGATATTTTTAGACGCACTGTTAGTAGACAACATAAGAAATTCCACATCGCTGTAAAAACAGTTAAGAAGTTGTAATAATCGTCTGTTTAGAACATCAACGAAGGAGGTTCTCAAGTAGGACAATTTGAATCAACCCCAAATTGTTGATGAAAGCAGGATGTCAATGGATAATTTACTTACCATTACCTGAACTTGATTTCAAACCATAGGCGTAGCTACACTGAGGCAAGAGGAGGTATTTGCCTCTTGGTTTTTTAGATTTAAAAATTTTCCTTGGGTTATAGCCCTGTATCCTCAAGAACAGCGTTCCACAACTCCATTAGAGGTGGATGTTGTCCCCTATTGAACGGAAGAAATTCCCAAAAAAGGTCATCAACTTTTTTTGAAGAAATTCCCCCAAAAAAGGTCATCTAATTTTTTCCGAAAAAAGTCATGAAATTATCTGTTGAAGAAATTCCCAAAAAAGGTCATCTAATTTTTTTTACAAGCAGTAGTTGCCTCCTCTTGAATTGAAGTCTGGCTTTGCTCCTGTTTCAAACACAAGTCTTTCACATGTCCCGTCACTGAAATGAAGGTGGATGACTACCTATGCACTAATGAATCAGATTATTTTTTTAAACAAAATCTCTTCCAACGTTACCTTATGCTCCGGGAGTCCTTCGATCACGTAGCTTTCCATAGACAACACTGCATGAGATTGCGAGAGCTACCACATTATCCTCACTGATGTATGTCTCTCCCTCATGGTGGGGCTACACGAGACAGAGTGAAAGTAAAAGGTAGAAGGTAGACAGGCTCTTAGTGCGAATGCGCAGAAAGGACTTCCTCCAGGGCTATAGTCGAGGGCATATGCGGGTATGATGATGATGATGATGATGATGATGATGGTGGTGGTGGTGGTGGTGGCGGCGGCGGTGGCGACGGCGGCGGCGACGACGACGACGACGACGACGACGACGACGACGACGACGACGATGATGATGATGATGATGATGATGATGATGATGATGATGATGATGATGATGATGATGATGATGATGATGATGATATTCGTTTATTGATTCACCAGATGACACACCGCACCGTGGCTTACAGAAAAATGAGTCACTAAGATAAGACTAGAAAAAAAGATATAACTAAAGTGTTTAGAATGTTAAGTTTTACTTTTGTTGTTGGCTTAGATGGTTTAAATGCTTATATAAAGCCCTTGGTATGAAGTTTTTATCGTCCTAGTTTTTATCGTATACATAGTGTACTCACCTCTAGAGACCGTATACTTACCTCACAAAATATTTGTTCTCACCTATAATTCGTTTCGGAAAAATAACTGGTAGCGTGTACTCGCTTCCAATTTGTTTCGGAAAACTAGCAGGTAGCGTAGAGCCTATACTCACCTCTGATTTTACCACTACAGCCCTGGTGCCAGGTCAGAAATGACAAGTTCCTTCTTTGTTCTGCCATAGACCAGGCCGAGCTCTTGGTCCCCGCGCGCGGACAGTCATTATGCAGCGCCGTTCTTTTCGGTCGCTGGACCTGCAACCTGGAATGGCCTTCCTGTTGCACTCCGCCTGGTCCCTATGACTCACTCTACCTTGTTTCTTACAAACTTGAAAACTACGCTCTTTAGCCGCGGTTGGACTAGGAGCGCTCCTGAGTTGATCACCTTGAAGGGGCGCTATATAAAAGCTCATTAATAATAATAATAATAATAATAATAATAATAATAATAATAATAATAATAATAATAATAATAATAATAATAATAATAATAATAATAATAATAATAATAATAATAATAATAATAATAATAATAATAATAATAATAATAATAATAATAATAATAATAATAATAGTCCTCCATGCTTAGTAATACTGCCATTGATACAGATACTCAGTTTATCGCATCGGTTGAGCAATGGTGCTCCAACTTCTCTGCACCACACCCGGACGGGGAGCTGGCTCACAAGCAGTCAGCTTGGGACAGACCTGTCAAAGCTGGAGGCTTGGGTATCCGTAGGGTTACTTCGCTTGCGCCCCCCGCCTTTTTGGCTTCCGCTGCAAGTACCCTCACCCTCCAGTCCTCCATGCTTAGTAATACTGCCATTGATACAGATACTCAGTTTATCGCATCGGTTGAGCAATGGTGCTCCAACTTCTCTGCACCACACCCGGACGGGGAGCTGGCTCACAAGCAGTCAGCTTGGGACAGACCTGTCATTCAAAAGACAGCGTCCGAGCTCGCACGCGTCTACACCAGCGCCTACCACCAAGCACGTCTGAAAGCAGTCTCCGCACCACACGCGGGTGACTGGCTGTTTGCTCTGCCCATCAGCACGTGCGGTCTTAGGTTGGATGACGAGGCAGTTCGGATAGCCGTTGGCCTTCGTCTTGGCACTATCATATGCCATCCACACGACTGCCCATGCGGCACTCTGGTGACCGCTGGGGGCTCGCATGGCATGTCTTGCCGTCTCGGCCCGGGCCGACATGCCCGACATGCGGTCCTTAATGACCTCATCTGCAGAAGCCTCGTTCAGGCGGGCATTCCGGCAGTAAAGGAACCCCCAGGCCTCTCCAGGTCGGATGGCAAACGACCAGATGGCCTTACTCTAATACCATGGCGTTCCGGTCGCTGTTTGACCTGGGACGTCACAGTGGCTGATACTGTAGCACCTTCCTACCTGCCCACAACCGCCATACGAGCGGGGGGTGCGGCGGACCTGGCTGAGTCCAGGAAAAACTCGAAATACGCTCAGTTGATGCAATCCTACCATTTTGTCCCATTGGCCTTTGAGACCCTGGGACCAGTCAACTCCAAGGGACTGGCATTTCTCGCCGACCTAGGGCGTCTCCTGCACCAGACTTCAGGAGACCCAAGAGAAACCAGTTATTTGTTTCAACGTATATCTATAGCTATTCAGCGTTTCAACGCAGTTGCCTTCCACAGCACTTTCGTTGTTCCAGATCTTGACCAGGACGGCCACTCCAGAGTCAACATATCTAAGTAGTATCTGACACCTGAGGGATCCTATATACCTCGGGTTAAAAAAAAAATAATAATAATAATAATAATAATAATAATAATAATAATAATAATAATAATAACAATAATAGTAATAATAATAATAATAATAATAATAATAATAATAATTAATAAATTTAATTATCATCATCATAATTAATAATAATAATAATAATAATAATAATAATAATAATAATAATAATAATAATAATAATAATAATAATAATAATAATAATAATAATAATAATAATAATAATAATAATAATAATATTGGGCCACCATCACATGTTTCTCGCTTCATTATAAATGTGTGTAGGACTTTCGACCAACACGTGTAATTGTCACACAGCACATTCTACGGAATGAGCTTGCTTCATTGGTATTTCTCAAAGAAAACAGTTACATAATGTTATTCTCCTTCAGTAGTGCCATGGTGTAGTTAAATCTGTCAGAAAGAGTAGGCGGTAAAATACATTACACTAATAGGTAGGCCTAACCAATAGACATACAGGATCAGTCAGGAAGTCGATAGGAAGTCGCTAAGCCAGTCGACAAGTCTAATCAACTTAGTCAGTTGATAAGCAAGCGACTTGGTCCATTAAGTTGCTAAGCCAGTCGCTAGCTCATTAAGTCCTTCGGTATCTCTTTAGCGACTGACTCTGGAGACTAGTGTAATCGACTCGGATCAATAGAGATCTCGCAGCATGGTGGGCCACGTACTTGAAACCGGATCCCTTTAGAAAGTGAAAAGAGGATGGTGATGCTATTCATCCCTGTTTTGGCAATTGCAACTAACCAACATAATGTACTATTGCAAACTCAAAATAATGTACGCACATTGTGTCGGGAAGTACTCAAACCTACGGCACCATTTAGACACCTATAAATGCTCATCTCCGACACAATATGGGTGCAATTTTCGTACAATCAGTGAATTTCATCAATGACCTTTTGGGAAGTCATAAGACATTGTTAAAGCAACATATACACACACAAAACGTTAGATATCGCTAAATACTGAAAACTGCGGCTGGAATTGTAAGTTTCCGAAGCAACATATAATCCTTATTTTTATTCTATAACTCTTATGTGTGATTTCTGTCAGGGACTAACACGGCAGTGATACGACACGACCTCATGACCGGCCTGTACAGCAGCGGCTGCGGTCGATCACGACCCAAGCCCAGATAAGGGTTTCTCCTATACCTACTGCTGGGAGTTCCCTACAGATGACGTCAGGAATCTACCATTCGGTCTACTCTTGCTGCGTGGCGCTGCCGAGGGGTGCGGGGTCGGTAGGCCTTCCGATCTAGCCTATGCTTGGAACCTCGAGTCCATCTTCTCCTCGTCCCGACGGGGTGTGGCGAGCGAGGCCCTGCATCGACGGAGCATAAGGACGTTGCCACGATGCCGTGGAGAACGTATAGCCTCTGACATCAACATATTCGTCGGCAGGTGCTCCCTGTGGTACCTTGGTATTGCCCTTTGCTGGTGCTTTGTTTTCGCTGAAACTGTTCGACCTTCCAACTTTTCGCCCTATAGTATACGGTTAACACCGAGTCAGGGTTTCTGGTCGGGGTCATCGCCGGGCACAAACTGCTCTTCGCACATACTGTCCCTCGTTTAATGTTGAGTTGGTTGATTAAAAAACTTTATCGCAGTCACCTAACTATAATCCTCTTGTTGTATGACAATACCGTTTTGGCCATTGTCTCGGTTCGGCAGCTGTTTGTATAATGATAATTGACTCACCTTTTTAATTTTAACCGCCTGCGGTGTGTCAGACCGAGCATTTATTAAACGAAAATACTACTAAAAATTATTAATTTTAGTAAATTATCTAGTGATTACATTAGATTCAAAGAGTTTATCTTGCATTTCTCAATTCTCAGTTTCTTACCACACTAATATCACTAGCCTTCGGCGCTCCTCACGTAACTAGCAATTGAACGGAAATTACAAGAATATAGTCTCCGAGAAAATCGATTTAAAGGTGTCTAAGCCAGTAGCCAAGTCTAAGCGCCAATTGATAAGTATGTGACTTACTGGATTAAGTTGCTAAGTCAGTAGGTTACTCATTAAGTGTAATGTAATGTAATATTATAAAACATTTATAGAGCGCTTCTTGAGAACCTCTCAGAGGCGCTAGACACGTGTCATCAGTTTAAATAAGGTTAGATTTACTAAGTAATCAAAAATTTAAAGAATAGAAACGAGCTGACTGCAACGTGCAGTGCGTACACGCCAGTGGCGCCACCTATATATTGTGAGTCGGCAAGTCCATTCATCCAAGGCTTCGACACCTTTTAAACATTGTGAACCGATGCTATACAAGCGTGCGACGCTGCCATGAGAACGTTGATTGCACAAGTCCATATCCTGGGAAAGGACGATGGTGACGTCATTCATCTTTGCTACGTCACAGTGTCGTTACACAGCAACTAAAATTGGTTTCTTTCAAAGTCAACGGCCTTTGTTGCCACAAGCGCAAATCATTAACAAAACCAAATACATTGTTCTCAGTTTTCCTTTTTCTGCTGAATTCGAGCCATAGTAAGGACAACTACCGACCAATCCGTAAACAAGCAGCGTGTAGCGCATGCGCAGTCCGGTCGCCGATGACGCGCAGTTGCCAATGACAACGTGCCATCGTCGGATGACGTCATTCTGTAGCAGACGTCCCCCGCTACAGCTAATAAGGGCGCCAATCCTTCGACAGCCGGCAGCGGGGTTTTCGGGCGAGAGGGTGATGGCCTGAGGGCTTCGACGGTCGAACAGGGCCTCCCTAGCGGAGCAGTTGACGGCTGAGGGAGTGCGAAATCGAAGGGCCTGCTCGTCTAGGTAGAGACCGACGCGAGGGCAACACTGATCGGCAGGGTACTCGAAGCGGTAGTAGAGCCGGGCGTTGGTCCTGCGCAGGCGATAGATGCCCAGGGTGGTGTAGCGGTTGTGTGTCGTGTCCAACTGGCCTTCCGTGAGGCAGGCCGGTCCAAGACGGGACTCGGCCGTCAGAGGTGTGGTGACCCTTTGCGGACCCTCACTGTCTACCCCGTCTTTGTAATTCTCCTCTTCCTCGGTCAGTTCAGTGTCCTCTCTTGGGACGATGTCTAATCCTCCGATCAGATAAGTGCAGCTGTCAAGGTCTGAACTGTAGAACGAAGAAAACATTCAATTGATAATCAATACTATGTATTATTAAACGTCAGTATCTCATAACCAAGCATCAATCGATGGCGCTGAGCAGCTGCGAGTGAAGGACTTGCTCAAGGTCTCTACACAGCAATCATCTCATAGCAGGAGGTTCGAACCCATACTCCACGTTAGAAGGCGAGCGCTCTAACCCAAGGTGCGACCGTACGTACTGTACGTACGTTATTTTTTTCCATAACGTACGTACAGTACGCGTACGTTATTATGCCGTACGTTACCGTACGTTCACATCAATTCATGACGAAAATAAATACATAGCATTATGCACAACAAAAGTCAATAATAATTGGTGATTGACGGTCGTAACCAATTTTAACCATTACATCAGTCATCTGTGGCTGTTCAATGATCTCTACTTTCAAACTTTTAAAATCCAAATTGGTAATATTCTGTCTAATGTGAAGAACATTAAGATATTACGGCACACTTTACAAGATGGTCATTTTATTGGTAATACTAAATTTCCGTACCGTTCGTAAATAAATAGGCTATGCCTGCGTACGGAGAGACTAATACTGTAGAGTTAAACTGATCATTTTGACGTACGCGTACGGTACGCGTAACGTATAAGACCATAGTTATATTGAGGTTCTTTGTGAATGACCAGATAAATTTGTGGCATTTTTACCGTACGCGTACGGTACGCGTACGTTATTTTTTTCGATAACGTACGTACAGTACGCGTACGTTATTCCGGGAGGTAACGTACGGTCGCACTATGCTCTAACCCACCGGCCACGTATCCCACAATCGGCCACCGCACCCACAGTGGAACCCAATTCATCGTAATCTGCTCATTTATACAGCGCCCAAGTAAAGATAAGTCATGCAAACCACTTTATGAACAGGGGCTCAGTCAAAACGAAATCGACGGAGCAGATATGGTAATGGTTGGTTCACAGTTGAGATCGAAGTGAAGAGTGAGACACCTACGACGGATGGGGTTTGGAATTTGACGGCGAGAGAGGGAAGAGGAAGAGAAGGAATCAGAATAGGGCTTTGGGGAAGAGGAAGAGAAGGAATCAGGATAGGGCTTTGGGGAAGAGGAAGAGAAGGAATCAGGATAGGGCTTTGGGGAAGAGGAAGAGAAGGAATCAGGATAGGGCTTTGGGGAAGAGGAAGAGAAGGAATCAGGATAGGGCTTTGGGGAAGAGGAAGAGAAGGAATCAGAATAGGGCTTTGGGGAAGAGGAAGAGAAGGAATCAGGATAGGGCTTTGGGGAAGAGGAAGAGAAGGAATCAGAATAGGGCTTTGGGGAAGAGGAAGAGAAGGAATCAGGATAGGGCTTTGGGGAAGAGGAAGAGAAGGAATCAGGATAGGGCTTTGGGGAAGAGGAAGAGAAGGAATCAGAATAGGGCTTTGGGGAAGAGGAAGGGAAGGAATCAGAATAGGGCTTTGGGGAAGAGGAAGAGAAGGAATCAGAATAGGGCTTTGGGGAAGAGGAAGAGAAGGAATCAGAATAGGGCTTTGGGGAAGAGGAAGAGAATGAATCAGAATAGGACTTTGGGGAAGAGGAAGAGAAGGAATCATTTTAGGGCTTTGGGGAAGAGGAAGAGAAGGAATCAGAATAGGGCTTTGGGGAAGAGGAAGAGAAGGAATCATATTAGGACTTTGGGGCGAAGGAAGAGTAGAATCAGGATAGGGATTTGGGGAAGACGAATAGATGGAATCAGGATACAGCATTGGGGAAGAAGAAGAGAAGGAATCATTGTAATCATAATCAGCATTAAATTATTATTATTATTATTATTATTATTATTATTATTATTATTATTTTTATTTTTATTTCTATTATTGTTATTATTATTTTTCCCCGAGGTACATATGATCCCTCGGGAGTTCAAAAAATAGGGGTTATTATTGTTATTATTAGTATTATTTCATTATTGTTATTATTATTATTATTATTATTATTATTATTATTATTATTATTATTATTATTATTATTATTATTATTGCGCATTTATTAAGCGCCACCTTGAGAGCAGAGGGTACTCACCATGGAAACAGTGTACCTGTGATCCAATACGGCAGATCGTTATTTTCCCTGATCAAATACTCCATCGAACGAGTAACGTCGTCGTCGTAATCGTCTGTAAAGTGAGTCGCATCGTCGTCATTATCATCCATAAAATGAGTCGTTTCGTCGTCATAATCATCCATGAAGTGAGTCGTTTTGTCGTCATTATCACCATCGTTGTAGTCGTAATTCCAAGTGACTTGTGGGAAAATGTCCCTCATTTTCCAGCTTCTCTTTCCCACACTTAGTACTCCCACCGCGAGGCAGAATTCAAAGATTACTTCCACGACACAAAAGACCTTCATGATCTACTTCCGGTTTTTGTCGAAAGCACTTCCGCCGTAGCATACGTAGCGTTTTAGCAAACCTTTAACGTAAGTATACTGGCGTTGGGACCCAGCCTCATATGCCGAGGC